>CAJGYO010000014.1:72068990-72416121 GCA_904845875.1 Miscanthus lutarioriparius | reverse complement strand
GTACATGACCACATGCTCATTAGAACCGTGGCTGTTGATGTATATGCAGAGTTGGTTCCTTTCCTGACAATGGATTCAATGATAATTTTGTTTTGCAGTAGAGACTGATTATTTTCCTATAATTGATTTAGATGCTGACAAAACATGTTTTAAACTTGGCTGTATTTTTTTTTCAACTCTAGACTGCTCCAACTTGCTTGGGACTAAAAGGCTTTGTTGTTATTGGTAAAGTTGTATACTTAACATCCTCAAATTCCGTTGCAGGATTTCAGGCTCTTGAGGAGCAATACTATAACTCATGGCTTCATAGGTATGGACTATTATCTCAATATATACATGTTCATTGGACCTTATTATGAAAATTTGCCCTGAACTACATTTACTACCACTTGGATTTTAAGTGTTCATTGTAAATATCGGAAGACAGTGCTTGCAAGTTAATATGGTCTATCCTTGGTATGTGCCACTATATGTGAAAGAGACTTGCACTTTTCATTGTTATTATGTAGTGGCCAGAGAGTTGTACAAGATGCACATGAAACCAAGTCAGGCAATGTCGTCACTATCTAGGTTAGCACAAAACAGAACTGTTATGATTGAATTGATATTTCCACTTACCTAATGGTTCTAATCCTTTCCAGGGGTTAACACCAACTGGTTACTTATACGCTATTGGCGAGGATAACAAAAGCTATGAGTTGCACCCAGATGGCAACAGGTATTGCCCATTACTATGTGTCGGTGCAGAAAGTGACCAACAAGTAAATATTTGTAGTTTTGCCGTACGTTGTGATCGGAGGTGGCCTAGCACTCAATGACACAAAGGTTTATACTGGTTCAGACAACGTGCCCTATGTCCAGTTTGAGTCGATCGGTGATTTTATTCCTGAGCCCAGGTGCTCGAAGTTTGCAGTGGGGTTACAAACGAGAAGGAGAAAGATGGGAGGTACAGGAGGTCCGGTTGGAAGGGCCGAGAGCAACGGGAGCCCGGCTATGAGCTAAGTATACGAGCGTGTGCTCGTGGTTTGAACCTGATGGTTCCGTTGTTGTGTGCTAGTGAACTTGATCGATCTAATGAATCTGAGTCTGAATCAACCTATCTGTTGGGAGAGAGCGCATCCCCTTTTATAGATGAAGGGGATGACCTTACAAGTGAGAGGGAGGGAGTATGTTCGCTGCTAAGTCTTGCTGCCCATGCCGACGGGTACAAGACGATGGTAGGCGCCTACAATATTGTTGAGTGTCAGATGTATGTAGGAGGTTGCGTCGTCTTCTTTAGGTATGACAGATGTCGGTATATGCTATACTGTTGATGCCCAGAGGCATGTGAGGGGTTTTACCATATTCGCCCGGTACGGTAAATGCCGGCGCTCACAACACTGTTGTTGCCTAGAGGCATGTGGGGGGAGCCTTACCGTATAGGAGTTAATGGTGCCTACAATACTGTAGGGGAAAATGTCGGCGCCTACAATACTGTTTGGGTTCTGTCGTGCCAGGGAGGTTCCATAGTACTATTTCTGCAGGTGTACAGGATACGGTCCCCAGTATTGCGGTTTGACTTGTGCGCCCTGCCTTACTTTCTCCGTCCGTTTCCTGGTCCTTACCGAGCGGGCGTCCCTGGTCGGTGGGTCCCAGTTGGCTCTGATCTCGCTAGTCGGAGGAGAGCAGTGAGCAGGGGTTCGGCGCACCCCCGGTCGGAGACGCGGGTCGGAGTCGGAAGTGGTGTTTGGCCAAGCCTTCCGGTCGGAGAGGCCGTCCGGAGACGGGCTGGAGACCGAAGCGAGCGCTTCGGTCGGAGAGGCGGGCCGGAGTCGGAAGCGGGCGTCGTTCCTCCTCGGCCAGGCCTTCCAGTCGGTGATTGGATCGTCCTTCTAGCCTATCGTTCAGGTACTTGGGCCGGCCCATGAGTTGCACGTTTGTTTGCAACGTCGTCCGCTGGGCCGAGCCTTTGTTGGAAAGCCGGTCCGCGAGGGACCCCGGGTTTATGAACCCGACACTATGTTTTTCCATCCATCAATAAGATCTTTGTTCTATATATCATTACTCAGTATAAAGGACGTACCCAGTGCAGAGAGCTCCCGCTCTGTGCGGGGTCTGGAGAAGGATGTCAGTGGCAAGCCTTACCCTTGCCTGTGCAATACGAGGAGACCGCGACTCGAACCCGGGACCTTCCGGTCACAGGCGGTAAGACTCTACCGCTTGTACCAAGCCCGCCCTTCATATCATTACTCAGTATGTGTACCATATTTTGTATGCTTCTCATCCTATATACGTCCTCAACATGTAATAGTTTGTTCTATCACGAACTATAGCATTTGACATAGTACCATTTGTTTGCAGCTTTGATTTCTTCACTGGATTGGTGAGGAGAAAGATGGAAACTTACGGTATCAATACAATTGGATACATGGATAGGTTCAAACTGTAAAAATGAACGGAGGCATTTAAGAATGGAATGAGAACATGATTTAAGCATCAGCCCCTCCATCTGTGTCCAAACCTTGTTCTTGGAATAAATAGAAGGAACGCTCTTATAGTCTTATGACAGTTCTGAACTGCTGCTTTGAGATGTCAAACAGTAACAAGTGCCCCACCCTTGCACTTCCATTTGTGGCGGCTCCCCAGAAACAATTAAGGAGACGATCAACCAAGACTGAAGCACGGGCATGAGTTCAAATTTCTGGTGAAGAAATCGCAATGACTGAAAACCCTTTCATATGAAGAATGCATGAAAATTATGAAGCACATCTGCTCTGCTGCTAGGCACATAGCTTCTTCGGCAGTGTTTGGGCCTCATATATTTGCATCAGGTTCTGTATAACTGTGAGATTGTAATAGGTTTTTTTTTTTGTCTTAGTGAACTGAGTTGAAAATCTGCAAGATTTATAGCTGTTATGAATGAGTTGGAAAGCTGCATTTGCGTAGAGCTTAACTGAAAGGCCATGACAACATTATTCATGCTGTTGTTGGTGCTGTCGTATGCATATCTCTGCCATATTATGCATCATCGCGTGTGTTCTGTGGGCAAGGCGGCCGGATACCGTGATTACACAAACATGGGCACGCAGTTCGCTCTCGCAGCATGGATCCGAAGCAAACAAACCAATTCTATATTTATATATAATTCCTATTAGGCGTGGCTGCCTCACGATTCCAAATCAGCTCGTCTGCTCCGCCCGTCGGCCTCTCTCGCTGCTCCCCTTCCTCTCCCGCAGGAATCCGAATCAATAAGGTCAGCTCCAATCTTAGCCTTGATGGCAGCTTGCTGCCGCCGAGAAGCTGATTCGTTCGCCCTCTTTTTCTTCTTGTTGGAGGTTATCCTCTAGCTTGGGAATCTCACCTGCAAGCTTCGTTTGTTTAGCTAATCCAGTCCGGCGACCTAGGTCTCTCAGCTTGCCCGCTGGTCAGTAATGGCGCAGGATGATCCGGTTGTTTCTGCTCAGTGGCTGCAAGAGCACCTAGGAATGCCTGATGTTAAGGTAGAGAGAGAGAGAGAGAGAGAGAGAGAGAGAGAGAGAAGTCATCTAGTTTGCATGTTCATATTCAGTTCTGAGATACTTTAATAATGCTTCCTTCATCAAAAAAGGAAGTTCAGAGATACTTCTTCTATCCCCTGCGTTAGTGGTATGTGGAGAACATAACAGTGTGATTGTCTGTCAATTTGGTCTTACTTCCTTTTGTGTATTGTGTTCTTATTACTCCCAGAAAGAATCAGAGGGTTAGGGACATATGTGCTTGCTGCTTTGTGACAGTTATCAACTTGTTTTAGGTTTTGGAATTTGGATGCTTCCTGGTACATGCCAGTAGAGAACAGGGATCCATGGGAAGAATATCAGGTTTTCAGCATCAGCTGTAACGTGTCTCATCTTCCTTTTTGAGATAATTGTTGGAGGCTTGGAGCTAAAGTGTTCTGATTATCTTCAGGTGGCACATATCCCTGGTGCGCTATTCTTCGACTTAGATGGCATAGTTGATCGGACAACTGATGTGAGAAATGTTTCTGGATATACTTTGCATCCTCATTTTTTTCCATTATTTTAGTTGAAGTAGATAAGCAGCAACGATTTCCTAGGGTTGTGGTGGTTCATACAGCTTTCTGCAAATCTCATGTACTTAGATTTTGCCACCAACTGGAGACTTATTAAGTTCGCACAAGATAGTAGTAATATATGGCTTGGCTTTTTTTTTTCCTAAAGCATAATATGTTTACCTATGCTATTGTTTCAGTTACCACACATGCTACCATCAGAAGAGGCTTTTGCAGCAGCAATTTCTTAGCTGGATATAAAAAACCAGGATAAAGTTATTGTTTATGATGGAAAGGGATTCTTCAGTGCACCTCGTGTTTGGTGGTAAGCTGAAGTCTGTATCCGGTATCCACTTCATCAAAATGATGAAACCAGTAGAAACTTGCTATTCAGTTGTGTTGTTGATATAAAAAGTAATCAAAATTAATGACGATCTTATCAAGGACACTATTTTCTTTGTTATAAGAGTGATCTGATTGTTTTATTTAACTAACATTATTTCCTTCACGATGTTTAGAGTGTTTGGACACAAGAAAGTCTGGGTATTAGACGGTGGTTTACCTCAGTGGTGAGCTTCTGGGTTCAATGTGGAAAATGTCAGCCCTGATGATGCAGTTCTGAAATCAAATGCTGCAAATAAGGCTGTCGAAAGGGTTTATAATGGTGAGCAGGTGAGCTAAAATGATGTTTTCCATATTATACTAAGCATTCTTTTTTTTCTTATTGGATAATTACTTTTTTTTTGTCTGTGCAGACAAATACAATCACATTTCAGACTGAATTTCAGCCTAATCTATTCTGGACACTGGAAAAGGCCAGTAACCTTTTTTACCTGAACGTACTAGCCTTGCATGCATAGACTGAAATATGTATCAGTCTGGTCATATGAACCCTTTTGCTTTCTTTAATTTTACCTTGATGCCCCAAAAATTTGGTGGACCTCCATATATTTGATCAACTCGGAAGTAATAGGATCAACTCCGAATTCCGTAAATACGGTTAACTCAAAAAGGAGCTATGAAGATTAATGTTATCCCCATGCAAATTGAGCTGTTTGATTCATGCAACAGGTTGCAACATAATGTCACTGCTAAGACTTACCAACAAATAGATGCCAGAGCAAAGGGCCGGTAACATCTCACTCTTTAGTTACACGGACTGTAGCAGCACTTATAGAAGTTCTGATGGTAACTGAATATGATTTGCAACTTGCAAGTACAAACTTAGGTTAGTAAACACAGCGCTCCAGTTTCAAGCAAGACTCTGCCCTCACTCTGAATTCAAAGGAATTACATTAAACTGTTAGATGTACAAATGAAAATATATTTCACCATTTGTGAACCTGCTACTCAAACTAATTGTTAAAAAGATGCATTATATGCATTGGCAGCTGATGGCATTTTTTTGTTATTGATTCTCTTCCTAAGTTGCCTGGTTTCTTCTTGTTCTGAAGAAAATTGCGCACATTCAAATTCACAGATTTGATGGTGTAGCACCAGAACCACGGAAAGGGGTAAGAAGTGCACATATACCAGGAAGCATCTGTGTTCCATTCCCTGAGGTTGGTATGATTCAAAGATTCAGTACATCACATGATACTTGGTCACTTGGATAACCACCAATTGCTAAGAAATGATGATGTTTGACTTCATCCCAGATGTTCGATGGTGCACCAAGCCTTCTCTCTGCAGATGAGCTGCGGCAAAAGTTTCAGCAAGCAGGTCTCTATTCTGCTGCAACTCATTTAATAATCTGAAACAAGTATTTTTGTTGTGTTCTTGGCAAGAAAGAAAGCAACAATTTTTTCTTAAGTACAAATATGAGAAGCAGAGCAAGAGAACACTGATAATTTAACATTTCAGATCTTTTAGAAATTGAGTATTTCTTAGGGATATATTATACATGTACAGAAATCCTGAAAAGTTTGCCAAGCAATAACAATATGGTGTATTTGGTGTTTCTTCAGGAATTTCCCTAGACCAACCCATTGCTGTCACTTGCGGATCTGGCGTGACTGCCTGCATAGTTGCTCTGGTCTGGAATCTTCCCAGATCATCTTGGATTTACCACGCACTAGCAAAGCAATCCCTAATAATATCTCTTTTTACAGGGGCTCTACAGGATTGGAAAGCATGATGTTCCAGTTTATGATGGATCTTGGACAGAATGGGAGGCACAATCAGATTCAGATTACCCAAAAGTTACCGCTCCTGCTTGTTAAACTCACAAGCTCTGAAAAGATTAATACAGTTTGAGCATCTTGGACCATTCAGTTTAGATTGTCAGCAAGATGACATTATGTTGTAACAAGCTTTGCACTACAACAACAACAACAACAACATAGCATTTCAGTCCCAAACAAGTTGGGGTAGGCTAGAGTTAAAACCCACCAAAAGTTCCAAGTCACGGTTCAAGCACTTCAATAGCTGCTTTCCAAGTATTACTTGTAAGGAAAATGGACCCTTAGGCCCACTTACTTTGGATTTTGATGTTTGATGACCAACACAACTAAATTGGACTAATGGATTTGCAAGTAATTGTTTTGTAGTTCAATAGGATGCAAAACGTAACTTGGACGAAGGCGACGTGATGATCCGATGATCAACACCTCAAGAAAGACATGTGAAGATGCATAGAAGACATACAAGGTCAAGCAAAGTTCAAGCACGAAAATTGAAATCAAGCCGGACGCAAGATCGCGAAGAAACGAGCCCGACAGAGGTGACCGGACGTGGCCCTATGAGTGACCGGACGCTCCGATCAAGTGCCAGGCAACACCAGCGCCGGTAGCTGTGACCGGACGCTGAGCAGCAGTGACCGGACGCACCGATGACACTGTTCATCGTCACGTCAGTGTTTTCAGCGTGACCGGACGCAACAGACTAGACGACCTCCATGGAATATTTGTTTTTCTCTTTCTTCTTTTCAAGTTGGAGCATTTGATCCATCTTTTGGCCACCTCCATCTCCATGAGTGCCATCATCTAGCTCCACACCTTGAAGTGTACCAACCTATCTTAGTTTCACTTAGAGCCAAATGTTAGTACAATTAGGTTTCATCAATTATCCAAAATCAAATTAGGGCTTTCAGTTGGGCTAGGCGTGGTGCCTATTAGCGCGTGAACCACCAAGTTAACCGGCCGTCACGACGAGGACGTAACTTGCTGGCAAGCAAGTGAACCTCGAGATAAATCTTGGTGTCATCTTTGGTATTCATTGTGATTGCTTTATCTCTTGCCAGCTCGGTATCACACTCTACCTCTCTTGTATTTATATTTATATATATATATATATATATATCTTGTGTAGAGGTAGCCTATCTTGTTAGTGTGTAGCTCTCGTGTGTAGCCTAGAAGTAACTAGTTGTATTTATTATGCTAGCTAGTTCACTAGATAGCTAAGTAGTGACTTAGCCCCTTTGATTGATTTAGAGACTATAGTGACTAGCATTTTGGTAGGTGGCTTGCATCTTTTGTAGTGCTAGAGCAAAACACAATTATAGGCATTTAGTTGTCTAACTCTTTACTCGTGTTTTGTAGAAATTTTTATTAGGCTATTCATCCCCTCTGGCCATTTAGGACCTTTCAAGATGCCTCTCAAGTATAGTAGGGGGTGAGGGGTTCGGTGGCTGAGACATGGGTGAACAGCTACGAAACCACTAGTTTTTCAGGCGTTTCCACCAGGACTGCTCCACCGGACTTTGGACACCCTCAAGGCCTCTGTGACCGGCTGACAGCCTACCGTGGCCAGTTTCGGCGGGTTGCAGCTGGCTGACTGGCCGCCATGGCTGGCCAGCGTGTGGTCATGAGCGGCTTCGGCCGGCCAGACGCCTCGCTTGGTGGTCGCATGCCTCTTGCCCGTTGTTGGATTAGTTTTGGTAACTCACGGCCTCCCTGGTATTGATCGACATCGACTATAGCTATTGTGATGCTGTAATTAGGGAAAGAAAAGGAAGATGAGAGAGACAATAATATGTTTATTCCAAGGTATTGATCGACATCGACTATAGCTATAGAGATTTCATGTTGATAGATGCAACGTGGGCGCATGGAACAGATAAAAACAAAAAAAAAGACTATTAACAAAGAATATTTTCAAGTAAGGTAAAATCTAAATGTTATAGTAAAAAATCTAGCTACCTGTGTAGACCACTTAACTGATTTTTAAACCAGTCTACAGCTGTGTATACTATAGAAAAGGGTAAATTGGTAATAAAAATTATATCTGCTTTAAGCTGTCCTGGCTGTGAGATAATAACATGCTCTGCACAGAATCTATTTTGCAATGTGATAGTCCACATCTAGCTCTCACTTGGAAAACTTTGCAGCGTCCTATGTCTGATTGAACAACAGGACAAAGGGAAGCAGCAAGCACAAACCAAGTATCTGAACTTCGCAGTGCTGAAAAATGGAGAAGTGATATCGCGTGTATATAAGCTCCGAAGCTTCTAGCTTGGCTGGGCCAGGGATGCCTGCATTGGCGCGAGCAGCGATGTTGGTGAGGTTGCTGTAGTGGGGGACAAGCATGAAGGTAGTCTCCTTGACGCCGATGGCGTTGATGCTCTTGGTGATAGATCCACCATCTCCAAAGCCTGCATCCTGAGCTCCATTGGGTAGTCCTTGACACATCCAATTCTTGGACCAACCCCAGTGCTCCAGTTAAGGGACAGTCTGTGCCCAAGCTGATAGGACTTGAACTCACCCTTGGATTTCATCCTCTCAAGAATTGCCTTCTGTGGGACGCCAGTGGCTCTGGGGCTTTGCAGACCGCCTGATAAGGTTCTTTGGTATGTTGGCTTGGCTTGTTCTGCAGGAGCGTTCTCTGCTTCGTCACCTTCTGAGGTGTTTAGAGGGAGAACCACTTGTGGGAAATTTGGTTCTATGATAGCAGAAGTGAAGTTCTCTGAGTCATTAGGCACTGGATCTTCATTGTAGTCTTCTTTGGTAGATGAGCGTACCTGACCCCAAAAATAAGTTCTATGAAACCATCTAACATTTGGTGGCAGAAGCATATTATGTTTTGGTTGTGAATGGTTAAGAGTGTACCTCCACGTCCTTGAGGTCAACTCCATTTTCTTCAAGGAAGTTCATGAAATTGCCGAGGTTCTCTGCGGTTGGTTTGTAGTGACCACTGTACGCCCAGATGGACTTTATCGAGAACAGATAAACATAGATTAGCAGAATTCACCCAATGAAAAGGTATACTAACAAGATGTAATAAAAGTATAAAAATGGAATTACTATATGCTGATAGAAGGACATAACATAATCCTCGGTTTAGAGTTGACATTAACTTGCACAGTGGACAGTGGTTGAACCAAGATAAGTAGATAATCTGATGTGTACTAGACAGAAGTAAATTCAGGAACTATATATTTTCCATTATAATACATGGAGTTTAATTTTCTGGTTTATATTCCATATTTGCCCTTCATAAATGGATTGCCAAAATGGTTATTCATGGGTAGTCCATGAAACAGGCAGGACGAAGCTGCACAAATGGATATGGTATGGAGACCAAGTCACACAGTGAATAATCAACTCTATCCTAGACACAAACATAACTTTTTGGTCAAAAGTGCACGATTGAAGAATATAACAAGCATGAATACTAGGAAAGTAAAATACTGTGCTAAACAAAACTAACAATCCAACAGGCAGTGGCTGCTAAAGCAAAATACCTTGATAACTCCGTCCTCTGCAGTAAATCTTCCTGCAGCTATGGTTGTACCTCCTGCCAAAAAGCTGGAGTGCTGGAATACACCCCTCTCTTTCTGATGGATACGTAGAAATTGATTTAGCAGCACTGAAGTATCAAAATGTGACAAAGGTCCCTTCAGAGTAAAAAAGTTACCTTGCCAGCATATAGTCTTTTTGCTGTGCTCATAACGAAAATCCATTTAGTCCCTTTAGGACCCCTGCTCGTATCGAGTGGTTCTCCAGACTGTTTATGAATAATCTTTCCCTCATTAATGATGTATTCATAGTGCTCACGCTCTTGCTGCAAAACATCAAACAGATGTTAGAGCGCTGAAATGTGGTAGGTTTAGTAGCTTTGAACTTCTTTCTCATATTCAAGGGCGAGCCTGCTTGCTGCAGCATGAGAAATGACCCACCTCTGGCACTAGTCCCTCCCAGGAAATGAGCTTATTGTTAGTGATGCCTGGTGTTTAGCTCTAGTTCTAAATATGTAATTGTAATTCCCCACTGTAATTTTTCTGACAAACCATCCTTGAAACCTTGGTCAGTAGTAACTCTTTTTGAGCGGTACTGTTTGGTACCCACTCCTATGCAATGAAAATCAGGTGGGGAAAGTATCCTGTCCCCTCCGTTGAACCGTAATAAAAATGAAGTTTGCTAAAATGAATCCATTTTCCTGTTCTTAACTGTGATGTGGGGGCGCCAATATGAACGGCACCCCAGGGCTAGGGATGTGGCCAGAAGGGCCAGAGCGGCATCCAAGGAGACCCCAGCTGTAATCAGTAGCAATTAAGTATTATGGGGAAGGGATTAGAGTAATGAGAGAATGATTAATGGGGAGAGAAACGAGGAGACTAGAGCTGGGCGCCTGTGGCTGGGCTGCTCTATATATAGACTGTGTAATCAGCTTATGAGAATCAATCAAGAAACAAGTTATCTCCTAATCTACCTTTGCTGCCCCTAATCTCACCCCCTTCACCATAGGCGTCCAGGGAAGAATCCCAGCGCCAGTACCCAACCTACTTACGAACTCCGGAGTCGGGGACCTGCTGTCTTGGGCACCAGCGCCCTTGACATTAACTACCTATAACATTGCGGTACTGCGGTGTCAATTGTATTTGTATCAATTGTCCGGATTCATGAGCAAAGGAAATAATAATGTGAATGATATCAGGCCAGGGCATGACTGGATCCCTGTACAAGTTTTAGATGAACAATAATTCTGATTTGAGGCTATGTCAAATTAAGTTCATAAACGCAGCAATTTGATAGACTATCAGTAAAATTTCTACAGTAAAAGGTAGTGAGCATTTTTTTTAGAGAAGATATTGATAGTTAATAACAAAACAAAAGCTTCGTGAAACTGGCACAATATTTTGTGGATGAAGTTAGTCAAATCATCGTACATCCTTTCGCAGACATATTCAGCAAGGATATACATCACAAGTTCTTAATAAAGATACACAGCCATGGTGGAATGTGTCTTACCGGACCAAGATACCTTATGCATTGCTTTTTCAGCAAAGCTCTTGGACACTCTGGAAGGTCTATATCCTTTCCCTCTCCAACATCAAGCCTACAAACGCAGAGCTCACTTAAATTGTCATGCAATCAAACTGATAATTGAAATTTCTATTATGAACAGGCATTCCAATTATAACTGAGATTTCTGGTATGAATAGACATTTGAATATGTACTTCTCTTTCAGATCTGTTATGTAGGTTGCACTACCTCGTCTGAATAAAAAGAATTTGCAAGCGTATGGATGCAAATCGTAGCGAAGTTCTCACCAGTAAAAGAAGGGCTGTCCGGCCTGACTTTGGCACCAGACATCATAGTAGAAGTGCAGGTTGTGGCCATACCTATGCCGTGGATCAATCTATACAATACAACAACATATGAACACAGTAGTTATGACAGCTGCATTGGATCAGTCTTGCAAAAAAAAAAAAACTTCATCACTCTATTTCCTCTCAATGAAAAACATGTAATGGCACGGTCCGAAAAAAAAAAATACTCCATCACTACTCTATAAAGAGATGGAAGAAAATCCCATGACGCCAATCAGTGGACCTTTTTTATGATCAATGTTCACACATGACAAAAAGCTGAAGTCAACATACTGAAAAGCAGGTTCTTTTCATACAAAACACAACACCTAATCTAAAGATACTAGTAGTGGATTTTGTACTCACAGCCTCGATCCAGTGCTGGAAAGCCAGCTTGAGAGCCTTGCCGTCTCTGGATAAACCCTGACCCACCTGTGGCAAGTTGCAAGCAAGCAGACATGAGAAGCCCATACCTATGATGAGAAGCCTGATGCATGAGAAGGAGTCGGTTTGTGGGATGGGAGGACCTTGGATGCGTTGAGGCCGACGCGGTTCCAGCGCGAGGCGGCCGTCTCCGGCTTGGGCTCGTCGAAGAAGGAGACGGTGCTGTGGCTGAGCCGCGCGAAGTCCAGGGCTTGCCACCTGCATCATATCATTGATCGAAATCACAAACCTTCAGTCTCAATCAAAGCTCTCTTTCCCCGAAACGAGGAGGCTGGACTGATGTCAACATCAGTAACCATGAACAAGAACAAAATTCGGCACCGTAACCGTTTCGTGGATTTTCTTGGAAGGAAACCAACTCGCGGAGCTGGTGTACAGTACAGTGCAGTGCAGTGCAGAGAGGATCAAGATTGAAGAAGAAGCAAAGGTGTGTGTTGTGACAACAAAAGGGGCAACTTTTTATTATTTATTTTCTTTAATATAAGAAGAAGTAAATGGGGGACAATCTTGTTTGCCCATGCCAATCGAACCCGGACGCAGGCAGGGGGAAGAAACTAAATAAATCACAGGCTGACAGGCAGGAAGGCAGGAAGGAAGGCGGTGGAAAAGGGTACCATACCAGAGCTCCTCGACGACGACGGCGGAGTCGGCGAGCTTCCGGCGGGTCCGGTAGCTGCGGTAGACCTTCTGCAGCTTGGTGGCCGCGCCATTCTCGCCGGCGCCGGTTCCCTCCACGGATTCCAGCCTATCCGTCTCCACCACCTCCATTCGTTTCGAGATTTAGGAGCGAGCGAGTATCCCAGTCGAAAGCAGCGAACTTGGACCGAGCAATCAGTTGTTGGAGTTAAGTGAGGAACGGAGGAGAGAAACGGCCCTGCAGTGTGCGCTTGTGCAGAAGTTGTCACGGAGGAGCTGAGCAGAGCAGAGCATGCGGGAATAATTTAGCAGTAGTACAGTACGTACTACTCTACAATTTAATCTTTAACTACCACCGTATAATAGTACAGTTTGACTGCATGCAGCCCCAGTGGCCCCGATGAACTGGACTGGACACTTAGCTTCAGAATCACGTTGACGCCGCATGGTTTCGCGCGAGTTTAGTTGTCTAAGAGTTTACGTTAGGTGTCTCGTCGTTTGCTAACGGATTTTATAATTTTTTTTTATAGTATCTGAACATCTCATATAATACCTCTATATAACATTCGAGACATCCTAAAACTTTACGCCCTAGATTTAAACGAGGTTTAAACAATTAGTTTAGCCACGTTTTCGATCAACTACTACAGCTGGGACCTGAGAGTTTGGACTTTGGATACACTAGGCACTAGCTAATGTCCATTGTCCATGTCGTACGTACGTGTACCTGCTCTCTCCTCTTGTCCCCAGGGAATAGGTAGTGTCCATTGTCCCAAGTCAGTCCAAGCTATCGACATGAGCTGGTCTAGGACGAAGCAACTCTACGCTAGCTTTTTCTATCACCATCTATTTCCGTACTTATTTTTATTCTCTCTCACCTAAATACGATGGCACGAGCTGCACGGAAGAAGCAAAGCAGCCAAGCACCCTCGTCGCCTCGCATGTGTCTGCAACACTGCAGCTGCGTCGAAAGACACTGCGCACCGGTTTTTTCAGTTCAGTTGCGATCTAATCTATCGGATCGCAGAATCAATTCACTGGGTCCACTGCACGTACGTGACACGTCACAACTACCATTGCTGTCCAAAAAAAAAACTTAGCTACCATTGCTGTAAAAAAAAAAGAGGAAAAAAACTCAGCTACCATCGGTACGTTAGGCATCGGAGCTGTAGCGTCTATATCAAATGAATGGACCCGGTACCCTGCCACGTGTTCCTAAGCCAAATATGAACGCACGTGTACCCCACCAGAGCAGCTGCCTGTCCTTTCGAGTCTCGATCGATCCGTTTCGTTTGCACTTTGCAGGCAAACCAACGTCATAAAACATCACATCGTTAACTTCCTCCACTTTCTTCGGCCCGCCAACATGCCGTGCGTGATGGCGTTTCACCTTGCGCACGTCCCGTTACGGCGGCACCTTTTGTTGATTAGTACAGTATTCGTACTAACACAACGGCGGTATTTTAGGAATACACATGAAAACTAAATGAGCGATAGAAATACAATATTATTATATATAAAAAATTAAGTGTACACAAAGTATAAACTCACATCATCCCCTGATCAAGTTTTCAGAAAAATATATTATCATATAAAAATCTGAATATATATAGTGTAAGCCTCTATCAAACAGGGAAGCTTTTCATACCAATCTCTTCAGCTTTCTGAAGCTTTTCATTAATCATGTCTTGAGAATGAAGCTCTGTTCTTGCTAAAAGCATCAAGCAAGAGAGTAGCAAAAAAAGAAAAAAAAATACCACATCAAAACTAAAACATTTACTTCTATCTTTTTTTTTCTTGATATGTTTTGACAACTGCAATATGGCATCCGTCCGTCTGTGAACATTGACAATATAATCAAAACTGGACTTAATTGATATACAATGCACAGGCTGTAGAGACAAAAAAAAATGGGGATTTGAGATTGGGGAACTTAACTGTGAGACTAAAAATTGGTGTCATCCATGATTGTGCCCTTGATCCAGACCACTTAAGCCCACACACCTCATGACTGTGCCCCTCGTATGTCTGCACAACATGGTTCCTAATTCTCACGTCGTTGTTCACGATCTTGCCATCGATGCCGCCAGTGGTGAGGATGTTGTTGTTTCATGTCAGTGAGCCAACTCTTGCCTCATGCACACCTTTGAGAGTTCTCAACTGCAGGGAAAGAACGACCTGAATTCAACAACAGAGAACGTGCACGCATTTTTGGATGACCAAGGACACTGCACATACCAGTCAGTTGGAGCTGGTGTCCCAGAGCTGGACATCAGACGAGTTGAGCCCAACAACGATATGCTGGCCATCTGAAGCCCAGTTGACGCTTGTGATGGGACCGTTGTTATCATCGATGATCAAAAGCTCAGACGTGGACCCACTGGATGCATCCCACAGGTTTACCGTGTCACCCAGAGCAATGGACAGCAAGTTGTTGCTCCCTCAGTCGAGCAGGTTGAGGTATTAGTCGTCATCAACAAGCTCTGGTGCGTCTATTGTCCTCTCTACAGATTGCATACATTTCGAGCAGCATCAGAAATCGCCATCCAAGTGATGAACACGAAGAATTCAATAAATGCATATACCTGGGGAATATGTCACCGCTGCTTGGCCGGCTTGGTTCGACCAAAATCAAACCAAATCATCTGTATTTGTACAACAAAAACCCATAAAAAAATCAAATCTAGCAGCAGCCGTTCCAGGAGTTCATCAATCGACGTCTGCCACAGCGCAGTGATTTCCCCTTCGAGTAGACAGATCCATGAAACGGAGACAACAGCGTCTGCCGTACAAGCAGCATCAGATTTCCGATCTGAAGCTTCTTCTCCTCGTAATGGAGACACTAGAAGTTCTTCCTTTTCTCCACTTCCAAAGCTGAGAAAATTCACGCAAAAATCACAAAAGAATAGAGAAAGTAGCCTGAGCCAAAATAAGAAAAGAGCGTAACACAAATCGAACACACCTCAGGACACAGAAGGAGGATTCAACACCACTAACCCGAATAGATGGCATTCGTCCTGTCACGAATCCATCGGATCGGAGAAGCAGAGGCAGCTGCACCTAGTCGAATAGATGGCGACGACCGGTGGCGGCACAGAGGCGTTGAATAGCCCCCATGCGCCGATGCCGGAGAAGGGGAAGGGGGCGGCACCGTCGTCAATGCCCCGATTCGCAGCCGCTAGGGAAAGAGAAGGGCGCCGTTGCCATCGGAAGGAGACCGGCGAGGCGAGTTTCTAACCTCGCCAATGCGAGATGCGCATCCGCCGGCCCCTGCCTTGTGATGACGCCACGGCCAACATCGGGGTCGCCGCCAGGAAGGTGGAGGGGCCGCCGCCTCGCCGGGAAGGTGGGGTCCGCCACCGTGCAGGGAAGGTGGAGAGGCCACCGTCACCTCCAGGAAGGTGGAGGAGGCGCCGCCGTGACGGGAGGTGAACGGGCGGCCGCCGCAGCCGCCAGGATGGTCTAACACCACTAACCTGAATAGATGGCATTCGTCCTGTCGCGAATTCAGGAAGGGAAGAGGCGGCGTGAATTTTTGTTTCCTTTTTTTCGTCGATACGAACGGCGTTTGTTTCCTTTTTATACGGACGGGAGCGTTGAAGCCTCCGTGATGAGTTTCAAGTTTTCAATTATAATAGAGATATGTAAGTCTGTGACATTATTCTTATACCCTACTCAAAGTATAGTTGACATTCTAGTTTGTTTGCATGAGCTGGAGCTAGTTACTGATTGGCTAAAAATTAAATTAAATTAGCCAAGGTTAGTTAACAAAAAGTCAAAGACTTGCCTAAAAAACTAGCATATCTATTAGTCCTCCTGTTCGGATGCACTAGAGCTAATTTTTAGCTACCTAATGGTTAGCCTTTGTATCCCAACAGGCTCTGAGGATGACCAAATTTATAAAATGTATATCAATATATATGATACTGAAAATAAAGTGTCATTAAAGTCGTCATGAAATGTATTTCTATACTTGGTAGCTATTTTGTGCTGACCTTTTTTGCTATAATAAATTTTATCAAACTTAGGTGATTTGACTTGGCACAGGAGGATTCATTCTTATTTAAGATGCCACTCGGTTTAAAACATGTACCGCTCTTACTACGACGTGGTTGACTCTATCTTTAATTTGTTGATCTGATACTGATAGGGACATGTTTATAAACAATCCATACAAAATGTTAAGCATCACTTTCTTTAATTTGGGACCACACCACACCCCGTCAAAATTATTTGTCCACCTTGATTTCATTTATATAAGTGTAACGCTCGATTCAATATGGGTTAGGTCGTGATCCTTGACGACGGTATACTGGAATTCTGCTTCTTCATGCAGCCTCATGGACAACCATCCTGAACTCTGTTTTATCCATAGAGCTAAGAGTTAGCTGCTAATAATTAGCTTTTTGATCCAAACAAGTTAGCTAATTATTAGCTGATGAGTACCCGACTAATACTATTTTATTAGTTGGACGAAACGAACTAATATCAGCTAATATTAGCTATAAACTATTACTAGCTAACTAATACCAACTAATGGATCCAAATAGAACCCTAGTGTTAGGGTGGGATATTATCTCAGGGTGCAAATGGACGCTCTTAAAAATAAAAAAAGTGATTTTAGTTAAATTTTCATCATATCTGCATCCTATAATATAAGTCTATACCCTTATAAGGTCACGAGCAAGTACACCATCGTCTAATTTGCTCTAGCTTTATCACTATTTAGTATGGTGCTCCACTATTCACTCCTTGGCTCTCAATTTCTAAATTAAAGAAAGCTTTAAGAATACAAAAACCAAGGAAAAAGACTATCATGCCCTCGTTAAACAGTTGAGGTCGTCACTCCTGATTGGCTTAATCGCCGGCTGGCTCCTGTTTGGGCTCTATTTGGTTGGGCTTTTGTTGCAAACGACTTCATCTGAGAGCCATGAGGCCACATTAGGTGCTTCACCTTTATAGGGTGCGTTTGGCAAGCTAAATCGTTTCACATTTTGGGCTACAACCAGAGAATTAGTGCCAAACAGTAAAACACATGAAATGTTTCAGCCTAAAAACATTTCTGGATTCCTGTCTGTGGACGTGAAATGATCGGAGGGTGGTTTCACAGTGATTCTCTTCAGTTTCTTTTGCCTTCCTTATGCGCTAGCTATTGTATTTTTTAATTATAATATGTTTTTAGTGCAACAAATTAAAACATTATTCGTTTTATTGTGTTATAATTTGATACAAACATTATGTACGCTTGAGACGGCCGGCCCGCAGAGCATGCAGGAGAAGCCCAGATTCCAAGGTCCAAAAGAGAACTTTAGGACCCATTTCAATACCTGGGCTTTGCACAAATGTTGACGATTTCTGAGCTACGTACCAAAGGTCCACTGGTGAAGCCCAATTTGCCCTACTCCGGACGTCACAACCTGGGCTCGTGGTGTTTTTATACGCCAAGACTGAAAGCAAATATGTACGTTTACCTCTCTCTTGAAATGGACATGGTTCTGTCAACTCCTTTTTTAATAATGGAAAGAGTTCCGGCTTCATACTTCGTATTTGAAGAAGAATCAGTCCACAATTATTACAAATGCCACAAAAATAAGTTCAAAATTATTGATCAATCCGGAAAACATAAGGCCATCCATAGAACATTATAGCTCTTGTCTCTAAAAGCTAACATACTTGTATGATCTGCTCCTTGTAGTCATCCAAGCGCCGCAACTGGGCCCAAAACCGTGGCCAATATCCCCTGAAAAGAACCCATAAAAAGTTTTTGGATAACAGTTATTAAAAATTGAATCATTCCTTGTGAGCCAAATTGCCCATCAAATCGTTGTTGCACTTGTCAATAACTTTAGGTTGTGCCTATGACCCCCTAATTTCGCCCAATCATTAAATAAGTGGTTTATATTTCTAGGAGGACTTATACCAAACACAATATGAAAGGAACACCAAAGGAAACGGGCATAATGACATTCAAAGAAAAGATGCTCGGTTGTCTCATGTTTACTCCAAAAACAACAAGCTTGACTTCCATTCCAGTGTCATCTAGCTAGGTTATCCTTGGTTAGGATCATTCCTTGCTTTAGAAACCACAAAAACTTTGATTTTAAGTTGTATTTTCATTAAATTTCTTGTGGAACTTTAACCCTGTTATTGATCAAATGTCTATACATAGATTTAACAATGAAAGACCCATTTTTATTTGAACTCCATACAAATTGATCTGTACCCTCATATAGAGAGGTGTGTGCTAATTGGGCAACCAAACTACGCCATTCTACTAGCTTGTTTCCCACTAATGTCCTCCTAAAGCTAACATTAAGTGGATTGGAGCTAAACACGTCGGCACTGTTGCATGTTTTTTGCATACAATATTAAACAAGTTTATGTATTGGAGTTGTTTGAAAGCATGGTTGCCCAACAATCTATCCTCCCAGAATCTGATTTGAACACCACTAACAAGTTTAAACCTTCCCAGACTAAGGAAATGGTTCTTGACACCCATAAGGCCGGACCAAAAAAATGAGTCTCCAGTTTTTTTTCTATTTGGCTCAAAGATTGACCTTTTAAGTATTTATTTATAAGAAGTTCTTGCCACAAGCCATCTTCATTACAAAGCTTGAAAAGCCATTTGCTCTGTAGACATTTATTTTGTATGTCCAAGTTATGAATTCCCATCTGGCATAGGATGTTCCATCTAGCCAATTTATATTTTTTCTTATGTTGCTCATTTTGCCAAAAAGAATATTGATCTAAAATAGTCTATTTTCTTAAGGACACCTCTTGGGACATCAAAAAAAGAAAGCATGAACATAGGTAAACTTGATAGCACTGAATTTACGAGTGTTAGCCTCCCTCCATAAGACAACACTTTGCCCTTCCATCCACTCAATCTCTTTTCAATTCTGTCCTCAATCACTTTCCAATCTTTATTGTTGATTTTCCTAAAGTGCATTGGGATACCCATGTAACATTACGCTGTATGCAATACTACTCTATTATCTTCTTCATCTTTTCCTCACATGAATGCATGTATGAACTTATATAGGCATAAGTAAAAGTTGTGTATTAGAAAAGTCAAAATGACTCACAATTTGAAACGGAGGGAGTATCGAGGTGTGCTTGTCCTTATATACTGCAAGCTCGAGCTGGGCGAACTATATATATGGTCTTGTTGGAGTTGTACTAAGCATGCCTTTATGTCATAAAATTCACAGAAATAAGATTGACTGACACTGGTTGATGTGTTCAAAGTTTATTATAATATCAAATATATGTTTGTGACATATATTTTATGCACCTGGTCTTCTCAGATACGAATTATGTGACAAAGCTCAACTTGATTTTCAAACAGTTACACGTTGTCGAAACAAGATTTTGAAGCGAGCTTCATGCTTTTTTTTCCTCATTCTTCTCATTGTTGAACTACATATTTTTATGGGATTGTAACGTTGGAATTTGGGTAAATGGGAGGACGCCACAAGCCCACACAGGCACTTTTCCTTACTGCTAGGTGGGAGGAAAGCAAGCGCCGGCCGGATGCCTCCTCCGTTGCAGGCTGTGGTGGGCTGATTTTGTGGTGGAGCATACTTTACTTTTTTTCAAAAGGCCCATTTTGCATTTCTTTTCCTTCCCCAGCAGTTTCATTATGGGCCGAACTATACTACATTTAATACCATTTCTGATCACTTCTTTTTTCATCTCCATTTTTTCTTTTTAAAATGGTGAGTGGTATATGAAATATTTTAACTTTATTTTGTGCTATTGCGTTTCCTTCTCTTTTAGGTTTTAGTATATTCTTATTATTTTTCATACTCTGTTTACGGTATAATTAATAAAATTGAGTTTTTTGCTGATATTTGTTATTATTTGAATAATAACCCAATTATATTGTTGTGTTTTTCCAATAGTTTCTATATTTTTATTTATCACATTTAAGATTTTTATGCTATATTCTTTAACGTGTACATCCTTTAGCAATATAATTCAATTTGCCCTTCCATTTTTTTTAAATGTTGCGTGGTGTATATATCTAAGTTATCTACAAAGGACAAAGGAAAAATAGGCTGTCCTTTTCTACTTAGATCAATCAAGCAACAACTAGTATCATAATTACATTTTACTAAAAAAGAACAAAATTAGGACTGAAAAAAACCAAACTTATTATATAGAATTTAATCTATCTACATAATCTACGAAGTGAGGAGGTGATTTAGAGTGCTCATTTTGGATGGTAATGCATTTTTTTTTTAAATAAGCAGGAGTGTGCTCATTTGGACGGCAATAATGATGGCCTATTGAATTATCGACGATGCCTCCTTGAACTTTGCAATCAGGTTACCTGATTCTCAAAGGTCAGACCATTGGTACTACTAGCTAGTTCACACAGCCTTCTTGTAAACACTGAATGAACTCTACAGTATTTAACAATGCAAACAAACATTGAGCTGAAACTGAACAGTTGCGGCCGCTTTCTAGGCCATGATGTACTGCCTGACAGGGACAGCAACTCTACCCAGTTACTGTCTGATAAAACGACGCACGTGTGAACGCGCGGGACTGCAGGAATTAATGGGCGATATTATGGAATGGAAGGGAAGGGCCAAACAAAGCAAATCTCACCGAACAAGCATGCTACAATTTTCTACCCATTTTCTGAAAGAGTTGTGAACTTTGTAGCCAACCAACTATGCAAAACGCAGGTACGTCATAATGCCAAGTGTAATAACGTCATTTTCTTTGCACACTTGTGGAAACAACTCGTTGCTTTCTTGTCAATATATACACACTTTGATTTTGATCCGCAATGTGGCCCCCGAATTTGTTTCAGATTCTTGTCAAAGTGGCACAACCAATGGGATTTTATATTTATATATAATGCACGTTGATCAGCTGCAAATGAGGTCGAAATTAAAAGAAGTGACAGCAGCAGCCAATAACAGAAACGCAGGCACCGCCGTACCCCATAAGAATGGCCTGCTCCAAAAACATCTTTGGAGTTGGATGTCATTTTTCCAGCACGTTTAAGGTCTGCTTATCCGGCATGGATGCGCAGAGCTACTAACTGAGTGCTTCTTGCATTGTCGTATATGCATGATTACTCTGATAATAATAATGAGCATGATGAAGCACATCACCATCTGTTAAGGTTGGGGCATTGAGGGATACGATAGTGAAATTCAGCAAAGCTGTTGTTTTCACATCATCATGTCTTAGCAATGCAACTGCAATTCTGCAAACACAGTTCTGCGCCGTAGCACAATGTATCCTACCTTCATTAACTTCATACGCAGTCTGCTCGATCGTCAGTATTTATACACAGATTTGTCTTGTCAGTAGTTTTTATCTGGTATATGAAACCTTGTACGGTATACATATCTCCCTCTGCACGCAACGTGCATGTGTACTGATCCAACCGAACGCCATCGTGCGTACGCGCTCGTCGTCGGCACCGGCGTCAGCCGCAGGTGCCCAGCTAGCTATTGCCTCGCACGCGTCGTACGAACCACCGGACGCGTGCTGCATATTATGTACTCGTAGTCCGTATGTAGTCCATGCGGCGCCGCGCGCAGCACACTCTGGCCGGATCGGAGGAGCACCCAGCTGCCTCCTCCGCCGTTTGTCTGTGTCTTGGTGATAAGACCAGCTCGCTCGCCATTCGCCAACCGGGCGTTCACGTACGGCCGCCGGCGAATGGATATACATGCATGATGGATATGGGTCGCCGTCGTGAACGCCCACACGACGACAACGGACGGATTTGACGGCGGCGGCGGCGGCGGCGACGACGAGACCGAACGATGGATATATAGATATATATATATAACACACACACACACACACACACACCCTAATGTTCCATGCATCTAGATTCCTCTGATGAGGATGACCTTTCCGTCCGTGCAGCTCCACCGCACAAGGTAGCCAGACGTACCTAACCTAGCTAACCGATGTGCTCATGCTTGCTTGATTCCTGCAAGGATAAGATATGATATGATGCATGCGCTCGCGTCTCCGTCTTGGTAGACCGATAATTCGTCTCGCTTCAGTGTTAATGTATGTACCTTGTTGACCAATGCAACATGCGTGACTGCTGCCGCTGCTGGGTGCTGGATCCTTGTTGTACGTAGTATGTAGGATCGGAGTAGAAGATGCCATTGCCAACTTGAGTCAAGCAGAGATAATGGACACAACTCGATCACCGCCGATGCTCTAGACCGATGCTTCACTATGATCGTCTGGCTGATTTAAAGTACGACAAGTATTTTGTGTTTTCAGTAAAATCGCCTAATTCTGACGATCTTAATTAATATAGATTCTTATCGGAGGAAGTACTCCATCTGTTCCAAATTGTAAGTCATTTTGGTTTTTTTGGTACATCAATCTTGCTTGTATCTAGATATAACATATGTCTAGATATGTAGCAAAATCTACATTCCACAAAGTAAAAAACGACTTATAATTTGGAACAGAGGGAGTAGTGTGTATTGTAAGGCACGAAGGGGGGAAATGATGTCTATCCCTTTGCCAATGCAACTAATGTTCATTAGAGTTGTTGGTTACCGCTTAAAGGAAGAAGCTCAGCAACTCAAATGTGTACCAGTGATCTTATAGTGAGTCCTGTCGATCATCTTTTGTGATTGTTGGCCATGTCTAGGTAGATGATTAGATGAATAGATGGTCAAGGACAACATACATCTCATTGTGTTTTTATTTCATTTTTATAGTAATGACTAAGTGATGTACCATGCATATATCTTACTACAGATACCAGGATTTTTATTTAAACAAAACTTCTTTCATCTAAAAAAACGTTAGAGTTGTTAAAAGGTTATGACAACTAGAAATAGGACGAGACAGGCTTAGGAATTAATCTTTCATCTTCATATGCGGCCGATCCATAACAGGCAAAAGAAAACCTCTATTTTGAGGTTAGCTTTCTTCCTGGTTTAGTGTTTTTTTATTCAAACAACAAAAGCATAGCTGATCTTTTGTCCTGCAATCTAACTCTCAAACATGCATGCTAGAAAGCTGATATGTTGCTGAGAGAGAGGTTAGCCAAGTTGGTTTCTTTCTCTTCCTTTTGCAATTGAACTAAGAAACCATAATTGCCCGTATGAAGATCCAAAATTGGGTGAACGTAGAATGGCTTCAGTGGACTTTCCAGAAATTAAAATAATGATATATGGGCAAAACGCAAAAGTCAAATAGTTTGATCGGGTCGACCAGATCAGACCCCATTATAAGTGAATGGATAATAATATATAGCTGTTTCAGCCGAAATATCTTGTTTAATTCTACCATTTCTACTAGAGTACCTTTTTTTAGTCGTTGGTTACACTCGTCCAGCGAGTGGAGCAAATTGAGAGAGTGCCGTGGCCCACTGATTTGAACGCCGGCACCGCTCATCAGAAATCCAAGCAGAGGCGGAGCTCCCCATGCGGCAGGGTGGGGCAACTGCCCCACCTACCGCCGGCGGGAGCACCTAGTAACTCTGTCTTCTTCCTCAGGCGTGGACCTCCGACGGCACGGCTGGACACCTGACTGGACTAGAACACATTGTTTGGAGAGGGTCCAGAGCCACATGAGCGAAGGCCAAAGGCCCAATAGAAGAATAGAGCCCACCAGCATAGCATCAAGGAATCACCTAGCTCTCGATCCCCAATCCCCTGACCCCGCCAGTTCATCACCGCGATGTGAATCAGGCCGCCACCGTGCGGCCCTTAGCGCGCCGCGCAACCTAGGCCAAGCTGCAGCACGCACCTTTCTGCGGTTGTCACAGTGCCGCTGCCAGTGCCACCGCCCCTTGCCGCGACAGCCTTCAAGGTTGCAGGTTGCCGCTCGCCCATGCCTATTCTCTTAGCGGCTCAGTGCTGCAGTGCAGGGGAAGGGCAGCAGCCAGCTGGCTACAGAGGACGGGGTTGAAGATGGTGAAGGTGAGCAGGTGAGATTTTACTTGTATCGTGTAATTGAGATTAGTTCTTTAATAGTAGGATAGTGGTATGTCTCCTTATTGTAGTGTGTGTTTTTAGATGTATTATCACATATAATTATGATTAATTACATGCTAACTGCTTTGTTATTATTCAAATTTACAACTTTTTTAGCTTTTGGATAATTGGATTTTGGACTCTTGTTTAGTTGATGTTTGTTGAATCAATAGATTATATTAAGTCCATAAGGAGAGGTACCGTCTTCAATTAATCTTTAAATTTGCCATATATTAGATATTCATGTGTGTGCGTAGGATGTGATTAAAAATTTGTGTCCGTTGTTCGCCCCAACTAAATTTCCAGGCGAGCTCCGTGGCTGAATCCAGGTGCGGCCGCATTCTTATTTCTGAGTTAACAAACAAGCACATGTTGGTTGCGGGCCGGCCTGTCATATCTGATAAACAACACCAACACTGTCCATCTCTGTCAATGAAAAAATAAGAAGCGTGTGATGTGAGAATTGGGGCTGGCTGAAGGAATCTTCTGCGTGCACGTGCGTATATGTCTCCATGCCTGTCGACCGCCACCGCGCGCTACGGGGTTGCTGCAGAGTAACTGTCCACGTGTCGCCGCATGGTGATCGTTGCGCGCTTGTTTATCAGTGTCACAGCTTGCCCATTAGCTGGTCGACGTGACACGTGTCCCACCACTCTGACGTGCTTTTGGAGTGTTCCTTTCATCCTCATCACAAAATAAAAGCCTACTCCGGCCACGATCGACCTGCCACCGTACTACCACTATAGATAGATTTAAGCATGTATGTAGTACATTATTGCAATGCAGATAATGTGCGTGTGCGTGTCGTCTTTCTGTGAAACACGGATGCATGCTTGCTCTGTTGCTCTACTCCATCTATTATCTTAATATTTGACCTGTTAATAAAAGTAGTCTTCGCGGTTTTACTAGCTATCACTATCAAGGTGTCCTGTCATTATGATCATTCAAAAAATGCAAGTGACCTGTCATTATGATCATTACAAAATGCCACAAAATAGCCCTAGCTACGCTTGTTTCTCCGAGGGTACTCTCGATGTAGAAACTAGAAATAATTTTTAGATTCTAGGACACCATATCAAGGAACTACCGTATTTCACATTGTATCTTTTCTATCCTTAGATGCAAATAAAAATCTAGACTTTCATTCACCGGATCCTCTGCTCTGGTCACTCATCAACCATGGATAGGTACTTGTGCCCACCGCACGCTGCGCCGCTCGCGTCCAACAACTCCGCCGCGGCTGTTGACTTGGTCTCTGCGAACTCCTCGAAACTCCCTCTGTCCATTTTTAACTGCCGTTCTCACATATCGAAGAGTTAAACATACTCAAGTTCGATCAACTAGGATAGGAGTTTTTTTCTCAACAAGCGCCCCCATAAGACCCCTTGACACTTGGTCTTTCTCGGACCCTCGCTAATGCCCGGTCGTAACGTGGAACCCTCGTGGGTCCGAAGGTTCCTTAGTCTCCTTTCATTGCAGGCTCACACAGTGGAGGTCGTGACGAAGGTAACACATGACAGGAGGATGGGAGTCTGGCGGAAGCCTGGGAAACCCTCGAGAAGCCCCGCGGCAGAAGGAGGCAAAGCCTTCCAGGAGCGGCGGCGCCAACGCATGGAGTAGCTGGCAAGAGTACGGGAAGTTACCTCCCTTCCCTTTAGCAGTGTATTGGAAATCGAGACGCCTAGGCAACCCTTGTGTAATTTTACCATTGCCCTAAGGTGTGCCCTATAAATATCCCAGGGCACCACTGTTCAGACAGAGTTAATTTTGGCAATTTGATGGACAATTAATCCATATTTATTTCCATATTCTCCCTTTGGGATACCCTAATTTTACCATCGCATTGGGGTGTGCCCCTATAGATACCCAGGCACCACTGTTGGGCAAAGTTAATTTTGGTAATATGATGGACAATTAATCCGCATTTATTTCTGCATTCTCCTTTGGGATACCCTCTGTTTATGCTTTTCTCACCTCCCCCCCGCCTAGCCTCTAGCGAGAGTGGGAGGCAGGAGTGACCCCACACTATCTTGCTCCATGGTGTTCAAGCAGTGCGTCCAGAAAAGCTGTGATTCATGGGAGGGAGCACTTTGACCAAATAATATAAAAAGATTACTAATATTTATGATGCGTGATATAATTGTTAATTATTGAATATATTTTTATAATACACTATTTAGAGATATAAAAATGTTATTAATATTTTCTTTAAATCTAGTAAAACTTAAGAAAGCTTGACTTGCATGAAGATCTAGGCGATACTTAAAAATGGACGGAGGGAATAGTTCATAGCCTTTTAATTTAAATGTTTGTTCATCCTAAATATCAGGTCTAGGTTCTTTTTTTGCGAATACTAGGTCTAGGTTCTACCACCACATGGTAGTGTATGTAGTCGATGAGGATGGTATAAAAGCTATGCATTGGTTTCTACGGTTGATAAGCCGGCTGAAGCCGATTTGTTGTGAGTGAAAAAACACTGTTTCATGGCTGATAAGTCAGGCTAATAAGTTCAAGCGAATAGGTTGGGTTGCGCCCCACAACTAGCCACCCAATTGAGTGGGCTACCCCTAGCTAGTTCGAAGTAAACCTCCTTATCAATAATGTAATTTAGCGCTGTTATCTTGGACTACTATTAATTTACTCCTAAGTGTATTTTTTTTTCAGTTTCCCATGATTTGTTTTTTTTATATAAAATAAGAAAACTCCACATTGTTGTGGGTAGGTTTAGAGTGGCAGGCACATACGCTACTTCACAGACTGTGCACGAGTTCCATGATCCTAAACTTTATGGAAATCTTATTTTGACTTTTAATTTTTCTGTGCAGCAACACATAGTCAATGCAAGTTCCGGTGAAAAAAATAGAGCTATTATTATGTAATACGTTACATGTGTTAGTGTGCCATGCATGGTGAATAGGTGATGCTGACACAAAGTATTTAGCTAGGTTCTGCCCACTTGAGGTGGGCATACAATTGAGACTAAGGGGCCATTTGGGAGAGCTCCTAGAGGCCCTGGCTCTTCCAAATTACGAACTGTTTATGGTACTGTTCATTAGAGCTGTTTTTCTCTCTTCTATCCAAATGAACTAGAGCCCGGAGGAGCCACTATTTTTGGCTGCTCTGGATCCGGCTCCTCAACCACTGTACCATGGAGCCGGAGCCGAGAGGAGCCCGGCCAAACTGGCCCTAAACCACTGGGCCGGTGTACCAATATTTCAGATAGCCGGCCTGACTGATGAAAAATACAGAGCACTTACCTCAGTACTAGAAACGACCCCTTATCTAGTAATCTAGGTATCTCAAGGAGAACTTGACAAAATTAACGCTCCCGAGAACAGATTGACTGACCAGTTTCATACTGCCGGTACTCCATATTCCATAACACAGTGTGCAAATTAATAAAGCAAATATCTCTCCAACTTGATATAAAGTATGCTGCAAGTGTGTATTGGACTAGCGAAAAAAGAGTTCACAAGACATGGTCCAACGATTTGTAGACGTAAGCCTCGAAGAAGCACATCAAACGGATTGTTTGATTACTCTGAGCTAGCTGTCAAAGTGGATGCTGCTTTGTAGTATCTGTCAGGTTCAGAGAAAGGTCTGAAGATTGGAGTCAATCCCTTTGCCAACTATCAAGATTCAGAATCCTATCTTTGCCACTTACTGTAGCTCGTCTGACACGGGCGTATATTTCTGCTCTTATTCTGTTGTCTGTAGCCTGCTCTAAACAAACTTTGTGATCTCTTCGACATGGTGAATTTGGAGTGTCACTACCTGCGCATTTGGACAGCACCGTGTTAGGTTGATCTCTACCAACGGCTAATTAGGCCCTTGATCTGCGCCCTGATCGGCGGCACTCAGCCTTTCTACTGTCTGATGGGCCCCTATCGCGCAGCGCAATAAATAGGAGGTGAGGGCTGGGGCTCGAGAAACGTGGTTCACCGCAGCCGCCAACGCCCCACCAGTTTTCCTATCCCTAAGCCGATCTAGAGAGCACGCTGTAAGCGACGGGAAGCGCCATCGCCTTCGTTGCCGCCACTGGACCGCGCCTGCACGTCTTCCCCGACTCCGACCCCAGTGGCCACGGCGCTGCGGTGCCATGGCCGCGACTGCGCTTGGCGACCCAAGTCTTCTATCTAAGATAAGTATTTAGCCACTGATCTACACCTAGAGGTCCAGTAAAGTCTGACACACCGAGCTGAGACTGAGAACCGAGAATTATTGGTGCCACCTTTACATGTGTGTGGATGCTCCATGTGCTATTTAACCATGCAAGGTGACAAGCACATTTTGCAGGTCATGTCTGATAACAACACCCATTGCGGTTCAGTTCTGATAAGAAGCAGCATGTGAGAGTGGGAAGTGCAGGCGGAATGGGCGGGCTAGCTGTGGATGGATGGATGGAGAGAGCGAAACAAATCTCACCGACCGAGCATGCTTCAACTTTACAACCATTCTAAGCTTTGAAAAGAGGTCTCACTCAGAGTTGTGAACAAGTAACCAACATGCCAAATCACAGAGATCCTCCAGCTTCATCACTCACCAGAGGATGAGCTAGTACCTCATCCTTTTCCTCAAATGACTGGACACAAATGGTGAGAAGGAAGATTCAGCAACTAACCACTGCATTCCTATATAGAAACTACAAATGTCTTTGGCACGCGCGCACGCCGTTTTAGTTGGATACTCCGTATATCTTTTGTAACAGCTGGTTGTTTTCTTCTGGGTTTTGGTCTACAATAATGTATAGATGTGGCCCCAAATCTCCTCCAGTTTGTAGCCAATATGATGGCGATTTCATTGCGCACGTTGCAAATAAGGATGTCGACTTGACACCAACTAGGATCTGGTATGCTAGTACTATTCCTTTTTGACATGCTGCATTAGTCGGGTATCCCAAATCCCATCAACGACTAATTGTGTCGGAGGCAAGTAAACAATCAATAATTGAGGCATCAGGTATTCAGGTTTACGTAGATGGTTCGTTGTCAATGACGCAGCTGCTAAACTATGAACAAAGTGATATCAGCTAAGTACTATATTTCAAGCCATATTGTTTGATATTGAGGTTGGAAAAGAGCTGGGAAGATGATTCCATGAACAAGGATACATGGAGGAAAGTTGGGCAAGAGAAAATGGAGACTTTCATGAGGATGGCATATTGCCTCAGTCATCTTGGGAATTGGCCCATTAGGTGTCGATTTTTGCTTCACCTTTAAGGTCTTTGCAGAGTAGCAACTAAGTTCTTATTCTAGCATACGGCTATTCTTCAACCTGACAGTGGCAAAGAGAAGATAAGATGTACAGCATGTATAAGTCCACTTCACATCAACTAACATCTCAGCTGTTCATCAATACAACCATCCAAAATCTTCTCTTCAATAGTTCAATTTGCCAGCACGAGCACGGATCACCAATACCGTACACGTTACCTTCTACACGCCATCACTTGTCAGTGCTCTGAAGATAGATCTGTATCTGTATCACCATAAAGACAGACAGCCAATACCTATCGTCTGCAGGTTCGCAGTTGCTTGTATTGTGCAAGCAGAAACTGAGAACTGTTGCGTGGATCCGGCGTTGCATCCGGCGAATGAAATTAGCAGAGGCCGGAAATAGAATTAACAGAGGGACCATTTTGTTGCTGTTTACGTAAGGTTTCCTTCGTTGCAGGGTTCATCCTGTTGTGCCAATCGTGGCTCTGTCACTGATTCCTCGTCAGGAATTCAGGATGGTCTAAAACTCTGAATCTGCTACTGCGTGGCATGTGACTGAAAATGATGGTCTAAAACTCTGAATCTGCTACTCCATGGCAAGTGACTGAAAATCTCTGCAGCTGAAGTTGGCTTCTTCTGAAATAAAGTAAGCTGAAAGAGATCCAGAAAGAAGAAAAGGGAACTGAATCACGGAACGGTTAGCTAACAGGCAGGCCAGTGGAAGTGGCCTCATCAAACAGTGGTGATAACAGTTTGCTTTCTGTTGCAGACTTGCAGGCTTGCAGCATCAGAAAAGTGCACACCAAATGGATCGTGGATGGAATTCGTGAATGGGACTTTTGATTCAACTTGCTATTTCATTCCCTCATCTTTTAATTAGTCTACTATGTACATTATCCGCGAAACAACTCTACTGATCTACTCTCTACTTCTTTTTTTCTTTTTCTTTTTTTTTTGAAGAAAGAAAACAAGAATCTCTAGCTTGGAACTCTTCTACTAATCCTCACTGGGAGGCCGCCGCTGATGGACGCGGTGAGCCCCGACACGAACTTTGGCGCGCAGGCAGCGCTGCCACTGTCCCCGACGACCTGGACGTCGAACGCTCTCACCACGGCCACCGCGACCGCCTTCATCTCGGTGACGGCGAGCTCCTTGCCGAGGCATACGCGGAGGCCCGCCTGGAACACCGGGTACTTGTACAGGCTCTCCGGGACGAACGAGCCGCCTTCGCCGGTGAGCCACCGGTCCGGGCGGAACGCGCCGTGGTTGGTGCCCCAGATGCGCGGCATCCGGCCCATGGCGTAGGGGTGGTACATCACGCGCGTGCCGCCGGACACGTAGGTGCCGTCGGGGAGCACGTCGGGCCCGGCGCAGAACTTGGAGTCGAACTGCACCGGCGGGAACAGGCGCATGTTCTCGTACAGCACCGCGTGGGTGTAGTCCAGGCGCTTGAGCTGCTCGAAGGTGAGCGGCGCCTCCGAGTCGCCACCGTCGCCGCCGGCCTCGGCGCGCATGGCGGCCGCCACGGCCGGGTTCTTGGACAGGAGCATGAAGAGCGTGGTGAGCGCGGAGGAGACCGTGTCGCGCCCCGCGAGGAGGAAGCTGACGACGATGTCGCGGAGGTACTTGTCGTCGACGTCGTGGTGCTCGTCGCCGGCCCCGGCCGAGGCCATGAAGCGGGACAGGAGGTCGTGGCTGTTGGCGACGCCCAGCTTGCGGCGCTCCCGGATCATGGCGGCGGCGAGCTCGTCGACGAGCTTGATGGCCTCCCTGAGCTCCCTCTCGGAGCCGACGTTGAGCAGGCGCTTGGCCCGCCAGAGCAGCGGCGACGACGCGGCGCCGCGCATGGCGCAGAGGCGCGTGGCGGTGTCGAACGCGTCGGCGAGCTTGGACACGGGCATGTCCAGCTCGAGGCAGCCCAGGTCGAGGCCGAAGGAGATCTTGCAGATGGTGTCGAAGGCGAAGCGGCGGAACACGTCCTGCAGGTCGACCACCGCGCTGGCGTCGGCGGCGGCGGCGAGGAGCGGCATGAGGCGGGCCTCCACCTCCTGGGCGATGATCCCGAAAGCGTAGGAGCGCACGGCGACGCTGCCGAGCTCCAGGCTGGCCATCTTGCGCTGGTGGCGCCACGCGTGGCCGTCGACGTTGAAGATGCCGCCGCCGAGGAGGTCCCCGAGCAGCGCGGCGAAGGTCTTGCCCTTGGGGAAGTTGTCGAAGTTGGTCTTGAGCATGTACTCGACGTTGGCCGGGTTGGCGGTGACGGTGCAGCCCAGCACGTGGACGTGGACGGTGCCGGTGGGCGACTCCCGGAGGAGGTGCGCGTACCAGTCGCCGAGGTTGGTGAAGTCCCGCGCCCACGACCCCGTGAGGTACGCCCGGCAGACATGGCAGCTGCACCACGGCCAGCGGCGGAGGAGCATGAGCACCAGGGCCAGCGCCACCAAGCAGAAGGAGGAGGCGAACAGGGCCATGCCCGCGCACTGCGCCGCCCAGGGCAAGGCTGCATCAGCTGCTGCCATGGCGCCTCGCCGGGATCTTCCTTCTTCTTCTTCCCGTCTAGAATTAGCTAGTGGACAACTGGACAACACAAGGAGCAGGTCGGCGCCGCGAGGCAGGCGAGAGGGAAGGAGAGGGAAATGTGTGTGTGTGAGTTGTGAGGTCGTGACCGAGGAGGCTTTGTCTATATATAACGTGGGTGGCGGTGGACCGGGGAGGAATCTGCACATGGGCCACGTGCGTTTTTGGATTAAACAACGTTTGTATTGCCATTCGCCTTTTTACCTTTTTCCGTGGTGTACACTGCTCATGTCATGTGTTCCCGTCATTCAGCAACAGTACATAACAGGTGGGTCCACATCAACAGCCACCATGGACAGCCTGTCGCTTGGTCGTGAACGATCGTAAATTTCCAGCCAGAATAATATTTTTCTCTCACACCAAACTAGCCAACAGTAATAATTCACGATCATATACGATCGTTTCAGCCCTAGCCGAATAGGTTGAGAGTCCAGTTTAGTTTCTTTTTTTTTGTTATTATACTTAAACTGCCGGCTCTTGCCTACTGTTCTTTCTGAGTTGATAGGTCCGGATGATACACATAGCTGGTTGCTAATTGGGGTTCAAAATTAGCCTATATTAATTATGATTAGCTAACTAGTCAGCTAACAACTAGTTGAAGACTTGACTAAAAATAATTAGCCCACCTATTCTTCTCCTGTTTGGATGTACTAGAGTTAAGTTTGACTAATTTTTAGCTAGCTATCAATTAGCTCTTATATCCTTGTGTTGTTTGCGTTACAAGTGAAAAGTACATTTGGCTAAAACAGTACAGTTTTCTTTCTCAGCTAAACTCCATTTGATTTTCCTAAACTAATATAGGCGGGTATACATTTGACTAGCAAGGTGAACAAAGCTTACACTAGTATAGAAATACATTTGACTAGTAAGGTGAACAAGCTTACACTAGTATAGAAATAATTTTAGGAGACAGAACCCTAGAGATGTGGCTAAAAAGTGTCTTGTCGTCTCTTGAAACATCTAATGATTTTCGGAGGTGGTCCCCTGTTAAGAAGAGGGCTATTGATAAAGACGTGCCTTTTAAGTGTAGTGCCTCTATAAATCACAAAGGGGTTGTCTAAAGATGACACATGTATTAATAGTTTTTTAACTAAAAATCATAATTTTTTTCATATTAAGTCATATGGAGACAAACTTTATATGAAAATTGTTGAGTTCAACAAGATCTACATCAAGAGGCTAATAAGTTTTTTATTGAAATTATTTAGAGTATCATAATTTAATTTTAAGTTCCTATTTTTTAAAATTAAAAATTTAGAATTTCGAACGACCGTAAATGTTGACATGCTCCAAACCAAAGTTATAGTTTTCAATGCGATTACAACTTTGTAGTTGACAAGTTTTCAACCTAAAATCGTTTAGAGTCCCAAATATATGTTTAATTTTCGTATATTTTAAGATTTAAATTTTAGAATTTACAAACAACATCGGATGTTGACATAGTCAATATCAAAGTTGTAGTAGTCGTCCCGATCTACAATTTTGATATTTACAAGTTTTTCATTTAGACTTTTAGAGTTTCAAATATTTGTTTTAAGTTATTGATTTTGGCATTCAAATTTTCAAATAATCTCACGTGGATACATGCCATGTGCCAAAATAGTGTTGCTATACAAATCCGATACTTTGAAGTTGAAATATTTTTCATTTGAGTTCATTTAAATTAAAGACCAAACTATTCAATACAATATTATACTAAAAGTTAGTACAAATGGATAGCATCTTCTACTCACTCACAAGTGAGTGTATTGTGTAGTGGTAGGGATAGCTGCATGGGGCCAAAGGTCATGGGTTCGAATTCTACAAAATGGATGGGCCCACCTTTGAAAGTTAGAATTTTTTTTGTGTAGTTATGTTATTATTTGCATAAAAGTGTCTGGTCATGAAGTAAGAATGAGCATAAGACCTAACTTATCTATTCTAGGTTTAGCATGAACAACATATACAAAGCATGAGGGGTGAGCTCAATCTTCCATGTGTCGTTATTAGCATGAAAACTTTACACTAAAGTGTCAACAATAAAGAACTTACTCATAACCAAGAATTTGACATGTCAAAATGATTAATTAACATCTTGCAAGGGGTGTACATCTTTTACCACACAACAACAAGGTCGCTGCTCATATGACCCATTGATCCGTAAAGGTAACTCAGTGCCTCAACTTGTCCCACATTGGGCCAAGTCATCCAATAAACAATGACAAAACATAGGAGTACTTGCACGTTACTAGCAAACCCTCGTCACTAGGTGAATTGAATCTATAGGATTACCCTGTCAAAACATGATAGTAAGCTTGCCATGCACGTACATATAAAACATGGTAAGTATAGGTAAGTGCTCAAATTGACGCAACAAAAACTAGCCCTTAACTATAGCTAAAGCGAGTTACGTCACCTGATACCTGTCTTGTCATGACCTTACCCCTCACTGAACCTCATTCAACATTAATCGTCTTCATCAAATTTTATATCTTTCCTTCTCTACAAGTTCCTCAATCAATCAAACCACCCTAGAAACTCATGAGTAATGATGACCATGTCACATACTCGACTACACTGTTGAAAGTTCTAGTTTGGTTTTGGTGAGATGATGAAACCCTAAGTGCTAACCCTTTTACTCTAAGTGATCATGAGATAGGGTGGCACATTCCAAGTGGTGGAGCAAGTGATGATGATCATGTTGGTGGTGATGGCCATGGTGATCAAGTGCTCAGGCTTAGAAAAGAAGAAAGAGAAAAACAAAAACCTTGAAAGGGACCATGACGCCTAAGAGGGGGGGAGTGAATTAGGCAACTTAAAAGTCTAACTCTAAACTATGGCCTCTTGTTTTTATTGAGGTATTGAGAAGCGCGCAAGCTTCCCCTAGTTCTCGTTGGAGCCCCTCGTAAGGAATCCCTCGCAAGGGCTAAGCTTCTGGTCGGGTAACTCCGTGGATAGCCTCGGGCCTTCCCCATGCACAAGTGGGTCTCCGACGTGTCTTTCGGTAAGCCTCTCCCGGATGCTCCCTGCCGTCTTCACTATCAAGCTTCCGGCCGAAACGCCGTGGACCTTGTTTCCTCCGGTACACGGTGGCGCCCACACCTCAAACGCAGTTGGTGTGATCTTGCAAGACTACAAGCCCCTCCGATGTACAACAAACACTAGGCCTAAACCTAGAGCAAGCGCATAAGCGATGGTCTAATCATCCTAAGCACTTCGCAAAGCACCTACGCTAATCACCTAATAAATCACTAAGCACTATGCAAGTGGTGATCACTAAAATAGTGTATCAACACCCTTGATATGTTTCCTCAGCTCTCCACATCTCAAATGGTCGGTTGGGGGGTCTATTTATAAGCCCCACCGATAAAGTAGCCGTTGGGGGCGAAACCCAGCTTTCTGCTACTGACCGGACGCTGCTGTCGTCCTGACCGGACGCGTCTGGTCGTCCGACCGTTGGAGCGCGCATGTTGATCAGACGCACTGCCGAGTCCGGTCACTATTGATCGGACGCGTCCGGTCGCGCTGTCGCCGCTCTAGAACCTCTCTGGACTCGATCAGACGCTATAGTTCCTACGTCTGGTCGATTATCCGCCAGCGTCCGGTTAGTGCTAAATGTGTTGCCGAGATGATGAACAGTGCCATCGTCGTGTCCGGTCACTTTTAGTCCTTAGCGTCTGGTTGCTGCTACTGACGCCTGCTGTTGTCGAGCATCTTGATCAGATGTGTCCGGTCGCTATAAGGGCCACGTCCGGTCACCTCTGTGAAGCTTGTTTCTTCGTGATCTTGCGTCCGGCTTGGTTCATATCTTCGTGCTTGGACTTTGCTTGATATCTTGGATCCTCTCTTGTGCTTTTAGGGTCTTGCTTAAGGTGTTGATCATTAGATCATCATGTCGCCTTCGTCCAAGTCACGTCTTGCACCCTATTGAACTACAAAACAATTACTTGCAAATTCATTAGTCCAATTTGGTTGTGTTGGTCATCAAACATGAAAATCCATGTGGCATTATGGATTTAAGCCTCCCCTAACTCCATAATCCACTATCCTCCCTTTCTCGGACCATTACCACTTATAAATTATTATGATCGGGCTTGCTTTTGATCCTACAAATTCTCCTTTTTTGGAATCAAACACCGAAAAGGAAGACATTAGTAGCACAAGGGAGGGTCAAAATTTGTGATCCTTTGTATGTGGAGTGTAATATGTCACAAAATTTGACTCTCACATTACATAGACTAAGCTCTCCCTAAATATATGCATACATATGATGGAGAATGTAGTTTATGCATAATTTGCAAATTAATGCTAAAGGGAGTTTAATCAATATAATGCATGGAGAAAGCATATAAATACCAAAGTAAAATCAACATGATGATATCGGTTTAGAAATACCATATGTGGAAACCAATTTGATTTATACCACTTGCAATAGGTGGTGGATTTTTGAAGTATGATGCTTAACTCCCAAGACTCCATTTTCCTTGCAATGAGACTGCTATACACATGATAAGCTTAAAAAGGTGTTAGTCTCAAAACATCCAATTTGTAGAGTAACCTCCCCCTAAATTTGTGCATACAAGTATGGAATACTTGTAGGAGACATGCATATTGATTTTAGAATAAAAAATACCACTTAAAAGATGACATCACATGAATGTGAGAATCATTTTCGAAGGTGATATTCGGGAGAAATTATCTATAATTTGGACTTTGGCACATATTAGATGAACAATTGTAAAACAAGTTATGTGCCGTGCTCCTAAACAATTTAAACCATGTAGGTTTGCTCTAAGGGTTAAGAATGAAACCGAGCAAGCCTACCATAAGATATACCTAGTTTATGCAAGACAAAAGATTAAACATGCAAATGGAAACCTAGGCATGAAAAGGAACTAGATGCTAATTAAAATTGTAAGAAATTAAATCTAGTTACCTAACATGGGAAGGGAAATTTGGGTCCATAGTATTCACTAACCCACTTGGCAATTTCCTTGTCCATAATGATGCAGCCCATGAAATGCACCCATACTTTGCCAAGTCTCCAAATTCTCCGAAGTCCATTGGACTTTTTACTTCCCTTTCGGGATCCGAACCTTCTTGCACTACTGGAAACACCAATTTTCCTGTGTGCCAAAAAACCATCAAGAAAGTGAGAAAAACCATCAGAAAAATTAATTCTGTCGGGAGCCCGACAGGCATATCCTGTCAAGGATAGGTTGACAGAGATATTGATTTTCCTGTAGGCTTACTGTCAGGGATATTGCTAATTTCTTTGTGGGTTTTAGTAATTTTTCTGTCAGTCAACTCTCAAGGAAATAAAGATAATTCTGTGAGATGGGAAGCTATTTTCTGTCGGTTTTCCATCAATGAAATACTGAATTTCTGTCAGTTCAACCTAATTTTCCTGATGATTTCCCCTCAAGGAAATCACAATTTTTTTTCTCAAATTACCACCAGAGAAATTAGTAGATGACAGGAAAATATCACAATTACATGTTATGTTCCAGATGCACCAAACAACACATTATATGCATAGCACAATAATCAAGCATATATATTAGAAGTTCCATAAAAGCTTACAAAGCATTCAATACGGGCCAACATACCAAAGGTTCTGCCCTCACAAATTACATCTAAAATTCTACTACTAGCACCATATGCTGCTCCTAATTTATACATGTACAGCCATGTCACCTACCACGACATCCTAGTTTTAGCCAAGTCCATCTAACATTCAATTACTACTAAGTTAACCATCCACGACCATACATGTTCAAAAGACAAAAGACAGCCACCAACTTATGTTGTTCAATGGACAAAAGTCACTTTGACAACCCATGTGCTATTTCTGCCAATAGCAACCTTACCATATATATCCCAAATCACAGAAGTCATCGATGTATGATCTAGCATTACTGCCCCCATTGTTGTTGTCAATGTCCTCTTCATCCCTGTCCTCTTCGTCCCCTTCGTCCTCTTCATACATGTCCTCTTCATTCATGTCCTCCTCCGTGTCCTCTCCTTCCATGTAGCTGCCATCCATGTCCTCTTCGTCCTCTCCATCCATGTCCTCACCATCCAAGTCCTCACCAACATGTGATGAACTAGTGGGCAGCTGCAAAATGATAATACCATGTAAATATCAATTGGATTTTAGGACTGACAAACATTAATTAATTGTCTTATACATGATTTCCTTTTACACCAACACCATACATGAAGCATATACAAGTGAATAGTGGCCCTAACGAGAAATAAAATGAATTGGCATTCCATGAAATTCTAGAGCTGAAAGAATTATTTAGACATGCACAAGATTTTAAAGTCTATTTCATCATCTACTAGCTATGTAAAACCTTCAGATTCCTGTGGGACTAAATTATAAATTCCTTATTGGAGGTGGCAAGTTTCAGTACAGCTAGAAGTACAGCTTACTATGAGGTTAAAACTAAGATGGAAAGTTGGAAAATACAGTAGCCATCAACATGAGGCCACTCCCTCACTGCTGCACTGTGTGTTGTCATTCTGACATCAAAACATATCAGTTGTCTACTTAAAATGGTTTAGACCAGCTGGTTTTTTTGTCATAATTAATACCAATTTCATAGGTACAAGTATCAAGTTAATGTACTTACATTTGCTTATAGAGCTGCAAGGCGCCTTTTATGATTTTCTAGAACCTCCTGATCCAATTTGCGATAAAGATCCTACATCCAAACAAGTATAGTAGTTCAAAAATAAACTACTAGGAGTGTGCTTTCTTTAATCAATAAATAGACACACGAATTCACATCCATACCAGTATTAGGTCATTATTAAGTTCCCCCATCTGGTTAAGGCGCTCATGTAAACACCTATTTGCATGACATAAATTCTGATTATCATCAGAAGATAACCGAGATTCTTGCCCCCTCTTTCGTTTTGTGAGGAACTCTTCTGAGCACCAATAACGACAAAGAGAAGGCCACGCAGTACGCTTGCACCACTTCACTCTGCCATTCAGGTATTGTTCATATGTAAGCTCTATCGGTCGTGCCAACTTGTCATCTAGGTTCTGCTTCAGTACGTCCTTGTACTACACCTTGACAGCATCCACACGAGCTTGGTACAAAATGTCCTTGACCTTTTTCCTAACATTATTTTCCAAAACACGATCTGCTTCTTGCTGATCCTCCCTTTTGACTTGAAACAAACGCTACATGCAAAAGCGAAGAAAGGCATTTCATCATGCAAGGAATGACCATAAATAATTACACATATAGTAACCATAGTAGTTATGGTACAGGTGTGTCAACTTATACAAAATTCATGTTACTTACCCAAAATTCAGAAAGTACACGATCTCTAGCAGTCTATCCCGTTCTATCCTTTGGTGTTAAGAAATAATCAACCCACTCTAGTGCTGGGCGGGTGTTAAGAACTACACCATTTTGATCCTTGTCATCTACCAGGCCTGGGCATTCTCTCTTAATAATAACCCCAACTTGAGTAGAGTACTTATAACCACGATAACCAACATAAGTAAATTGCCTTTTCACCAGTACAAGATGTAAGACATGTAAACAATGGTTAGTAAAAGGGTTGAAAAGTTGGGAGACAAAATGTAGAGATGATTGTGTACTCACGTATCACTAAGTGGTTCAAGGGCAACCTTGCGACCATGCACCGGCATTTTTAACTTTGTTAGACACCCCTGCTTTCTCCCCCTTTGCTTAGCTGACTGTACAGAACGGATAGGTTCAGTAGCATTAAGGCTTTGGGAAGGAGGATCAGACCTTGGTCTTTGAGAGGCACCATCACTTGAGTTTGAAACAAGAGAAGCACTCCCTTTTGCATGACTGTTACGACTGTGACGAATGCTACTCACCATCTGCAATGGAAAATTATAATTGAGATTTACCATGCAGATTTAAAATATAAATATAACATTCTGTAGAACATAATTTTCACAAGTTTGGAGCCATGACTTGAATGTAGCGAAAGTACACAAAGACATAGGCAATAGCATGGATTATTTCTAAGAAATCATCATAGTGGTCAATTAATCTACACCGTGGCAATCACACGATTTGAATGTAGCGAAGTACATAGTACATAGGCAATACCATATACATTAATAAAGGTTCAATACACAGAGATCCTAGGCATGGAGAACATAAAGTTCACAAAATAGAGAGTACAATACACAAAATACTACAAGAAACATTGAAATTCAATCGTAAGCTTCATCTAAATCTTCATTCTCTTCATCTCAGATACTCTATCTCTTCATCTATAGCTTCATTTTCTTCCTCAATCTCAAATTGGATTTTCTCCCGTTCTTCCAAGTCTTTAGGATCAAGAATCTCATCCGAGACCAATGATGTTATAGAGTCCAATGCAGCTCCCAAGTCAATAACGAAGGTGCCATCTAATCCGTCCTCTTGGAAGAATTAAACATCCTGAGTTGGCCCTTCACCAAGACTACAATCAGCATTGCTATTAATTGGAGGTATGTGTCCATGTGGAGCAACTTTATACACTACTGACCAATCCATGAGATCTTCTCTATTTTACATGGATAAGGTAGATAGTAAACTTGACTAACTTGAGCAGCCATGACAAATGGGTCAAAATTTGATAATCTTGATGTGTGCTTAATCTCTACCAAACCTAAGTTCTCAGAGCGTCGCAGTCCATTGGGTGTTGGATCAAACCAACGGCAATAAAATAAAACCAACTCAAGTGGCATGCTCCCTTCCCAAACAATTTTGATGATGTCTTCTATGACACCATAATAATCAAGAACATTGCCACTTTCATCATAAGAAGACACACAAACACCAGTATTGCAAGTGGTTAGTCTAGATCTTCCCTTCTCATACTGCTCGGAACAAAATATATAACCGTTGACATCATAACAACCATAACAATGAACTCGAGTACAGAAACCATATGACATTTGACACAAAGCTTTGTGAACAATAGATGATTGCATGCACTACAAAATGTAGTTTATATGTTAGTGGTGTCTGTTGTGAAACTAACACAAATGCAATCTCATATGCATAGGGACATTACTTGGTCCTTGAACCATTCAAAAAAATCTGGCCCTTGTTTTATGGAACGGCCATAATTCCAGCCATTTAGTCTCAATTCACGTTTCTGCTGTTCAGTTGGAACAACACGGCTCTTCCACTACTCCTTGTCAAATTTTCTACATTAATAGAATTACTATTATGCACACATATCATAACTTAATTGAAATAAATGAGTGATTGTGATTTGAAGTACGTACTGAAAGAAATCATCCATCTCAGGTATGTAAATATAAAATTTTAATTGTTAATTTAGACCATGCATATATGCATACAACATATCTAGGAATGTGGCATATCTATCATTCCATAACAGAAGATGTGTATACCAACCAAATTAACAAATGTACACTGGTGGCAATCACAAGATAGCAGCAGTGTGTAATAAAAGCATACCAATCATATTAACTAGTGATAACCGATGGCAATCACAAGACGATGACAGCAGTGTGCAATAAAAGAGAATGAGCATCACAACATAGCAGAGCACATTCATAAACACAACAAAAAGTAAGAACTTTACCTTTAACCAGAAAGCCAATTCACATCACTTTGTTATGGGTTGTAGTGATGATGAAGTATTTTTTGACTACTACACAAATCGCAGAAGCTTATTTTAACCTGTGTCAAACAAATAAAAATAGTGCACTATGCATAAGTTGTACTGATGAACAGCCTATACAATATAAAGGCAATAGTTGTAGAAACAGTGCACTAGTGCACCATTCATCTCTATTAGTTGGAGAGCAAATTACTAAAAAGAGAGAAAACAAATAGTTGTACCTTGAAGCAAAAGGACAACTGAAGATGACTATGGGTGCTTCTATTGCTGCTGTAGGCTGTAGAAACAGTGAAAGAAACATCGCTTATCAATAAAATTAGCAATAGAAATAATGAAAGGAACATCAGTAAATTTAAGTGTACAAGTGAACCTCAACGGTGCTTCTCAATTTCTGATGTGTGGCGTAGCAAAATGTGGCTGAAGGTAATAGATCTCTCCAATCAAACCAGCGGCAGAGCAGATTCTTGCGGAAGGTGACGGATCTAGTGACCGAAGATGCTACCGACGATGACCACCATACAATCCATCACATTCCACATAAAGAGGGAAAGAGTTCAAGGAAGGGCTCACGCCATGCAATTACTTATAGATTCACATGACATTAGATGGAAAAAAGACTGCGGGATGTTGCGGCCGGTGCAGTGGGTCCAAGGCAAACCTTAGATGCGCCTGTACGGAGGCTTGGATCAGGCAAGCGATGACGTCGATGTGGGCGTCGACGTGGTGGCGACTCGCTGCGAGGAGGTGGGCAGCTAGCTCGGGGCAGACGGGCGTCGATCTAGGCGGAGCTGAGGCGGACGGACGGCTGGCTATGGACGGAGGTGGAAGGACCACCAGCCTGCCTGGCGGACGGGCCGCTGCCTCCTGGCTGGAGGCGGGCGAACCACCGGCCGAGCTAGGAGAGTGGAGGCGGGTGGGCCACTGGCCGGGGCAGGTGGAGAGGCGGACGCTGTGATGGTCGGGAGCTGGGCGGCTGGAGAGGTAGAGGCGGCGATGGCCAGGAGCTGGCCAGGTGGAGAGGCAGAGGCGCGACAGAACGGGAGCTGGGTGGCGGGTGGAGATGCGGATGTGACTCGAGGCTGAGGGCGCTGGGGGATGGATAAGGTCTGACATTTTTTTTCATTCTTTGCCTTTTTGATCCATAGAGTCCACAGGCGCAAAGCCGCCAAATATTGTCCGGCGAAAGCGCAAAGAAGCCCGCGAAGCAAAAATATAGGCGGGAAAATTGGCGCGCTTTTGATTCCAAATTACCCTGTGTACATATGTGACAGAGAAATTGTGTAACTCATAGGGAATTGTAGGTAATTATCCTGTGAGCTAATTTCCCTGTGCGTATGACTTAAACCGATAGGGTTATATGTATTACCCTGTGAGTTTGGAGAACCGACAGGGTAAATTATTTTTTTCCTGTGAGTTTTCATGCAACCGACAGAAAAATATATGGTACACAGGAAAAATCTAGTTTCCAGTAGTGTTGGTGCTCTTCATGTTGGAAATGATCTCCTTTGGCACCCAAATGCATTTGGCCCCATTGTTGGCTTGCTTGTTCACCTTGATGGTCACCACCTTGTCATTTTTCTTCTTCTTCAAGAGATAAGGTGTGGAGGCCTTTTTGTCCACCTTGTTGGTGTAGGTGTTGGTGAGTTTGCTTGTTTGCTTTTTGTTTTTCTCTTTCTTCTTTTCTCCTCCCCCATTCTTCACCTTGCACTCATAGGACTTGTGGCCTTCCTTGTGGCATAAGTAGCAAACCATGGTTTGTCCTTCATCAAGCTTCTTCACTCCCATGACGGTGTTATCTTGATGAAGTTGGACTTGCTCCGTCTTGCCTTTCATTTGAGTCAAGTCCTTGGTGAGGTGAGCCACTTCTTACTTGAGTTGCTCATTCTCCATTGCAACCTCTTGTGTGCATGTATCTACAACAATTTTCTCAACACAAACTTGGTTGCACAAGGGTGAGTGTAAACATAAATCATTGCAAGAAGTAGAAGCATCCTTTTTAGGCTTGTCATAGATTGAACTTTTATTTTTAGGTGCCTTGGTGAGGGTTGTATCGACGGTTTCAAAATTAGCTTGTTGTGAGCTATCTAGTTTTTCTTTTAATTTTTCAAGCTTCTTTTGTTGACTAGTGTAAACTTTAGCAAAGTTAAGATTATGTTGCACAATTTTATCATAAGAAGGTAGCTCATCGTCACTATCAGTATCATTGCCACTATCACTAGGGATAGGCTTTTTATTACCTCATGCCATAAGGCACACACGTGAGGTGCTTGATGATGAGTGCTTGTGCCTGCGCCTCTTGTGGTGGTCTTCTTCTTCACTTGAAGAATTGTCCCATGACCTTATTGATGTGAGGGATTTGTTTTTGCACGCCTTCTTTTGTCTTGGGTGTGGGCTTGTTTGGACAAACTTCCACAAAGTGCCCCAACTCACCGCATCCATAGCATCCTTTTTTTCTTTGCTCATTTCTTTGATTGATAAAGATGAAATCTTGAATTTGGATGGGCACACCCTTGACATTGAGTTTTTGGATCATCTTCTCCACCTTGTTGATAAGCTTAATAGATTCTTCATTAAGGTCGGAGGTGGAGGAGGAAGATTGATCATCATCACTTGATTCTTCATCATCAACATCCTCATCTTCTTCTTCATCTTCTCTTAAGGAGCTTGAGCTTGAGCTTGTCTCAACTTGCTTGCCCTTCATCTTCTTTTTCTCACTACATGTGAGAGCTTTGCCTTTGCTTGATGAAGAGGCTTCTTCTTGACCCATCTTGCGTGACATTTCAAACGCCACTATCTTGCCAATGACTATGGCCGGGGTCATGGTGCTTAAGTCCTCTATGTTGTGAAGGATGGTGATGATGCTTGTATATTTTTTTTGTGGTAGCATGGAGATGATCTTCACGATGTCCGCATCATCTAGCTTTGTTAATCCTGTTGAATGGAGCTCACTGATAATTAGATTCAAACGAGAATACATATCACGAACAAGATGATGAGCTTATCAACAAGGTGGAGAAGATGATCCAAAGGCTCAATGTCAAGGGTGTGCCCATCTAAATTCAAGATTTCATCTTCACCAATTAAAGAAATGAGCAAAGAAAAAAAGGATGCTATGGATGCGGTGAGTTGGGGCACTTTGTGGAAGTTTGTCCAAACAGGCCCACACCTAAGACAAAGAAGAAGGCATGCAAGGACAAAGCCCTCACATCAATAAGGTCGTGGGATGATTCTTCAAGTGAAGAAGAAGACCATCACAAGAGGCGAGGCCACAAGCACTCATCATCAAGCTCTTCTCGTGTGTGCCTTATGGCACGAGGTAATAAAAACCATCCTCTAGTGAGAGTGATAGTGATGATGAAATGCCTTCTCTTAATGAACTTGTGCAAGAAAATCTTAAATATGCTAAGGCTTGCACTAGCCAACAAAAGAAGCTAAAAATATTACAAGAAAAGCTAGATAGTTCACAAGAAGCATATAAAACCTTGCTTGAACAATATGAGACATTTACTAATCTCAATATTGAACTATCTACTAAAATTGAGCAACTTGAGGCTAGTGCAACAACAAATATATGCTCAAACAATGATGAGCAATTTGTAAAGAAAAATGAAAAATTAAAAGAAAAGTTAGCTAGTTCACAAGATGCTTATAAAAGTTTGCTTGCTAAAATAGAAATCATGTGTAAACATTGTGAAGAGCTAACTAATAAAGTTGCTAATCTTGAAGCCATCGGTACAACCCCCACCGAGGGACCTAAAAAGAAAGGTTCAATTTTTGACATGCCTAAAAAGGATGCCTCTACTTCTTTTAATGATTTATGTTTAGACTCACCCTTGTGCAACCAAGTTTGTGTTGAAAAAATTGTTGTAGATACATGCACACAAGAGGTTGTAATGGAGAATGAGCAACTCAAGCAAGAAGTGGCTTGTCTCACCAAGGACTTGATTCAAGTGAAAGGCAAGACGGAACAAGCCCAACTTCATCAAGATAACACCGTCAAGAGAGTAAAGAAGCTTGATGAAGGACAAATCATGGTTTGCTACGTGTGCCACAAGGAAGGCCACAAGTCCTATGAGTGCAAGGTGAAGAATGGGTAGGAGATAAGAAGAAAGAGAAAAACAAAAGGCAAACAAGCAAGCTCTCCAACACCTACACCAACAAGGTGGACAAAAAGGCCTCCACACCTTATCTCTTGAAGAAGAAGAGAAATGACAAGGTGGTGGCCATCAAGGTGAACAAGCAAGCCAACAATAGGGCCAAATGCATTTGGGTGCCAAAGGAGATTATTTCCAATATGAAGAGCACCAGGAAGGTTTGGATCCCGAAAGGGAAGTAAGAAGTCCAATGGACTTCGGAGAATTTGGAGACTTGGTATAGTTTTGGGTGCATTTCATGGGGTGCATCACATTGGATCATGTCAATTGCCAAGTGGGTTAGTGAATACTATGGACCCAAATTCTCCTTCCTATGTTAGGTAACTAGATTTAATTTCTTGTAATTTCAATTAGCATCTAGTTTCTTTTCATGCCTAGGTTTCCATTTACATGTTTAATCTTTTGTCTTGCATAAACTAGGTATATCTTATGGTAGGCTTGCTCGGTTTCATTCTTAACCCTTGGAGCAAACCTACATGGTTTAAATTGTTTAGGAGCACAGCACATAACTTGTTTTACAATTGTTCATCTAATATGTGCCAAAGTCCAAATTGTAGATAATTTCTCCCGAATATCACCTTCGAAAATGATTCTCACATTCATGTGATGTCATCTTTCAAGTGGTATTTTTTATTCTAAAATTAATGTGCATGTCTCCTACAAGTATTCCATACTTGTATGCACAAATTTAGGCGGAGGTTACTCTACAAATGGGATGTTTTGAGACTAACACCTTTTCTAGCTTATCATGTGTGTAGCAATCTCATTGCAAGAAAAATGGAGTCTTGGGAGTTAAGCATCATACTTTAAATATCCACCACATATTGCAAGTGGTATAAATCAAATTGGTTTCCACATGTGGTATTTCTAAACCGATATCATCATGTTGATTTTACTTTGGTAATTATATGCTTTCTCCATGCATTATATAGATTAAACTCCCTTTAGCATTAATTTTCAAATTATGCATAAACTACATTCTCCATCATATGTATGCATATATTTAGGGAGAGCTTAGTCTATGTAATGTGAGAGTCAAATTTTGTGACCTATTACACTCCACATACAAAGGATCACAAAGTTTGACCCTCCCTTGTGCTACTAATGTCTTCTTTTTCGGTGTTTGATTCCAAAAAGGGAGAATTTGTAGAATTAAAAGCAAACCCGATCATAATAATTTACAAGTGGTAATGGTCCGAGAAAGGGAGGATAGTGGATTATGGAGTTAGGGGAGGCTTAAATTCATAATGCCACATGGGGACATTTACAAGGGCAAGATAAGTTTCCAAAGATGTTTAAATGTGGTATCTTTTAGCATCATATAACCTTACCCTTTGCATTGCATCCTAGCAAGTAAATAGTTTTTAAAATTCCAAAAATTTTATTATTTGCTTGTTTTGGTCGTGTTGTCATCAACCACCAAAAAGAGGGAGATTGTAAGGATAATGGACCCTAGGTCCATTTACTTTGGATTTTGGTGTTTGATGACCAACACAACTAAATTGGACTAATGAATTTGCAAATGATTGTTTTGTAGTTCAATATGGTGCAAGACGTGACTTGGACGAAGGCGACATGATGATCCCACGATCAACACCATAAGCAAGACCCTAGAAGCACAAGAGAAGACCCAAGATATCAAGCAAAGTCCAAGTACGAAGATAGGAACTAAGCCGGATGCAAGATCACGAAGAAACGAGCTTCACAGAGGTGACCGGACATGGCCCTTATAGCAACCAAACGCGATGATGACACTGTTCACTATCGCGACAATACCTCAGCACTAACCGGACGCTGGCGAATAATTGACCGGACGCAGGAACTGCAGTGTCCGATCGAGTCCAGAGAGGTTCCAGAGCGGTGACAGCGCGACCGGACACGTTCGATCAACAGTGACCGGACTTGGCAGTGCGTCCGATCAACGCGCGCTCCAACAGTCAGGACAACCGGACGCGTCCGGTCTGGACGACAGCAGCGTGGGGAAGGCCCGAGGCTATCCATGGAGTTACCCGACTGTGAGCTTGGCTCTTGCAAGGGATTCCTTGCGAGGGGCTCCAACGAGGACTAGGGGGAAGCTTACGCGCTTCTCGATACCTCGATAAAAATACCGGAGTCGTCGACGGGAGTTTGCATATCTCTACCTTACTCTTTAGCTTCCGCATTTACATTGTTTGCATAACTCCTTTTGCGGTAGAGATAGCAACACACTAGCAAAACCGTAGTTACACATTTAGATAGTTTATCTTTTGCATAGGTTTTGCTAAGAATAGACAAAGAGGCCATAGTTTAGAGTTAGAGTTTTAAGTTGCCTAATTCACCCCCCTTCTTAGGCGTCACGGTCCCCTTTCAGACCTTTCAACTATTCTAAGCATGTTAAGAATTGTTACATTCTAGGAATTAAACAATCAACACTTTAGGGTGTGATCACAAATAACAAGGAATGACAACTACAAGTAGCATCTATGTCATGGTCATACAAAATCTAACTTGCACATAGTAAAGTTCACGCAATTAGAAAAAAGATAAATATGCATATGTTCCTGCTATGAGGATTGGCCTAGAGCTCAATGGGTTAGGGCTTAGCTCTTACACAATTGAATATATGATGCACAAGTTAAACATGATGACATGATTGCAATGCACAATGCATGAAAAGGTTATTAGTACTTTAAACATAAGCAAGTACATAATTAGGGACTATGGGTTAGTACCCGAGGGTTAACATATCGGCTATAGGCTAACCGGTTGTTGTATGTATCTCAGGAGCCATCCTTGACTAGGTCTCAAACCGTCTTTGACTTAGGGATTTGTCCTATCCGAGGAAGGCATTGGACTACCTAGGCAACTATGGTTGGGTTGCTTGACCCTAGGGATCGACTATCCGCCTAGGATTAAAACTTACTAGGTTGGTTCACTAGTTTGCTATGTGTCTCACACCAGTTAACATGAACCATCGAACCATTCGGTAGGTCTGAGTAGGACTAGACAAAGATTTCTCATCTCTAAAAGGCATGATCTAACCGCCCATGGTGTTAGGTCGTGGCTATCCAAAAAATGCTCTTCTCTACTATGGTTGATTGGATCGTTCGTTGGGTTTGAACGAGGGGTGCTTCTTTGGTCGATCTAGGTTGTTTGGTTCGACCAATTGAGAATCTAACTTGAACTATCCGGCTGCTTAGAATAGAGGATCTAACTCTCACCATCAATTTAAGGGTTTTCGGATCATTGGGGATGACTCTCATCCACGATCTTCAGATGGGTTGGTGTAGAGACTCCTAACTCTCTGTAGAGACATATGGGGTTACTTGGACCATCTAAGCATAACCTACAAACTGTACAAGGGTTTTAACGCAATGATAAAGTCTCTAGTGTGGGGTTTTAGGCTTGGAAGGTCATCCGACACATGTTGTTGGATCATTCGCCAACTACTGTGAAAAGCACTAAGGCTCACTCTCGAGCTTGCAAAGAGTGGATCGAGCCTATGTGTTGCTAAGAGGCTTGTTGCTAGAGGTTGCTAAGAAGATCTAAGACATGTCTAGGGAGGTCATTGGGTGTATTAAGACTAGGCACAAAGCCCTAAGTCATCCATGCCTAACCTACCAATTTTTGAAACTGATGATTGAAATCCTAAGCTTGGCTTCACTAGAGACGTTCTAGAGCTTACCAAGGATCTCAAGAACAGTAGCAAGGGCACTAAGGTTGGAATAGAGGTTGTGTTGAAGGCCTCGTTGTTTTCCTTCTTCCTCCCCACCAAGCTAGAAGGAGAGAACTTGGAGAAGCTCCTACCCTGTAATGGGGATGAGCTTGGGGCCTCCTTTGCTCCTTGGTGCAGCTCTTAGCCTCCTCCTCCTTGTTTGCTCTTCCTTGTTCTTGATTCCTGCTAGAGGGAGGGAGAGTGGTGTGTGGGTGTGGCACGAGAGAGCGTGCTGATGCTTTGGTGAAGTGCCCACATGCACTTAGATGTGGCCCCTAGCAGGTGTTGTGTGTCACTAGGGCTGTTGGACCGTTTGATGTCCGACTCATGACTTAGTTGACCGACTGGACTCCATTGACTCACTGACATGGCACTTGCCAGATCGTCCGGTGGCTATATATAGCCAGACCATCCGATACTCAAAAGTGTTAGGTTCATCCTAAATCACATAAGTCTTAAATAGGGGTTTTAAACAAGGTCATGCTCATGATGATATGCTTAATTCAAAGAATGCAATAAAATCAAGTTGGGTTTCATACAAATTTGGAACGATGGATATTTCCAACATGTGTGCTCTATGAAATCCGATTTCCAACTCTCTCTCTCTCTCTCTCTCTCTCTCTCTCTCTCTCTCCTTTCTCTAGCTATGTGCCTTTTCTAGTACTCTATAGTACAAATGGTCCTTGCTGATCGGATTTCTTGTTTCATCATTAATTCCATAGAGTTGAAAGCTAGGGCACCCTAATCCCGCACAATATTATTTTGTGGTCCATGTGTTTGCAATGCAATGTCGTTCTTGTAACGTGGACGGTAAATCGATCTGGTGAATTGCCTCCATCGAGAGTGATGCTGTAGACATGAAAGGTCAAACTAGGAGTAGCTTTGGGCTGGCTGCATGGTCGATCTGTTTCATTTTTTCTTAATCTATTTATTATAAAGATATTGTACGTACTGTATCGTAAAGGGAGAAATAAAATGATATAAGCCAGACATGCGTGGTCTGCATGTTGCGCTTAATCTATGTGGGAAACATACTAATTGATGATCTGGCTTAGCCTCTTAGGTCACATTTACAATTACACATGCTTCGTCACGTTGCACATAATCTAAGCTCGCATGCTCACACGGTGGGTCGCTCGTGTTTTGCCAAAATATTACCTTATTGAAGCATGAGATGAGGACATGCGTGCGTGCATGACCACCACCCGTGCATTGGCGGCGGCTTGGCGCTCGAGCTCGACCGTGCGCCATCGATCTGTGTGGCCTGTGGACTAGTAAGCGGCCGGCCGGATAGGCCCGGCCCCCGAAGCAGTCAGCAGGGATAGGATAGCTGCGCTGTGCTGTGGATGCATGTGTGGTCCTCGACCTGATCTGATCTGATCCGATCCGATCCGATCCACTCGGATCGCCATCGGAGTTGCTATAGCTGTATGTATGTGCCATCGCGTCGGCGAGAGATCTTGCCGGCCGGCCGGGATATCTCATTGGTGGCGCGTGCGTGCACCGGTGCATGGATGCGTTCTACGATCTTGACCAGACTTTGGTTGTAGGGCACTCCCAATACAATAAACTATTAATAGTTTATATAGTATAGGACATCGTACTCTACAATACATAACATAAGTAATGATAAAAATCATGTTTGCTTTTTTAATGGGCTACGAGTAGTTTCTTGTCCATTAATAACTATGAAGACCTATTTTCTTAGTTAGATCTGGTTTTTTAAATTTTTTCTCTCTCCTTATTAAATCACTTGCCACATCAGCCATTAATACCTGTAGAAACTACCATAGTTTCTGCATTGTGAGTGCCCATGCCCTCCATTGTTCAGATCTCAACTCTCAAGAGGTGGCGGATTAGCTATAAGCTATACCTATATAGCTAGGTCGTCCGTCGTCCAACAATGCATGCAAGAGCAAGACGAAGCTGCGTGTTAATAACTCGATCATCAACAACTCACGTGCCGTCCGTTTATTATTCTTCAGATCATAGAGTATATATATTATTCTAAGGCGTGTGTGCTTCCACATCTCGCTCGTCAAGCTGACAGCAAGGCTAATAAAATATAGCGGGTAGGCCGGCTGTAAGAATCTTTGTAGCTTTCTCTTAGCCTATCTATATAGTAGTTAGCTCTTCACTGTTAATACGTGGCACACTTGTCTCTCTCATAAAGTTTCTCGGTTCTTGTGTCTAAACTAGCTGTAAGGCCACGTTTAGTTCATCCAAATTCCAGAATTTGGCACTATGCAAAAAGAAGATTTCCCGTCACATCAAATTTGCGGTACATGTATGGAGTACTAAATGTTGACGAAATCAAAAACTAATTGCACAGTTTAGTTGTACTTTGCGAGACGAACGTTTTGAGCCTAATTAGTCAACGATTGGACAATTATTACCAAATAAAAACAAAACGCTACAGTGCGCAACAGTGCCGCGAATTTGGGCGGCGCCAAATCTGGGGCCAAACTAAACGCGGCCTAAGTTTACAACCCGCTTTTCTCTTCTTTCCTCTCCTCTCTCTCTTTCACCTCAGCATTCAAGGTTATAACATGCTATTATACTTGCTCTAAGTGCATGCATGCAATGCAAAATGCCCCCACGCGCGCACACCGGTTTGCATGCATGCATTGGCCGCCGATCGAGCGATCCGGTCGGCCGATTCTCTGACACCGCGCCTGCACCAATGATGATTGATCCATGCATAGCATGCATCGTCACTCATGACGACGCGAGCTCAGGAGGCAGGAGCAGGACCGCAGGAGGCAGGTGAAATGATCGGCTCCGGTTGGTCTCCAGCTGCCCACGTCGTCGTCGTCGTCGTCGCTGGCTCCCGTCAGGGCACGTACAACGGGCGTGCTGGCCATCCTCTCCGGATGGTCATTTTGCAAAATCCACCCCCGTCCGCTACAGTAATTGAGGAGAGAGAGCGAAGCAGTCGTGTCGTGAGACGACGGCGAGCGCTCGTGCTCCCAGGCGAACTCGACGGCTGAATTCATGTTGTACGGAGCCGTCGTTTTGAGCCGACGTCGCGCGGATCCAGCTGCATGCGCGAAGTGAAATATTTGCGCCAAAAATCCGCACATATATGCCTCAGCCGTGCCATTTTTCATCGCCATTCTTGCCCAAATCTGTCTCAGATGCCCTTGCGCCTTCGACAAATTTCTTGCGATGTCTAGCCGGGATTTGAAGAGAAAGGCGATGTCAGTTTCGAAGAACAAGGCGAATGCAGCGCCACCAGCGGCAGCGGCGGCGGCGGCAGGGGTGAGCAGACTTCCTCACAGAAGCGGCTCATCCCCAGCACCCAACCTCGCCGGTTTCAACGGCGTGGCAGCGCCCTTCCTCGGTCACGGAAGCAGCTCGTCCCCAACACCCAACTCCTCTGCTGGTACGATTCATCCTCAATCCCTGGCAGATGGCTTGGATTCTTCACCAATCCATGGCAGACGAGGCTACCTAGTCGGATTTGGCGCAGTTGCCTCTTCACATGGCAGATGTGCCTCCACCGGTCCAAGTTCTCCGTTCGGGCATCAATCAAATTGGGATCCAGTATGGTAATCCTTGATTTGCTTTAATTCTCACGTTTAGCTGTAGGCTATAGCCTTGATTTGATTGAATTCGTATTCTGCATTTCTGTTCATCTAGGGAAATCTATCCTGCTACGTTTTGCCAGCATAGGAAAATCTGTCCTGCTACGTTCTGCGATTCTATTTTAATTACCTGTATGCTATGTTGCCTTGGTGATTTTCTCGACAGCAGAGAAATAGTGGTAGTTCAGTTATTTCTTTTTCAGTTAAACATGCCAATACATGGAACCTGCAATTCTAACTATTGAATGCTTTTAGTTACTGATAACTGAACAGTTATCTGATCATTGAATTTTTTTCTAGCTACTGGATGTTATCAGTTCAATAGAATTGATCACTGATTTCTTTTTCTAGCTACCAAATGTTTTGTAACTACTAATTTTTTTCTAGCTACTGAATGTTGTTAGTTCACTAGAATTGATCACTATTTTCTTTTTTCTAGCTATTAAATGTTGCCAGTTCACTAGAATTGATCATTGATTTTTTTTCTAGCTAATGTTGTCAGTTCACTAGAATTGATAACTGAATGTTTTCTAGCTACTGATTTTTTTTCTAGTTATTGAATTTTTTACTTGTTTTACTTGTCTGTTAGTTTGATAAATACATATCCAGCAAAAATTTGATAAGAAATATATACTTGCAGGGACAACAGCACACATCCCCCTGGTGGATTTATGGGTTTATTCAACAACCAACCCCATTTATCATAGAATTCACATTTTGTTGGTGTTCCATCTCTTTATGCACCTTTCAAGGCACCAAGGCCTGTCGATGTTGGCATCAGTTTTGCCTCAATGGATGCACCACAACCTAACAACTGTGGAAGTTCGTCTCAAGAAGTGGAAGTTTTATCTGACCAGCAGGCTATTGATGTTGATAGCGATACGGAGAATGTCAGGACTGAGAAGTGGATCATGTGGACACCAGAAGAAGACGAGAAATTGATGAGTGCTTGGTTGAAAAATTCAACAGATTCATCCGTCGAAGCTGATAGGAATAACGAGCACTATTAGGGTGATGTTGTTAAGTCATACAACATGACTATCCTGTCGCATAGGAAAAGAAATTCAAAGCAAGCCTCGATGGCACAAGATTAATCGATGGACTGATCTGTATGAATGTGCATATCTGAAGGTTTGCAGACTATTCACAAGTGGGTATTCTGATCAGATGTGGATTGATGCAGCAGACAAGTTCTATTTGATAGACAACAAAAAGGCAAAGCTAGGTCCCTTTGTGCTAAAGAATGTTTGGAAAATATGCCGAGAGGTGCCAAAGTGGAAAACATACAATGAAGACCTAAGGAATGTGCTTAAAAGGAAGTCATATCACATTGAAGGAGAAGTGGAGGAAGATGATGATATTGAAGAAATGCCTGAGCGACCTATTGGACAGAAGGCAGCCAAAAAGGCCGCTCATGCTGCAAAAGGGAAGTCCAAAGGATCAAATTTGGATGATGATGGAAAAGCAAAGGAATCGGCGATTGATGTGGAGAAGCTTGACAAATTTAGCAAAATCCAGGAAGATTTAAATGCAAACCGCATGAAGGTATTGGAACTACAACAGAAGTTATCAACCGAGAAGCTTGAAACCACAAGACTGGCACATCTTACAGCTAAGGAGACCACCGAGGCAAAAAGGCTTAAGAAGGAATCAAAGATGATGCATGCTTACAACACTCTCATCTCTCAAGATACAAGTTCAATGTCCGATGAAGAAAAAGCTGAGCGTGTTGCTACTATGAAGTGTTTTAGGAAGACTTTATTTCTTGAAATGATCTAGTCAGGTATGCACACATGCTATTTCAGTTACATGTATGTTACTTGTCAGTTGCCTGCACCCATCCTTGATATATCTGTTCATTTCTACTAGTAGGGAAAAGGAGAAAGCCATAGTGAAATGTGCTGGAAATTCTACAGATGGCATGATAATTTTCAATCTTAGTGTTTTGTCCGATGGCATAATAATTTTCAGTCTTAATTGTCTGATGGCATGATAATTTTCAGTCTTGTTTTAGTATTAGTGTTTCGGTCTTAGCTGTATGGAACATGTTGTATGGAACCTGTTGTGTGAACCTGTCAAATGTTTGCATGTCTCCCTGTGTAAATGTGCCAAACGTCTGATTTTTCAGTTACCTGCATGTCACGTTTTTCCAGTTTCCTGCATGTCACGTGAATTTTTAGTTTCTTGCATGTCACTTGAATTTTTAGTTTCCTGCATGTCACTTGATTTTTCGGTTACCTATCTGCATGTATCCTATGTGAAACAATCCACTGTCTGCATGTCTCTTGTGAAACTGTCCACCGACTATATATCTCCTGTATGAATCTCCATCCAGTCACAGGTTACGAACTATAAAAAGGTGGCTTGGCTCCATTCAGTCGGCATAGGATCTGTAGTTGTTTTTTATCAGTATTATGGAATCACATCCACCAAACGATGATAAAGATGATCTACCAGAAGCCGATGACTTTGATCCTACAGAGGTGTTCGCCATGGAAGATTTCCTAGCGGAGGATGAAATTGTAGAAGAATTTGTGAGGAAGATTGGAGATGGATTGAAGGCTGACATCGAAGGAGGAACATCGTCTGTGACTCGCCGCCGACGACAAAGTGTACCAAGGAGGTACATACCAAGGAATCAAGAAGCAGGTCATGATGGTCTTGTCGCTAATTACTTTTCTGCAAATCCTATCTACACCGATGAGATGTTCCGTAGAAGGTTTCGGATGAATAAACCGTTATTCCTGCGCATCGTGCAAACTCTTAGCAATTGTAATCCTTATTTTACCCAAAGAGTTGATGCAACTGGTAGGGATGGACATTCACCCCTTTAGAAGTGTACCACGGCAATCTGGATGCTAGCATACGGCTCGCTGGCCGACCAACTTGATGAGGTACTAAAAATTGAGGCAAGCACTTTGTTTGGAGATTCTAGGAAAATTTGCCATAGGGGTGATTGAATGTTTTGGTCAAGAGTACCTGCGCCCTCCTACAAGCGATGAACTAGAAAAAATTTTACAAGAAAATGAGGCTCGTGGTTTTCTAGGAATGTTGGGAAGAAGCATCGATTGTATGCATTGGGCATGGAATAATTGTCCGAAAGGTTGGGCAGGCATGTTCACACGTGGTGACAAAGGTGTTCTTACTATGATCCTTGAAGCAGTGGCATCCCATAATCTTTGTATATGGCATGCTTTTTTTGGTACCGCTGGATCTTAGAACGACATCAATGTCCTAAACAAGTCACCACTGTTCATCAATGTCCTAAAAGGGGAAGCTCCAAGGGTACAATACACCGTAAATGGAACACAGTATGATATGGGCTACTATCTTGCCAATAAAATATATCCAGAATGGGTGGTCTTCGTGAAGACAATATCAGCCCCTCAAATGGATGAAGACAAATTGTTTGCATTGATGCAAGAAGGAGCGAGGAAAGATGTCGAATGCACATTTGGCGTATTGCAATCTCGCTTTCATATTGTTCGTCGACCATCAAGGTTATGGAAGCAGGGAGACATTATCAACATAATGCAAGCTTGTGTTATCCTTCACAATATGATAGTGGAGGATCAGAAGGAATTGGTTAGAGTTTCCTTGGATTTGAATGAGAATGCAAGTACGACAATAGTGCTCTCGCCTGAAGTGCATACAAGTGATAACCCCAATCCATGCTTCGCGAAGGTGCTTAGAAGGAATTCCGCTATCAAGCACGGCCAACACATAGACAACTTAGGGATGATCTTGTTGAGCATATATGGAAAAGCTATGGAAACAAAGAAAACTAGACATAAATGTTTAAATCATATTTGATTTATGGGGAAGAAGATCGTATGTTATATTTGAGTTATGAAATATATTATATTACATTATATATATAATATATATGATTTACTTTGAAGAATTTGTTTTGTATCAATTAGCAACACAATGTACACACAATGATACATAGAAATGATATTCATGATAGATCACGGCTATATGCAAGCATTAAACGATTTGTAGATAGCCAAATAAACAGGAGCTATATGTGTGTTATATGAGCTGCCTATTTAGTCATCTATGTTGTAAATCCTAAAAAGTTACAGACGCTGCCTCAAGTACGTCGATCATCGTGCCGGCAGCACGGCAGGATACATGCACAGTCAGTCACATCCGGCCACCTCGACGCTTTGCTTTTTGGTCGGGTCGGGTGGTACTGGTACGGTTGTTGCTGTTGCTCTGTAGCCACGCCTGTACGCGTACATGCACTCCCGTGTGGCCGTGTCTCCTCGGCTCCTCTCGCTCGCTCGCTCGCTGCGCTGGTCCACTGGATGTGTGGTGGATGCTCCCAGTCGGCCTCCAGCGCCTTCAATCTCTAGTAGGAATCACGTGAACAAAAGTCAAACATAGCGGGACATACCGTTGTTGCATATATAGATACATACCCGATACATACATATTATTATAAGGCACACATATATTTCATATAAACATTGTGAAAATGCTGCTATATAGATCGACAAACTAATTAATAGTCAACTTTAAAATACCGTGTTGATGTGGACCCAACATACAGGTCCCATATGTCAGCGCATTGCTCCTCTCGATCTTAAGTCACCTCCTCCTTCCACCATTGCGCGTTGGCCATGGCTTCCTAACGCCAAATCGGCAAATCTACTGAAGATGCCCGCTAGCACGACCAAGGCCGAGAGAGAAGAAGGCACCGATTTGGTGGCCAAGCAACGATCCGATGCCGAGGGCGCAACATTGGAGAATAATGGGCCCATAGTCACAACCATAATTTTAGACTTCTCCTAGTAAGGTGGGCTTCTCCTAATGTTTAAGCATTTAAAGTTTAGTATAAACTTTCCCTACTAAATGCCTCTTAGTGAGGATTTCCATATAATTTGACTAGTGGTAGTGTTTTATTACTACTTAAAAACACTAAGAGAATTTCACCATTTTAGTAGCGAGCACATATGCTGAAGCAGGGCCTCACATCGCCCGGAAGCTGCACATCGAGGAGAGGGAGGGAGCTCAGGTGGTACATACATAGTAAGGGACGGAGAAAGGGATATGCTGACACATGGTTGCCACGTGTCGCTCTATATCAACAACTGATCAGTATCCCATGTCAGCACATGGAGTGGGCCAGCTTATTAGGACCAATGGTGATGCTAGGACCTAGATGACGTTGTAAATTAAAAGTTCAGGGAAACCAAATATCAAAATTCGAGAGTTAGGGATTCAGATGACACCGCCATATAGGATCACGGACTCAAATATCAAGACTCGAATGAAGCCGTGCAAGTTTAGGAATCACTTGTGAACTTAACTCTCAATAAGTTAATTAGTCTACGCACCAACTTCAGCTAGCAGTATATGACACAACTATGTTCTACATCCATCTCCTTTTTTTTGTGATCTTATTATAAATAAATGGGCTTAGACACGAGCCACATTTTTCAGCAGCTAGCAACTTGCAAGCATTGTTGGGGTGGCGTGACAGTTGCTCTTACTGACTGTGCTGACGCCGAGATAATGTCAGTTTTTTGCTGACGCTGAAGGAGAAACAGAAGAGCTGACGGCCAGTGTTCATCACGCCACGTGCGTACCATACCAGATGACGTGCACATCTGTTTCCTCCTTCAATTCACGTTTATTTGGCATGCATGGGGGCACTCCTTTTCTCGTTTGTTAGCACTGATGATGAAGATGGAACAGACAGGATGGGCACTGAATATATATATCAGCTTGGCTGCCCTTGCGGTGGTTGCACTGCATCCTTCCGCGCTGTCTGTGTGACGACTTGAGCACCGTTGTGTGTGTGCTAGTTGTCTCGTGACTGTGATGAGTTGCGATAATGACCCGTGCGGTGTGGCGTGCGTGGTTGCTGCTACGCACATACAGCCGCCCTCTGTAATCGCAATGGTCCACGCAAAAACCTCTCATCTTGTCCTGTTACATATTTACGCAAATCCTCATGCATCAAGTGAAGTTCAACAGATAAACTATGTGAACGGCACTGAATGTCTGAATTAGCACATGTTAAGCCGTACGTCATTTGGTTCTTTAAAGAAATCTAATTAAGACATACCTGTAATATAATACATACAGTATAATGTAAAAGTAGTGCATGTCACGGTGGATATATATAGGATCGAACCTTTTCCATTTTTTTTCATGTAAATCAAGCAATTGAAACACTTGTCATGATAAAAAAAAAATAGGTCATATTTTTCCTCTACTACACTTCTAGCGTCCGTGATCGATGTGCTATGGCATCGTCCGTCCCTCTCCTAGTCACAGTCCTTGGACCACTACTCACCTCATCCATCACAACCGGCTTCATTCTTCATCATCTCTCCTCTAGCCTAGTGGCTCGATCGATCCCGAGCTGGATCTGCCACTACCCCTTTTAGAGCTTGTTTCGTTGAACAAGCCCTTAGGGTTGATCCGTAGAGATCGAGGACAACTTTTGGCTGGAGTATGAAAATTATGGGGCTAGATTGAGTGACTGAACTTCTTCAGAATGCTACTAAAAATTGGCTACTTCCTCCACCCCCCACACCATAGGTATAGGATCGTATCCGTGTGATATATGCATTTACAAAGATAGTATTGCCAAAAGGACTGTAGCTTAGTAGTTATAAGAGTCTCAGTAGCATCTTAGGCTTTGAGTTCGACTCCTCGTGGGAGTAAATTTTTCAGGATTTAACGGTGTTGTGCTTTTCAGTGGTAGGCGATGTTCCCGTCGATAACGAGGCACCTGTGGTGACTTCGTCAATCTCGAGCATTTGCCGGCCTAGTCTTCCAATATGCTCATATGGGTGAGTGTGCATGCGTTGTGAGTGTCTGCGTTGCACGGTGCAATTGCAAAAAAACAGAAGTATTAAAACTTTTGGGGAGCAAAATTTTTAGGATTTAACGGTGTTGTGCTTTTTAGTGGTTGGCGACGTTTCCATCGACAACGAGGCACCTGTGGTGACTGCGTCAATCTCGAGCATTTGCCGGCCCAGTCTTCCAATATGCTCATATGGGTGAGTGTGCATGCGTTGTGAGTGTCTGCGTTGCATGGTGCAATTGCAAAAAAAACATAAGTATTAAAATTTTTGGGGACAAATTTAGTACATACTCCCTCTGTTCTCGGATAAATATATTCTTAGCAAGTTTAGGATATATTAGTATGATAGAGAAAAGACCATACTACCCTTCATGAATTGGAGTAGTTTCACATTGATCTATGATTGTTCCAATAACATACTAATTATAGCATTTATAACTACAGAAACATAGCATTTATAACTACAGAAACTCAACACTGAGCATATGGGTGAGTGTCCATTCGTTGTGAGTGTCTGCGTTGCACGGTGTAATCGCAAAAAAACATAAGTATTAAATTTTTTGGGGATAAATTTAGTATATACTCCCTTTGTCCTCGGATAAATATATTCTTAGCAAGTTTAGGGCATATTAGTATGACAGAGAAAAGACCATACTGCCCATCATGAATTGGAGTAGTTTTACATTGATCTGTGATTGTTCCAATAACATACTAATTATAGCATTTATAACTACAGAAACATAGCATTTATAACTACAGAAACTCAACACTGAGCATATGGGTGAGTGTCCATTCGTTGTGAGTGTCTGCGTTGCACGGTGTAATCGCAAAAAAACATAAGCATTAAAATTTTTGGGGATAAATTTAGTACATACTCCCTTTGTCCTCAGATAAATATATTCTTAGCAAGTTTAGGACATATTAGTATGACAAAGAAAAGACCGTACTGCCCTTCATGAATGGGAATAGTTTCACATTGATCTGTGATTGTTCCAATAACATACTAATTATAGCATTTACAACTACATAAACATAGCATTTATAACTACAGAAACTCAACACTGGATTGAGAGACCGGAGGGGTTGCAGTACATCCGAGAAGACTTCGACAAAAATGAATAGGCTTGTAGATCATTCAACCTTCTAGAGATCGATTTATTTGTAGACCAATTCTTGAGTTAGGAATCTATTTATTCAGCGACAGAGGGAGGAGTACATCAACTAATCAAAATTCTTGATATTTACTCTCTTATTAATTTTCTAACATAATACCCATCTAATAATTTAGTACGTGCAATTAATCAACCTTGGCTGGAGTTATATCAGCTCTTGTTGCATTGTTTTACTACTACAGAAATGAATTTTAGATGTGACCAAAATTGATTTCAGTATGGTTTTTGTGTCCGGTTTTAGGGGACGGTTTTACTAAGTCAACCGTCCCCAATAGATTTTCAGGATAGGTAACACAGATTTTCAGGAAATATTTTAAAAAGGTTTAAAAATAATTATTGCACATGTGCCAAAAAATAGAAAAAAATCACATGCCCAAGCAGCTGCCGCAAGCATTACAGTCCTAGAAATCAGATTTTTAAGGGGTGGTTGTACTAAGCCAACCGCTCCTGAAAAATGAATTTCAAGACATTTGATTAAAATTTTCAGGAAATTGAATTACAAGTCTCCACACATAGCTGTTCCCTTGGTATTGTTATATTCCTTATATCTACACTGGTATTATATATAGTGAAAATAGTTGGTGCCACTAGTTTTGCATTTGGCTCCTTAAAAAGTGGGCACCTATGTGACGACACATGTGCCTTACTCTCACAAATCTCACAGATTTACTTTTTTTAATCTGAAAGTGTATAGAAAATAATAGTTCAATTTTACAGGATGCTAATAAATTCTGTCAACTGCAAATCTATATATGCAACAGGACGAAGATCTCACAGGCATACATATTGTGCTACTAGCAATCACACCAGGTAGCTGAAAAAGGATTGATGGACAAAACTTGCTGCCAACTTTGACGTGCGTGCCTGTTAGTTTTGCTGACGCTAGCATAGAGATGGGAGCTTGCGCAAGCGTGCAAACAGTCACCTGGGATGCAAGCGGCAAGAGCTATATTTAACATATATTACATTAGTCTTCATTTATATAATTACTTTTGTAATTAATCTATATTTAATACTTATTATTTTAGTATCTAAACATCCAATGTAACATGGACTAAATTTTAATCTTATATAGGATCAAACACCCCCACAATGCAGCAGCAGCGAGGAGGGCTTTTGGTCATGAATAGGAGGAGCCGGACCCCGAAAAATTAGCTTCGTCTTGAGGGCTCTGGCTCCAGCACCCGAGCCGTGCGGGCGAAGTCTCCCTAAATGAGCCCTAGTAATAATTTTACATTGATGCTGACGTCGATATATATGTATATGTATAATTATGTGTACACATATACGTATCCTTCAGTTAAAGACGGATAGACGGTAGACGGAGGTGGTCGAAATTGGGCATCGATGGGTGTTGGCCTGGTGTATGGTACACGTATACGGTAGCCTAGCGTGATTGCATAATATTGTATGCTTCCTTCCCGCTGTATGCGACGTTAGTAGCGTGTGTGAGCTTCTGGCATGGCTTGATGGCTGCTCATGGATGGAAAACGACTTCGATTTGTGGTCTGCCTGTTCGGTTGGCTGATTCGTTTCGTTGTTGGTTCGTGAAGAAGTACTGCTGGCTGTTTTGTGTGAGAGAAAAATATTATTCCGGCTAAAAATTTACGATCGTTTATGACAAGCCACAGCCAAACGAATAGGTACAGCTAGCGCCACACTGTGTGGTGCTGAGCCGCTACACATACAGCTAGCACACAGATCGGTCCCCGGCCCGGCCCGGTCGCATGCTCAAAAGAAAAAAAAAATCAATTAAAAATCTACGCACAAGCCGTCTCGGCCTGTCCAGTCACGCACACACACATATACACGTGTTTTTTCACACGCAAAAGAGTCAAGTTCTCAGAGAGACTGAAAGCCTCTCATGTCCCTATTTCTAAGATTCTCAGGCCTATTTTAATTGGAGTACTATCTTTCTTTAATATTTATAATATATCATATCAGCTTATTTAATATTCATAAAACTCCAATTAAAATAGGCCTTACAACTCACTACTGGAATCTTGCATTTTTCGGTGTGTGCGAAAACACACAGAAAAATACGAATATCGTCAGAAAAATATTTTTCTGACGGTGTATCCTTAGAAAAATACCCACAGAAATATAATGACAGAAAAATTCAATTATTCTGTGTGTTCGTCGTCAGAAACAATTTTTCTGTGGGTGTTACACGCACAGAAAAATTACGTTCGCCTAGATTAAAACTAATTTTTCTGTGTGTTAATCCACACAGAAAAAAGAAATAAACGCACAGAACAATACATGTTTTTTTCTGTCGGTCTAGGTGAACTCACAGAAAAATTCATTTCGTCCAGATTAAAAAAATATTTCTTTGTATCCAGTCTCACAGGAAAAAGAGTTAAACACATAAAAAATTATTTTAAAACAGTAGCAACAACATATTAAAATATATATTTTCCATACAATACTTTATGTGCATGATCAACAAGGTTTCATTCAAATAATACACAAATAGTCAACACTTATGTCAAAAATAGACGACGACAGGCTGCCTCCGCCTGCCCGCTGCATGCCTGAGCCTAAGCCTGACCTCGGGGACAGGAGAAGGCCACCGGAGATCTGCATTGCCAGCAGCAGCCTAGTCACAAGAAGCACGCACAATGTATTCTGAGTTCATTCAGGCTCGCGTGATGTGATTTACGTCGGTCTAGGACTCCGTCAGGAACGAGACGACGGCTTCCGTCATGCCCAACCTGCTCATGCTGAGAACCTTCAATCAAAGACAGGCAATACAGATCAACAGACGAGAGGATGGTAAGCCAGACAACATGGAATGTGCTATGCATTACTTCAAATGGATTAACTAGTTGCACAATACTATAGCTAATGCATCTTTTCTGTTTAGTAAGTGAAAATAAAAGAAATGCTTGAAAATTAAAGTACAAAAATGGAAGGTTAAGATAATTATAAAGCATATTACGTTATGATTCACTATCTTATTTGATACCTCCTGCCGAAACATAATAAAAGAAACACGAGTCATAATCTAGTAGATTTATTAATCAATTCAACAGTTCATCCCAAATATATAAAAAAGGACAATTTTCCTTAGCATACATGTGATGAACTGTCAATAACTCAAAGAATAGAATGCATTTTAATCCTATAAAGAATACTCGGTACAAATAACCTCTCTACAGTCAATACACATGCTTCAGGCCAATAGGAAGAAGTACCTCAGATGGGTGTGTAGTGAGAAAGAATCCGACAGTAGGTGCAAACTCATTCCCATGCCTAAAAGTGTTCAGATTTTGGACAAATGGTCAGTGCACTATATCATTCTCTATTAAATGAAGACATGGCATTACAAATAAGGACATCAAAACACATTGCAAATGGAAGTAAACCAAATGGAGCATGCACACAAATACTCAACCATTTCACACAGCGCCAAACAGTTTTAAGAATGTTAAAAGGCTGGATGAAAACAATCAAGAGAAAGCGAAAGTGGTAGTAACTTGACAGCTAACTTCCAGATGTCAAACTGCAAACCTAAGTACAGCAGCATGAACACTAGACTGTATGGTTTATATCAACAATGCTTGTATCAGCACATCTACCATACACTAAGAAAAACACTAAAGACAGCTATGATACAAATCAAGTGCCAATCTCAGACTCTGAAAAGGTTGAAACAATGTCAGGCCAATTCAAAATCAGTAAAGTATGCACTAGTAGAAGTGTACAGTCTGATCATAGAGGCTCATCAATGACTCACATACAAATCATGAGGATGGTATACAGATCAATTCAAACAGAGCGGATGCTATACAAGCAAACAGTGAAGACATTGCAATTGACACAAGCAAGCCTCAAACGGCACATAGATCCATGTCATATGTGCCATGCCATTGTTTGCCGTAGGAAGCTTCACTCATCCTAGTTAAGTAGCAAACAGAACAAAATATCTTAAATTGATATATCTACCTAAATGGAAATGAAAACTCACAAAATATTCCACTGATTGGGGAGGCTAGAGTAGTAGAGGTGGAGCGGCTGCAAAGCCAGCAGATCAAGATAATTCATGGGAAGTGCATGCTAAGGTGTAGGACAATTCCACTGATTGTGGAGGCTTTGCTTGGAATGCTGGAGATGGAATTTGAAGACCAAATGCGAAGTCTAATGCAGGAAATGGAAATGAACATTCTTCTAGAAGTTGAACCCATAATATTTCGTGTGAGAAGTTGAACCCATAATATTCCTATGTTACAACAAAAGCACCATCTAAAGGATTCAGCTTTTACAAATATATTGAATTAAGCATTGCCTTCAACAAATAATCAGCACGAGAAGGCTCGAGAAAGTAAGGCAGTGCAAAGGAACAGATCAGTTATATACTAGCACAGAGTAGTGATGATATCTCAAAATAATAATAAGAAGAAAAAAAACAGGTCACGAGCGCTGAACAAAACTTGATGACAAGGCGCAGGTATTAACAGTTCTACTAGAGTTAGGACCGACTTATAGTACTCAAAGTCTCAGTCTTAAACAGTTAGCGTAGATTAGCACGCAAAACCAGTGACCTATGCATGGCATGTAGCCCAGGTACACAAAATACCAATAATAAGATGGTGATCAAATGATGTAGTATTCAACACATTGGCCTCATATATCAGTTGCTCCTCGGTTGACCTTGAGCTTGGAGCATAAGAAACAAACAGAGTAAGAAACAAAGTTCCAGTACCTCAACACAAGCTCAAGGTCATCAGTTCTTGGCATGCTTAATATGATATCATCATTGGCAAAGTAAGTGAGGCCTCAGCTTAACGATATGTTGGTACAATTTCTAGATACTCAATCATAGGTGGCTGCCAAGGCAAAAAAACAGATAGAAGAAAACTAAGATCATGTCCCATGGTTTGATGACAGTCATGAGAATCATACAGAATGCACAAAAAACAAATTGCAGCCACCTCAGAGTTTGTTTTTCATGTTGCATCATTGGCCAAATAGATATCAAGAGTTTGAACATCACAATCATATCAAGAGATTGAACATCAGTGTCATAAATTCTAGATGCTTCAGCACAAAGAACCCTCACTAGAATCAGAGCTATGGACTTAAGCAAGACGCGGCTGCCACACCATAGGGTGCTCCTCCAGCGCCGGGTTAAGTAAACATCATCGATCAAGGCACTTTGCTCAGTTTGTAAATTGGACTAGGCATCATCATGTGCAAAATCTAGGCGACAACACATGCGTACAACAAATTAGAGGTGCACATCACACAGATTTGAGGGCAGAACAAGACGAAAGCAAATGTAAACATGTAGATCAACAAAAATATCGCCCAGATCTAAGTATCTAAGAACATGAACCCTAATATCAGTGGACGATAAACAAAATCCACAAACGATTCAACAGAGAGGGGCAGGAGATGGGGGTAGGTGAGATATATTGTCGGAGCACTAGAGGACCAACACGAATCCGTCGGTGGAGGTTGACCATATAGGTCAAGAGAGCTCGATGGGGAGGAAGAGGAGAGAGCGCACCAAACCAGAGGAGGAAGGAGAGGTGCGAAATGGAGGCGGTAACCCTAGCCTAGGCCCCAGGACGACAAGATCTCCCGTGCAAGATCTGGGGGCGGCGGTGGCAGCCGCGATGGTGGAAAAGAGGAGGGGGAGGCAGATCTAGGGGCAGCGGGCGGCGAAGCTCCTTGGTGCGGCAGAAGGCAGATCTAGGGGCAGAGGCGCCGTCATCCGGCCTTGCACGGGCAGCCACCGCCGTCTTCTGAGGGAAGGGAGGGGAGGAGTTGTAGTGTAGGAGGGGGTGGTGGCCTCACCGGTGGAGGAGGGGGTGGCCGCCACGACGGTGGAAGAGAGGAGGGGGTGGCCGCTGCGAGACCTAGGAGCGACGGGAGTGCGGGCGTGGTCTTGGGCGGGTGCGGGCGGCGCGTTTGGGATAGGGATGGGCAGCCGTGTCTGGGTGTATTGACGCAGATCATTTTTTTATATAGTTTTTCTATGCGTGTATATAGTTTATCTGTGAGTTTTGAAAAGATCGACAAAATAATGTCAATTTTTCTGTGTGTATTGACACGCACAGAAAAATCACGCAATTTTTCTGTTGGTTTTCGAATATTTCTGTCGGGATTTTGAAACGCACAAAAAATTATGAATTTTTCTGTGTGTATAGAGAAAAACACACAGAAAAATTAATCACCCACAGAAGTATTTGAGTTTCTAGTAGTGACTTTAGCTATGTACTACAACGTACACGCATGGGGTGAACTACTTTGGAATCAACATACAACGCGCCATGGGCCAGGGAGCAGTTCCTCTAGGTGTCACTGCCATGTGGATCCACACATCATAGGCCCTATATGTTAACGATAGAAGAGTGAGGAAAGTCATGTGATCCCTAGTTGCAAAGGTAGTGAAATAAACTGTTGGTAGGGTTCCTCCTTACAAAACATGCGGTTTGGGATAGAGTTCACCAAATATCCTGTGTGAGGTTTTTATCTATTTTGTTTTCAAAGGAATTTTGTGTGTACGCATAGGATTTCTCTATTTTTCTAGCATATGTTGTATATATTAGGATTATTGCATAGGGCTATAGGCAAAGGATCCATCATGCACCTTAGGGGCAGATCCAACGGATGGGGCTATAGCCCCTCCTACTGCCTCCCGTGCAATGGATCCGAGATCTCTTGAGGCTCCATTTTTTGTGAAAGAAGTAGAAAGAAAAAGAGGGAATCGAAACGAAGGAAGCAAGAAGGAAGGAGGAAAAAAGAGAAAAATAGTAAAATGCAATGACGGGCCCTAAAGTTTAGGGGCAATGTCATCTATATGTCCAAACGGGTTTTGACCCGCTCCATATGATTATGGGGCATGCTTACTCAATGTTGTTATAGATATGACATGTTGAGTCCCGTACCCCAAGTTACATGGTGGTGCCATCTAGGTATCAAACTTCCAACATTGCATATCTAGACCCCCAAAATTGTTGAAAGGGCCACAAGAGGTACCTAAACTTGCATTGCATGACAATGCCATCTAGGTCCCCAAACTTGCTAATCGGGTGACACAAGGTTCAAATTAGCACTATTTGTGATAAGCCTCCTGCGTGCTTGCTGACTGTGCACATGGCATGTGGGGCCCACATGCCATCCCTCTCTCTTATCTCCTTCCCTATTCCTTATCGTGCCATCGCCACCACTCTCTCATGCACCACCACAGCTCTAGCACAAACACTAATAGCAACCGACCACAAATGTTCGGAACATCTCTAAGCAGTAGAAGAAGCATCGTCGCCAGGATCATGTGACTATGGCCGATGTCCACATGCTCCCTCCTATCCTCCAATACACCTAACGAGCTTGGTCACTACCAAGGCTCGATGTGGCCAGTCATGGGTGAGATGGGGCCTCTCATCCTTTGCTCTATTGGCGGCTGGATCCATGATCCGATAAGTCCTTGCTATAAAGTGTTGTCCAGAAGCCACTAGACTAAATATAGGGAGTGTTGTTCAAACAGAGATTGGAGGGATGTGAAGGATCCGAGATGAGAGAGAGATGGATGACATGTGGGCCTGCATGGGAGGCAGTGGGGAAAGAGATGAGAGTGGGATAACAAGGGAGCCCCATAGCAAGGTGCATAGTCAGCAACCACGTAGGCGACACATCACAAACAATGGTAATTTAATTCGGACCTCGCGTGGCCTGACTAGAAAGTTTGGGGGCCTAAATTTGTATTTTTAGAAGTTAGGGACATACATGGCACTATTTTGCAGGAGTAGGTATCTCGTGTGACTCGTTTAATAAGTTTGGGGACCTAAATATGCAATATTAAAAGTTTAGGACCTAGGTGACACTACCATGCAAGTTTAGGTACTGAACCAAACATGTGGAGCTAGGTCAGCATGCCATGCCGGCGAATGGAGGAGTGTTGGAGCTCGAGACAAGTTTAAAATACAAAAAAATAAAACAAAGTTTGGGACCAGCTCCCAGTACATTTTACTAAGAGAAGAAAATCTCTCACTTGCATCCTAGGGCTGCATCTATCCAGCACCTTAAATCCAATCGACTGTAGTAACGTGTCTCACTCAAGAAAAAAAACAGGCTTCAAAATATATACTTTGGAATACATCGGTTGTTGTACCAAAATACGTCTATAAATTGATTGATGCATGGGTGTGTTAGAATCATAAATGTGTACCTTTGTGTGTGACCGTAGATCTAGGGACGATCTCTTCATTTAGGGCTTCTCCACTCGCCTGGGACAGTAGCACCGCAGTGGGTAGACGCCGTTGTAACGGTGTAGAAGACGTCGGTGGTGCTGTAGTGGAATGGTGGAACCCTTTCACTGTTGCGGTACAACAACAGCGTAGATGCCGGTAAAGGGGCAGCTCCGGCTCGGTGGCGAGATGGCGGTCCGGTGTAGACCTACAGGGGAACGACGGTGGTGGCGGGGCACATCCTGTCGCTGGCAGCACAACCTTTGATCGGATTAGGGTTTTCTGTAGGTGGGTGTGGTGGCTCCTTTGAACCTCGTAGCTCGAGCCGTGATCCCCACCTCACTTTTATTTGTGCTGTGCGACAGGGGCCCACCAACCATATTAGGATTGGGCTCCCCCGATCAGGGAGCAAATACAAAGGCCCAATAGGCCGTTGGGCCTATTGGTGGAGATCAACTAACATTCTCCTCCTTGATCTCATTCCATCTTTCACTTTCGTATCATTTACTTTTGTTCATTACATTACAGATTAGCTCATAGAGCATGTCTCATCGTCATGGTCCATTGCCGATAGACTTAACAGCTACAACTCACTACTCTGTTCTGAAATAGATACTTATCTTTGGGCCTTCTTTTGTCCAGGAATTTTATAGGCTTTCCCTTAAACCCATGCTAGCTACATGTTCTCTGAATACGTTGGGTGGTAAGCCTTTTATAAGCGGATCCACGAGCATCTTTTCTGTTCTTATATGCTCAAGACTTATGAATTGATCCCGGACTTTATCTTTCATAACATAATACTCTATGTCAATGTGTTTGGCAGCACCACTTGACTTATGTTGTGAGTATACTGTACTGCCTGATTATTATCGTAGTATCACTTAAGTGGTCTATAGATGTCGTCAACCACCTTCAAACCGGGTATGAACTTCTTTAGTCAGTTCACCTGCCCATTGCCTCATAACACGCTACAAATTGTCATACGTTGTGGACGATGTAGTGACAGTTTGCTTTGAGCTTTTCCATGAAATAGCTCCCCTTTGCAAGATGATAGAAAATCCACGTCTGGATATATATTCACTCTCGCATAATCAGAATCTGAATATCCCACTATGTGGAGTCAATCAGATCTTCTATACGTCATCGTGAGGCCTATCATTCCTTGCAAATAACATAAGACTTTCTTTATCAATTTCAGTGTTCTGTTCCAGAATTGCTCTAGAATCTGCCAAGTAAAACCCGATAACAAATGTCAAGCCAGGGCACGTACATACTTGAGCATGCTGCAAGCTTCCGACAGCTGAAGCATATGGAATCACTTTTATTTGATTGAGCTCATATTGGTTCCTGGAGCATTTAAAATCCCCATATCTGTCGCCCTTGACTATAGGAGCAGGTGAGGGACTACATTTATGTATACTGAATTTCTTTAAGATTTTTTCTATGTACGCCTTTTGTGATAGTCCTAATACCCCTTTTCTTCTATCTCGGTGAATCTCGATCCCTAGAACAAACGAGACTTCACCAAGATCTTTCATATCAAGTTTTGAGGACAAAACTTCTTTGTCTCCTGTAGTAGACTGACATCACTACTAGCAAGTAAGATATCATCCACATATAGGACAAGGAAGATAAACTTCCTATTCTTAAACTTTGCATAGACACAATTGTCCTCTACATTCTCTTTAAAACCCAAAATTCTTTATTGACTGATCAAACTTCAAGTACCACTGTCTTGAAGCTTGCTTTAATCCATAAATGGATTTCTTTAGGCGGCATCCCATTCGTTCTTTTTCTTCTATGACAAAACCTTTCGGTTGTGCCATGTAAACATTTTCCTCCAAGTCTCCGTTGAGAAATGTCGTCTTTACATCCATCTGATGTAATTCTCAATCGTAATGTGCCACTAATACCATTATGATTCTGAAGAAAACTTTACATGAGACTGGAGAAAAGGTCTCATTGTAATCAATCCCTTCTCTTTGCATATAGCATTTTGCCGCAAGTCGCACTTTATATTTCTCTATATTCCTTTGAGAGTCAAGTTTTGTTTTGTAGACCTATTTACAGCCTACTATTTTGGCTCCTTTAGGAATTATTTCCAAATTCCAAACTTTATTGGCATTCATCGATTTTATTTCATCTTCCATGGCCTCAAGCCACTTTGATGAATGATCACTTCTCATGTCTTCTTCAAATGAGGTGGGATCATCCTCCATTTGAAATTGCTCAGTGTTGTACACTTCATAATCAGCAGGAATAGCTCATTTTCTAACTCTTTAAGACCTTCTAGGGGCCTTCACATTTGGCACATCTTCTATTTGAGGCTATTGTTGCTCCTCCTCATGTGTGGCAATAGGTTCTATAGAATCCAGAAGAACAGGTTCCTCATCATCATTCATTGTTGCCACAGGTGGGATAACAACAACTGCTGACACCATAGTCTCTTGCACTATCGGTGCAGCGACAACAAGTAGTGAGAAAATTGGCTCATGAATTATTGGAGTGGGCGCATACACCCGCTTCACTTTAAGATCAATTTTTTGAGCTACCATGCTCCCCCTCATCAGTTCATCCTCTAGGAAGACAGCGTGTCTCATTTCCACAAACTTTGTATGTCTCTCTGGACAGTACAAACGAAAACCTTTTGACTTTTTTGGGTAGCCAAACAAATGGCAACTTACTATTTTGGGTTAAATACTTTAGCCTCGGTAGGACTCCCCCACACACACGCAAGTGGTTTAGTGAGGGTACTCTTTCTGTCCACAACTCATACGGTGTTTTGGGCACCGACTTTCTTGATACTCTATTGAGAATATGAATGGCGGTTTTTAACGCCTCCATCCACAGGCTCAACTGTAAGGTGGAGTAACTTATCATACTGTCCACCATATCCATCAGGGTGCGATTGATTCTTTTAGCTACTCTATTCTACTGAGGTTCGCCCGGTGTAGAATATTGAGCTACTATGCCATTCTTTTAGAGTAAGCCGACCGTAGTACTCCCCACGGTCAGACCTGACTATCTTAATCTTTAATATCTTAAATTTATCCAATACATATTTTCTTTCTTTGATTGGATAAATATAGCCATAATGGGAGTAATCATCTGTGAATGTTATGAACGGATCATAACCATTCACACTCTTTATAGGAAAGTTGACCACAGATGTCTGTGTGAATAATCTGTAAAATTCCTGCGCTTTATTTGTCATCTTTCTTAATCTTCTTTATATACTTTCCTTTTATGCATTCCTTACATTGTTCTTAATCTGAGAGCTCTAATGGAACAAGAATATCATTCTTAACTTGTCTTTCTATTCTCCCCCTCGAAATATGGTTTAAACGACAGTGCCATAATTTCGACAACACATCGTGAGCTCTCTTATGCCACCAGTTTTAGAGTAACACTCTGTCACCAACTGCTTTATCAGCTGGGTGGCATATGTCTTTGAAGAGCCAGTGAACGGACTCTTTATTCTATCGAGGTACTCGGTGACCGTGTCACACTCTGGGATTGAGCCCACAATTGCAGGTTCAATCATGTTCTTTATCATAGCCAAATATTTCTTGTTGGCAGTGACCCACTTCCTATGCACAAAAGTCATAGGACTATCTTTTGGGATTCAAAATCCCTCTCTTTAGTTACCCAAGTGGCATCATTATCTTTTGTCTCCCTCACCGGTGCCATAGAATCAGTGGGACACGGTGAGGTGACTACCCAGTTCACCTTAGTCAAGATGAAAACCAGGTCAACTATTTTCTTAACATAAAATTAACACTATTTGCATGCCTTGATTTCAATGTTGGTCAAAATCAAAACATACAATTATTCTTATACACTAATTCTACATCACCGTTGAGCAGAAATAAAATTAATACATAAATCATTAACTTTCACAACTGTTCTTACACACTAATTCTATATCACAGTTGGGCAGAAATAGAATTAATGCATAAATTATTAACTTTTACAGCTGTTCTCATACACTAATTCTACATCACCGTTGGACAGAAGTAGAATTAATGCATAAATCAATAAAATTATCAACTTTTCTTATACACTAATTCTACATCACCGTTGGGCAGAAGTAGAATTAATGCATAAATCATTAAAATTAACATCTGTTCTTATACACTATTTCTACATCACCGTTGGGTAGAAATAGAATTAATGCATAAATTATTAACATTACGATATTGTTATTAACAACGTTGGTCAGAAAATAACAACATCATAATTTTATCAAAACTCTTTTTCTCCAATTAAATACCACATTGGTTCAAAATAACTGGAGAATCAATAATTTCTTTGGCTGTGGAAAAACTCTCTTTTCCTTGAATTTTACCCACAGGGAAAATTGCTTTTTCTATTTTCTTTAATCCATTAATCAATTTCTAGGAAATAAACATTTACTGGAAAAACTTTCTTTTTCTCCAGTTAAATATCATGTCAGTTCAAAATCACTGTAGAATATACTTTTCTTTAGCAGCGAAAAAATTTTCACTCAATTTCTTGAATTTTACCCACAGGGAAAAATTATTTTTCTATTTTTCTTTTGAGCCAATTTGCATTTTCAATTTTTTGGAAAAAGAAAAAAAATGCAAAACTGGACTCAAACTTTACTGTTTCGGCCCAAAAACTGCAGAAACGGCTCGGCCCATTTCTTTTCGCGCGCGCAGGCCGCACAAAGGCCGCAACCTGGGCCTAGGCCGGCAAAGTCCCGTGCGCCCGCTCGCCCGCCTGGGCCACGACTTGGCCCATTCAATCTCAGCCATCCATTCACATCCGATGGCCGAGCGCGCATCTCGCTCGTATAAAAGCCGACGGCGCGCGCCCGTGAGCGAAAACCCTAGCTCATTCTTTCGGCTGCTTCCTCTCTCTTCTTCGCCGCTCTCTCTTCTCTCTACCTCAGCGCAGCGAGCACAACGAGCGACCGAGAGCGAGCGAAGGCGACCATGGCACCGCCGCCGGCCCCCTCGCCGGCGTGCGTGCTCCCCAGCGGGTGAGCGCGCCGTCGTCGAGTGGCTTGGCCGCGGTGACCCCTTGGCCGAGCCCGGCGAGCAGCGAGCCCGACTCGGTCTTCTCCCGCGCCGGCGAAGGGTTTTCCCGACGCCCGGCAAGGTTTTTCCGTTCCCCTTTCCCTTTCTTCTTTCCCATCCCCTTCTTCTTTTCGATTTGGATCTCGTTTCTCTTTTCCGAACTGGTTAGGGTTTGGATCTTCCCCTTCGGATTTGAGTTGCATTTTCTTTCTATTCTTTTCGCTTGTTCACCCGAAAAGGAGATCTAGGGTTAGGGTTCATTTCTTTTGATTTCTTTTCCTCTTTTGGAGTTCATCCGAATGGCTTTCCCTTTTCCCTTTCTCCATGCGAGTTAGGGTTAGGGTTCGGTTGAACCCGGATTCTTTTCCCTTCTTCCCCTTTCCCCTTCTTCTTTTAGGATTAACCCGATTTGGGATTGGGGTTAAAATTAGGGTTAGTCTTAGGGTTCGGCCAAATCCGAATCCACTCTTCTTCTTCTTCTACTGTTTCTCTTCCCGTTGAAGGCTTTTACGGGTTTAGTGTTCGGCTTGAAGTGCCGATAGCCCTTCCTTTCACCCAGTTAGGGTTAGGCTTGGGGAACCTTTATCTGTTCAGATCCGAAAGGAACTCTTTTCTTTCTTAGATCCGAATTGGATCTGTTCTGTTCTTGGGTTAGGGTTCGGCTTCGTGAGCCGAGGATCTTATCTCTTCTCTGATCCGAATGGATCTTGTTTTCTTTTCCCCCCGCGCGGTGGCGGTGGTGACCGGTAGACAGTGACGTCCGCCACCCCGGTCTCTCTTTCTTTCTTCTTTTACCCGGTTAGGGTTAGGGTTACACAGAGGCAACCTGACTCTCATACCATTGTTAGAATCATAAATGTGTACCTCTGTGTGTGACCGTAGATCCGGGGACGATCTCTTCCTTTAGGGCTTCTCCACTCGCCTGGGACAGTAGCACCGCAGCGGGTAGACGCCGTTGTAACGGTGTAGAAGATGTCGGTGGTGCTGCAGTGGAACGGTGGAAACCTTTCACTGTTGTGGCACAGCAGCAGCGTAGACGCCGGTATAGGGGCAGCTCCGGCTCGGTGGCGAGATGGTGGTCCGGTGTAGACCTGCAGGGGAACGACGACGGTGGCGGGGCACATCCCGTCGCTGGCAGCACGACCTTTGATCGGATTAGGGTTTTCTGTAGATGGGTGTGGCGGCTCCTTCGAACCTCGTAGCTCGAGCCGTGATCCCCACCTCACTTTTATTTGTGCTGTGTGACAGGGGCCCACCAACCATATTAGGGTTGGGCTCCTCCGATCAGGAAGCAGATATAAGGGTCCAATAGACCATTGGTGAAGATCAACTAACAGGGTGCAGCAACAGAGATCAGTGGAGTACTCCATGTAGTACGTAGATAACATGCACACAGACACATGCGTGTACGTACCCTTTGTTGCCTTGTGGCATCGTGGCATCTGGCATGAGTCGGACAGAGAGAGTGGGATTTTGATACGGTCAGTCAAAGACTCGAGTTCGATTCAGCGTGCAATCGGCGTCCGCCGTGGAACGGATGGAGACGCGAGATGTGGGTACTCTCTGCCTGCTAGTGCTAGGCGCTAGCTTCCGGCCGGTGCGGCGTAGGAGTACGTACTACGTACTCTCGATCCTGTGCTGTCCACTCCGCGTCTCCACACCCAATCCCCGCTCTGTACCCTGTACCAGCAGGTGATTGGGACGGTGGTATCATCGTCTTCACCGTGCAGCCGAGCTTGTCTTTTAGCCTGTTTGTTCGCTGGTAGAAATTCCAAGGAATCGAACAGTAACTTTTAGTATAAACAGTGCAATTTTTGCACCATCCGACTGGGGCTCGCCGCCGAGTCGCCGTCGCCGACTAGCAGAGCCAGCCAACCGCTAGCGCGCCGCATGGCGCTGCGGTGTCCGTTTCTCCCCGTACGTACGTCCCTGCCACACGCCGCACGCAGTGGCTGCTGCTGTGCTCAGCTGCAAGATTCCCACACGTTTCGCGCGACCAGGTCACCAGGGACCACCGGATCAGGGGAGGGCCACGGCCGCCGCCCGTCTGCAGCCGGAACAGCCTGTTCCAGTTGGATATTTACGATCATAAATTTTAATAGAAATTAGCCAACAGAGCCCAGCCTGTCGAACAGGCTGCTGTACCACGAGTCCACGACCGACGACTGGTCCACTGCAACATGCATGTCCTGATGCGCCGGCGGCTAAGCCTAACGGCCGTCTGACCTTTTTTTTCTTTCTTTCTTTTTCAGCAAACAACTACTAATGATAACTTTGCTTAATCCAGGAAATTGTAAAGCACGTTTCATTTTTGTTGTTTACTATATATAGTACTAGTAAGTAGGAGTACCGTGCGTGCATGGCATCACCGACCAAATAAAGAAACAGCCGTGTGGTACGCATGCATAGCAGGTTTGTCGCCTGCAGGTTCACGGGAACTGTTTTATTTTATTTGTAATATGCACTGACTTTTGTGTCCATCTAACCTAATCCTTGATTCAACAATTGTGCCTCGTTCGTTTCGCTGAAAAAACAAGCTAAAACACTGTTCCAGCTGATTTGGTGTGAGAATGTTCTAGATAAAAAAATAAACTAAAAAATACGGATTATAAGATAAGTGAATATGGTCTTGGACTCACCGAAACAGCATACAAGCTTCTAGAAGGTTCTACGAGGATCTAGACCAGTACATGAGAGGACAAGAGGGGTGGGATAAGAATCGAGAGTGAGAGACTCGCTTCGAGCTATCGCTAGCCGCAGGGTTCGTGTTCTGGTCCTTCGACATCTTTCTCCATGCTGATGTTAATCCTTTTATGAAGAGTTGCTTTGCTCCTTGGCCCGCTGGCAAGCCCAGTCGTCGTTGCCTTCTCTTGGCCCAGGTCCAGTTCGCCCTTGATCAGCCCAACTCGTAATATTTCTAGAGGGTTCCTGACATTCTTCCCCCTTGAAACACGGCTTGTCCCCATGCTGCCTGCAGGTCGTCGCCTGCACGTTCATGGCATCACCGACCAAATAAAAGAAACAGTGTGTGGTACGTATAGCAGGTTGTCGCCTACAGGTTCATGGGAACTGTTTTATTTTATTTATATGCAATGACTTTTGTAGCCATTTATTTATTTTTTAGAAAAAAATAGGAGGGGTTGTGTCCCCTACTGGGATTTATTAAAACACAAAAGTGTACAAAGTTATAGGCCAAGAAACAAAAAAAGAAGAAGAAAATCAGCAAAATTACACAAAGGCTTCTAGCCATGAACGAAGAGTATAACGGTATTCCTCCTTTGTTTTGAGTATAACTCGAGCAAATTCCTTGTTGAAAATTGCTTTGTATTGATGTCCAGGCAAGTGAGGTCGTCGTTGCACTCAGTTCAAAGGTTAAACAACGGACGAGTGTACGATATATCAATCTGATATTCAATCATTTCTTAACTTATTATGATCAGTGTTTTAAATCGCCGGCTAAGGCATTTAACAGTCTATCTCCTGAAACAACAAATAACCGGCTATAGCGGTTATATCGACAGCTAAATTATAGCTCAAAGAACATAGCTAAATCCTTCTCAAACAGCTATAGTCAGAGATAGACAGCAGCTATAGCCGGAGATTTAAAACCTCGCTGATAATGGACTTGCTTGTTCATTGCAAGCGCTAGCCACTAAGGTTTGATCTATACTATGGACACACACAGTCTCAACCTCTTGTGTGTGTGTGCCATTATCATTCCTGAGCCACTACCAGAAACATCTAATTTGCCGAGTGTTTTTATATTTGCCGAGTGCATTCCCTCGGGCACTCGGCAAAGATATCTTTGCCGAGTGTTTCGCGAAAAACACTCGGCAAACAAAGGGTTTGCCGAGTGTTTTCTTTTTTGCACTCGGCAACATTTTATTTTCTGAAAAAGGAGAAGAACAAAAATGAAAAATAGAAACTTTGCTGAGTGCCCCCGACCTGGGACACTCGGCAAACAAAAATATCTACATAACCGCCCCCAAAGACCCTCAACCCTCCTTTGCATTGGCCCCAGGCCCCCCTCCCTTCTTCCTCCGCACCAGACCCAGCCCCCCTCCTTCTTCTTCCTCGGCACCCGACCCCAGCGCCCCTCCCTCCCTCGCCACCACCATGGGTGCTCATTCCCCGGGCGCCCCCCCTCCTCCCTCTCCGGGCCGCCGCCCTCCCCTTTCTTCCTGGCGCTGCCTCCCGGCCTTCTTCTTCCCCGGCGCCGCCCCTCCACGGCCTTATTCCCCGGTGCCGCCCCTCCCTCTCCTGGATCCGGCCCTCCCTCTCCCGGATCCGGCCGGTGGAGGTCGGTGGCGGCCGGATCTCCCCGGCCTTCTTCCCCGGCGTCGCCCCTCCCTCTCCTGGATCCGACCCTCCCTCTTCCGGATCCGGACAGTGGAGGCCGGTGGCGGCCGGATCTCCCCGGACTTCTTCCCCGGCGCCGCCCCTCCCTCTTCCGGATCCGGCCCTCCCTCTCCCGGATCCGGCCAGTGGAGGCCGGTGGCGGCCGGATCTAGGCTATGGTGGCGGCGGGCGGCGGGCGGCGGGCGGCTTGCGGCGTGGTGGCGGGCTTGTGGTGCTGGCATGGTGGTGGTGGTGGTGGTGCGTGGGTGTGCTGGCGGTGGCGTGGTGGCGGCGTGGGTGTGCTGGCGGTGGCGTGGTTGTGGTGGCGGCGGCGGCGTGGGGCGGTAGCGGGCGTGGCGGCGTGTTGGCGGATCTGGGCGCTGGTGTTGGCGGCGGCCGGTGGTGGCAATTGTTTTTTTATTTTTTGCGGAAAATGTTTGCCGAGTGTCGAGTTTAGCACTCGGCAACGTCTTTGCCGAGTGCTCGACAAAAAGCCGAGTGCAACACTCGGCAAAGTCTTTGTCGAGTGTTTTTTTGCCTTCGTCATGTGCCGTGGATACATGGCAAACCTGTGCATTCCGGTAGTGAGCAATAATATCTGCGCTCCAGCCCTCGCCAATAGGCTGGTCCTAAGTTGAAAATTAGGTTACCAACCGAGCTCAGTCATTGTTATGAATATGATCGAGTACGATATACTCTCCCGACCTGTAATGTAGTGAATACAGACATTCAAAACTTAATTACACTCTCGCTCGAGCCACATGATCTTGTTAATTGGCTTGCGTATACTACGTAAGGCCAATCTTAGTGGGGAGTTTTTATGGGAGTTTCATTGACATTAAATAAGCTAACATGACGTAGATAGATATATAAATAGAGATGATAAAAGTTTTTCTCGCAAACGTATGCTTGTGACACGTATTTCATTAAGTAGAAGAAGAGTATGACTGGTTACAACACTCAAGTAATGCATAGATTACCGTGGTAGAAGGGAACGCCAACGCTTAATTTACATGAATGTTTTGTGACAAATTAGGCATAACTACAGACAATAACAAGTAGGAGGCCGCCGAGACTAGCAAGCCTCTTCGAACACACATTCGACCCGTCTCAGGTCGAACATTAGAATCGCCCGAAATGCGGACTTTTTTGTAGAGTCAAGCGGCTCCTGGAACGCCTGCTGGAAAGGCTACCATTGCCTGGGTTGCCGAGGCTATGGGTGCGTTGCAGTGGGTTCTCACTTGGACGAGAGCACTTTCTGCGCTTGAAGGGTGGCGTTGAGCCACACTTTGCTGCAAGGCAACTGCTATGGCAGTCGGCAGATGGGGGCTGAAGACGATAGAGAGCGACAGGTCGACGCCGGGGCTGCGCCTTGAGAGTCGGAGTCTTCAGTGGGGCGGAGACATGCCTTGAGAATCGCAGTCTTCAGTGGGGCGGAGACGCGCATAGCAAATTCCCTAGCGAGAGCCGAAGAAGAACCTAGGAGCGCGTTTTCAGGCAACGCCCCTGTGGCCTGGTCACCAGAGGCCAGGATTGGATGTGGCAAATGTGTGTCCATGTCCTAGCACACAATGCCGATCGGGGACAACACAGACTGTTACAGGGGTGCGCCCTCCTCAACACCATCCAACATACATGGGCTCGAGTAGGGACTGCGGCCCATCCACGGAGCAAGGACACACCGCAAGTCGTTGCTCGTGTTTCATAGGATAAAACTTGTTTATGTCTGAGAACATTTAATTTCACCGAAAGCACCACAGTATATACATGGATGGATGGATCAAAATTCAAAAGTGGAGAAGTATCATAATGGCAGCACCAAAAATTAAAAGAGATGCCTTGTATCATGGTGGTCAAACCAATAGGTAAATCTCGCTCCCCCCACCCCACTTGGAGAGAACTAACATATATACTCCCCCACCACCCCACCAAGAGAAAAGAGAAAGAGATGATTTGTATCATGCATGGTGGTCAGACCGATGCAAACAGGTAAATCTCCACCACCACACCCCACCAGGAGAAAACAACCTCACCTAGCTGCGTCGTCGAAGTCATTTTTCTGGGCCCCGCACGCGCGCGTGGTGCCGCCGATCCAAGATACGACGGCGACCGCCGCCGACCGATCCGGCGAGAGACGTGCCGTGCAAAATGGGTGTCCCGTGCGTGCACGCGTGCGTGTTGGGCGCAAAGGCATCTGATCTGTGCAGTACGTGCCTGCATGCATCACTTGCCCATGCGTGCGTGCTCATCTAGAATAGAAGAAGAAGAGAAAGAGAATCGTTTCGTCCGTGCGTGCGTGTGCAATGCATGCATGCGGGTGCGGTGCGGCGCCGCAGAGCATGCAGGAGGCGGCCGTTTGTGGTCGTGCGCGTTTAGTTTTTCTCTCCGATCCGCGTGGCGGCATGCAAGGCGTGCATGTTCGTCGCCCCTTGCTTGTCGGCCACCACGTACGCACGACGTACGTTAATCAACTCTTTGTTTGGTGGTCGACATGCATTGCAGATTACAGTACTATTTACTGCTGATGTTGTACGTAACTAATCTCGTGGAAATGATTCTCATCATTGCATTGCTTGGGCCGGTACTCCTAATCTCGTGCAAATGGTGCTTACGTCACATGCTCATATGCCATATGTCATGGCTTTTGCCTTTTGGAGAGAGCTGCACCACCAGTCGCATGCATTCCGCAAAACAAACGAGATGGAGCTACAGCCGGACGCATATGCATGGGAGCGGCGGGCGCGTGCTGCTTGATGTACACACGTAATTAACCTAACCTGACCATCATTATATCTGTATCTTACTATCTTTTGAACTTATACCTAATAATAATTAATTTCTCCATGTAGGAATAAATAATGCAAAACTTCTACATGTTTTGTTTTAGCAAAACAAAAGATATATACTTTCATGCATCGTGTCTTGCTATGTCGTCGTTCCAAACTTTCCAAGTACGTTTTAAACTGTAAGTCGTTATGGCCTTTCTAGATACATAATTTTTCTATGTATTTAGACATCATATGTATATAGATGCATAGCAAATACTATATATCTAGAAAAGCTAAAATGAATTAGGACTAGTTTGGTAGAGCTAGCTCCCAGCTTCTTCAGAGCGGATCTTTTGTGGATCCCTGTCAGACATTTAAAATGCAACTGGGTTTTAGAACGAAGGTGAATTACTTCTTCATTTACGCTACAACCCGACAGTGTAGATACAGGGATCCCCACTGCTCCCCGTTCAATCACCACTAGAATCATATTAGAATCAATTCTCACTTGCTTCCCATCCTGCTCCTCCACCAGAATCAATCCATCGAAGAATCAAGAAGTAAAGCTCAAGAATTAGGGGGGATTTGTCAAAGTAGCCTGTCCTTACAATTTGGAACGGAGGAAGTAGTATATAACCAGAACTATTTATTCTTAATTCTAGACGTGACACTACTACAGGAAACTTAACCGAAGCAGACAAAAAGGGTTAACCGAGGCGGTTTTTGCAACCGTCTCGGCCGAAAGGTCATTGTTAATCGTGGCCTTAGCCGAGGCGGTTGCCTGCCCGCCTCAGTTAATCGAATAAAAAAACAAAAAAAGAAAAACCCATGGATAAGCCCAGCGAGCCCATCCACGCGCCGCCGCTCCGCTCGTCAGATCCACACCGCCGCTCGCCGATTTCACGGAGAAGGGAGGGTGGGAGGGCACGAGAGAGCGGATTCGCCTCGGAGGAGGAGATCCGCGCCGCCCCAACCCAAAGGGGGCCGTGCCGCCACCGTGGATCCGTGACCCCCAGCCCAGATGTAACACCCCTGGTGTTACAAGCTTGCTTAGCACCGAGATTTAGGTCCGAGAGGGATTAGCCTATCAAGTTTTCGGGTTTTGAAAATTTATAACGCCCACGAAATAATAATCCAACCCTATGTGACTCATTTTTTTTGGACTCAAATAAATATCCAAGTTAACTTACTTGGTGCGTAAAAGTGCTAATGAAAATCCTAACAAGAAACATGGGATAAGTCGTTCTAATTGTTTGGCACAAAAAACAATTTATATAAACAAAAATAAAATATAATTTGTGTGTAATACTTAAGTAAAGATGACGAGCAAGTGATGTAGTTGAAGATGCAACTTTAATTTGTGAAAATAAATGTTGTTAACTAGCGCTCCCGGGAGCTCAAAAATCAAATTTGATGTTAAGATAAATTCTTTTTGTTAAGTCAGCAAACACTTCCATTGTGTAAAATATCATTTTTGGCGAATTATATTGAGCAAAATAGTTAAATGGTGCTTAAATATTTTGCTCCTATAGGTTAGTATAAGGTATGGACTATTGCATGAAATACTTGTTGGTAGCGGTTAATAGGGTTTAGGTCTTTTAAAAATTATAACAAAAGTGTTAATGGCGGTTAATTCGAATTGAACCTTAATTTTTCTAAGTATGGGAAAAATAGTAAGACAATGCTATCTTGATATTTAAATTCTAGCTAAAATGTTTAAACACTAGCTGCATGCTTGGTATTGTTGATTATATCAAAGTGAGTACTTGAGCATGGCATAGGTCGAAGTTGTGTTGTACGTCGCGTTGCCCTCCTTTAAAATTGCTCAAACGTCGTTAAAATGTGCGAAATCATGTTGTGGACGCTCTGTTCGTGAACTGGCGTTCAGCGCGACGAGCTCATATTGGCATCCATCTATCTCCTTCCCTGGTTGCTCTCTGGTCATGGCGATGGCGTTGCTAGGTCGTTGGTAATGTGGACTTTACGATAGGGGAGTAGTTGAACCTCAACTGTGATCGTAAGTAACTTTTGCTACGCTTCAAAATTCGTGCACATCACCGCTCGTCGTTGCGCGGCCCATGTTTGCTGTCACCACGCGCGCGCTGCCGCTACCTGGCCGTTCTTGGCCATGGTCGTGCCCGTGGCCGGCCTCGCGGGTTACCGGCCACGCGTCGGGCTGAGATTGGACTCGGACGCCTCCGCGGGCCCGGGCTACGCTGCTAGGCTGCTGCGGCGTGACCGTCCCGTGCTCGTTGCTGGCCAGGCCATGCGTGGGCCAAGCCGATGCCGCGACAGCCACCGCATGACTGATGTGGCACTCGTCTCGCCACTCGATCCACCTACCGCCGAGTTGGTGTCTGCATCCGCTGTTCCGTCGCGTTGCTGCCCTTTGTCGCGGTGTCAATGCCTTTCCTGCATGGCCGTTCAACTGCCACCGTCCGCGCCCTACCAAGACCGAGCGGTCCCATCTCGGCACCCCACGGCACACTCCCTCTGATCCTTACCATGTGGATGCTCCAACTCATTTAACGCGGCCTTGGTCGAGGTTGTCCGAGCCTTGAAGCTGCTGCCCCGTCCGCCTTGCCGCCAACGGAGCCACGCCGCTTCACAAGCTTATACGCGCGGTTCATGATACCCCACCTCGATTTAGTGCTCCAGCAACTAGGATTGGGGGCTCACTAGCAGCCCGACCCTCACTTTGGCGCAACTGAGCACTACTGGCCGCCAATTTGGCATTTTTCTCACCGCCGGCCAGGTGCGCCACCGTGCCAATGAATTTGGGGTAAGGTCTGAATGGGTTCAATTGTTTGTATCCACGAGCTCGCTTTGACCTCCTCTCTCTGGTGCTCGCGCCATTTGGCTAGGGCGCTTGCCGGAGATGTGGTGACGCATAGGTGTCCATCCCAGAGCACCGTCGCTCCGGCGGCTCGCACGTGGCCAGACCGCCACAGCGCTTCCCTGCTTTAACCGCTAGTGGGGCATGCACCACGGTGGGCTACTGATGCTGCTCTTCCACCTCTACCCTTCTATGAGTGCGTAGGTTCATCGGAATGGCTGCGCTGCCACCGTACACCACTGCCCGCCACTATAGCATGCGCTAGCGCGCCTCCCAGCTCTCCACCGCCACCCAGCGTAGCCGCTTAGGTTGGAGATTGCGATCGACCCTCTAGGTAAGTCCGCGTGAACCCTAGGTGGCCGGCGTGACCGCTCGGTGCCTGTGCTCGCCGCGTCGCTGCGCGTCCTACTTCGGGGACATGCGTGGGGAAATTAGGAAGAAGCCAGGGGCTGAAATGAATTAGTCAGAGAGAGGAAAATAGTAAACAAACGACAATGTAGTTTTAGAAAAGATCAGGGTCTATTTTGCAAAAGAGCCGCGCACGCGGACTTCCCGCTTTGGGTCGTTGCTGGGCCAGCCTGCTGCGCGCGCACCGCCGCACTTCGCACCTGGGTCGCTAGGCTGTCGGGCCGAAATAGTTTCTAAGGTAAACTTGTAAATTCAATTTAAAATTGTGTAATTAACCAAAAATTATGAAACTAATTTTGTTAAGTTCCTAAAATCATGATATATCTGCTAGTATATTTTTTCACATAGTTTTATAATATTTTTAGGAGTTATCTAATTAATTTGAGATGCTTAATATTGTTAAGGTATAAACTTGAAGGAATTTTTATGATAAATTGGTGATAGTGTTGGCTCTAAAACTTTCACAGTAAATTACTAACATTATTAGGTGCTCACTGTAATTTTTGTAGCTCCATAATAATTAGTTTGCTAAGGTAGCGAAATGAGCCCTAGTTCCAAGATATATATTTAATCAATAAACTGCCGACACACCTTGGGATTTTAGAACTAAAACATTTTTTTGGAGGCAAAGCCTTATGTGACGACGTGGATACATATACAAGTACGTTAGTTATTAAGGCTAGCTCGTTAGCTTATGGAGCGAAATCGCATTTTAGAGTTGCAGTTGCCGTTGATTATTATATCTCTGTGTTGCATCCACGTATATCATAATAGGAACAATGATGGATTATGGAGTTGACTGAAGTAGCAGAAAAGATGGTGCCTTGATGATCATGTCACCATGATGGAATGTAACTTTTGGTTATATCTTTCCCAGGCAAGCCCCGGTGCATAACCCCTATTATTCTGCACTTTATTTTATGCTTGTGCATTAAGTTTTAAGGAGTTGAATGAAACCAGTTGCATATATATATATCCTGATCCTATGAGTCCTACTAGTATGTCAGGATTATGTAGATTGCTATGCTATAGGATCCGGTAGAAGTCGAGTGATTACCTGTCGCTCACGAGAGATAGAAAAGCTATTATTGTTGTTATTACATTACTATCACATGGAATATATATGAATGATAATTAGAGACCGGGCGGAATGATACTTGGATTTGGCCTTGGTTAGGCAGTCGAGCGAGGCTCAGATTGCATTTGTTCCGCCTGTGTCGATTGAGGACCGTCCGTTGCGGTGGATGGTAGTCAGGTCACAGACTTATTATCCTGAGCACATACTTGCTTATGGGAGCGGGAAGGCTCGTTATGCTCTTGTCATGGGTTCCGGCTCTTTCCGGACCGACTGATTGGAGGCGGGAAAAGGTGGAGGTCTAAGCACCATACTGAGACCAGATATCAAGTGTGGGGGCTTGGAGTCCAAGTTTGGACGGGACCTAGACCCCATGATAGGAGTGGAATGTGTTGGTCTTGTTTGTGCCTGGGGTACAAACGGGGCATGTGTTTCGGGGTACCCAGTTGGAATACATTGGTTCACGAATCACCATTTTCGTGAGACGGTACGACTTGGCTACGGTCTAGCACTGTAGTAAGAACTGGAATATGAAAGATCATAAAGAGGTTCTAATTGCTCACCACCTACTTGAAAGTAGCATAGGTGCTTACATAGAATGGTTAGTTAATGAACTAATGATGACTGCTAATAAAATTGACTATAAGGACATACGTTTAGTAATGCTTCCATAGATGCAATAACCCACAAGCCAAATAAGCCTTGCATATCCTTAGAGTCTTTTGTTTCCTCCTGTCGGGTAAGTCTTGCTGAGTACACTCGAGTACTCAGGGTTTTATTCCCCCTGTTGCAGGTAACCAGAGGATACGTAGAGCTGACTCTTGTGTGTAGAAACCTCCTGGTGGGTTCAGAGAGGATTCCTTTCCTGCTATGACTGTAGTGTTTATTTATAACCCTCACTAAAGGTTTTTATAAGAAAAGATGTAAAATCTACTAGCATCTCTTGTATTAAAATATACACTATATTAATGCTCCACCATGTCATTAAATTAATCATGCTTCCTCTATAACTCTGATAACATTGTTATATTCCGCTGTTATAATCAATTGAGGTAATATTTTGGTACTATAATTAATGGGGACGGGGATCCCGATCTTTCGTCAGGTAGAGGTAACTATCGTTGTGCGGAGAATGACACACCAATTCGGCTACAGATCAGAAGATCAAACCCTATAATCTTAGCACCATAACTCCTCTAGTTATCAACTGAGACACGGATCCGGTTGATCTCACCAAAAAGGATAATCCCTACCTACGCAATGAAGAACATAAGCAAGAACAAGAAAGAAAACAATCAAATTGCAGATGAATGATTAATCTCAAGATGTTGGGGTCTCACAAACCGATGAACGTCGAAACTGTTCTTGACAGATTAATCTAAGCTAAACCCAACCCTAATGGAGGGGTGGCAGCTGCTTATGAAGACTCTAGGGTCATACAAAGACCCCTGGATGCGCCCTCTAATGAGCCCAAACACGATACACGGTCCAACGGACCAAAAGACGGTGTCGTGGCACCCTGGCAGATTCTGGATGCTAAATTGTTTCGACGATTATTGTTGATTCCGAAGGGCTTTTGATGTGGTACCACTTGCATTAGCTTCCTTATCTAATTATCTTTCCAAACATATGTGGATTGTCGAAAATGGAGCCCGGACGCGCCCGTGTGACCAGTTTTATGATAGACTAGTCTTGGAACCCGAGATGGGCTCCAACTTCAGTTGGACTGGACCTCCAGCTTGTGTTGGTCGTCCTTGCTGGTCTTCTCCACCTCTATACCTTTCTCCAAGTTCCTCATGACCCTCTCCTATGTTCCTAAGCAAGATAACATCATTAGGTAGTAGTCTTGTCGGTACAGAAAGTGACCAACTAGTGAATGTTTGTAGTATTGCTGTACGTTGTGATGGCTTGGTCGTGTCAGAGTTTACTGATCTTTGGCGTCGATGCGTGCCGTGGGATCGAGCGAGGCAGGACCGTGAACAGACCCAGGCGTTGGTGCGTGCCGTGGATAGCGGGAGTTAGTTTAGTTAGTTCAGGAATCGGACGAGCCGAAGCTCGTGGACCATGAGTGAAGTCGTTACGTGAGTTTAGGAGTCACGGTCCCATGTCTTATTGGAGCGCAGTGAAGCCGTCTGAAGCCGTTACGCGAGTTTAGGAGTTGTGGTCCCAGGAGCCGTAGCCGAATATCAAAGATCCTGTCGATGCGAATTCGGGGTCGCGGTCCCAAGAGTCGTAGCCGGATGTCAAAGATCCTGTCGACGCAAATTCGGGGTCACGGTCCCAAGGTTTTTTGGAGCGCGGTGAAGCCGTCTGAAGCCGAAGCGTAGTTAGTTGGGTTAAAGATCGGGCAAGGCGATGCTCGCGGACCCTGGCGTCGGTGCGCGCCGCGGGATCGGGCGAGTCAGAGTCGTGGATCTGGCGAGTTCCAGGTCGCCATCCTTTGGCGTTTTTCTTGAGCCCCCGAGCCCTATCGGGCCTTTGTGGGGGTCGATGTGAGTATTGTGCGTTACCCCATCCTCGGTTCCTCACAACCGGAGGGGTTGAGTTTCGTCGCCTGTCCCGATCGCTCGGGCTCGAAGACTAGCTCGGTGAGCTCGCTAACGGGTGTGATCGAGTGGAATCCGGGTCCGTCGTTCATGACGGGGTCGGCATAGCCCTCTTGTGACATTCCACTACTCCTTTACCTGCAACCCGATAGATGCCTAGGTCATTCCGGGGAGCGACCCGGGTGGCCTATCGGCCTCCCCTCGATGGAGATTCTGTGGGCCTAGCGAGAGGTTTAGGATCGAACGAGAAGGTTGAGATGACCTGGTCTGCCGGACTAGGCTAGGGCCATATGGTGCTCATCTACGGTATTCTCCCCTGGCTTTGTTGGTTGCCCATGTCGAATGAGGCAACCGCCACTCCGTGACGCAACACGGAGCGTTCTGGTACATTTCGCTGTACGTGCGATGCTTAGTTCCCGGGCCCCTAGGCGGTTCAGGGCCCGAATCGTCCAGGAGGCATGGACGTATGAAATGAATGCGCGTATGGATGTATGAATGGTTATAAAGAAATAGAGGGGGTTTTGGTAACGTTTATCTTGGCGACTGGAGTGACGGGGCTCGGAGAGCTTTAGTCGGAAACGTCTGACCGGGACCCGTGCTTCGTCGCTCAGGACGGAGTCGGCATGGCCCACTCGGGGGCGTCCCTTTGCTTCCCGCCTGTGTCTCCATGCGGATACTGAGCGACTCGATCGACTCAGGGTCCGGTTGGTCTCTCGGCGGAGATTTTGTTTTTTGGTCTCCCCTAGGTCTGGCCTGGGGAAGCAGGGAGCCGCCCGCGTGTGGTGACACTTTGGTTTTCACGCCTAGTCGTGCGATAGTGGTGGGCCATACCCAGGCCATGTTTTGCCCTGCCAGGCGACATTCCGTCTGACCCGGCGTTGCTCCGTCAGTCAGTGTGCGTCCCCTCGGCCAAGGCGTGTCCCATCGTTTCCCATCCGCATTGAATGGGGGCAGAGTCTAGCGGTCTGATCGTCTACTTTTCTTCTTTAAATAGGGGGAGGGAGAGGGCTCTCCATCGTAGTCCTTTGCCTGTTCTCCAACTATCGTCTCTCTTCCTTTTTGCTTCTCACCGAGAGTGCCTGTATGCCGTGGCGGTTCCTAAGCGAGAGAGAGAGAGAGCGGGAGGGAGGACTTACAGATCCTTTTGCGAATCTGGAGCGTGATGTCAGACTGGAGGTGATGCTGGATCTGATCTGTGGGGCTTTCTTCGTGATGGAGCCATGTGTAGGCTTTCTCTGGTGGATTTTTATTGGGCGAGCTTTGTCGAAGGGGAAGTTACTCATGATTGTGCTGGTGGAGGGTTCCGTGCCTACAACTGCTCAAGTCGGCCAGTTCATAAAGTTTGATGCTATGGCGACCATACCTCGGAAGTGACGCCCTCTACCTAGGAGCTGCCTCGACTGCATGAGAAGGTCAGGAGCTCCATGTTCTTCTGCTGAGCATCTATAGGTGTGGCGCCCTAGAGGTATCGATTGCGTTCACCGAAGTCGAAGGAGCGGAGCGGGTGGGTCCCTGGTGGTTGCATCCGGTTTCTTCTTTGGCATTCAGGCGATGTCATTTGAGCGAACGCAGTAGTATTAGTAGCAGTAGAAAGTGTAATAGTTAAGTTTTTGTGGGTGAGTCCCTGTGTAAATAGTTTCTTTGTATCAATGAATACAACCGCACTACCCCTGTGATCAAACCAACAAACATATATGTTTCCTTGCATTTGTCCTAGCATAGCCTTTGTTATTATCCTTTCTTTCTCGTACCTGCCCGTATGTCCCGTGAGGTGCGATCTTGGGAGCCCAGGGCGTGGCCCGTGGGGCTCGGTTGTTCGTACCCGTAGGGAAAGGCGGGGTGCGTTCGGTCTGGGAGTAAGAACATGGTTATGTGGGGGAATCAAAGGAATGTGTTTTCCGTTCGGGGAGAAAGTTGTATACCATGTGATAGTAAAGAAAAAAGACAGGAAATACTCGATATTTGTACACTTATGGAGCCGCCGAGCGACCCGGTTTGAAAGCATTCGGGCGGGGGCGCAATTACAGGAGCATGTGTTTTGAGCGAAAGTATTCAGACCAAATTTAAGGAAAAAAATGACGTAGCTGTTCAATGTTCCAAGTGTTGTTGAGAACATTGCCGTTGTTGTCCTCTAGTCGGTAGGTGCCCGGTCGGATTACTTTGGTTACCGTATAGGGTCCTTCCCAGGGTGGAGAGAGCTTGTGTTTTTCCTTTGTCGATTGTGTCCTTCGGAGAACGAGATTGCCGACTTCGAGAATCCTTCCTCTGATCTTCCTTTTGTGGTACCTACAGAGGGTTTGTTGATAGTGAGCGGAGCGGATGAGGGTTGTCTCGCGGGCCTCTTCGAGCAGGTCGACTGCATCTTGTTGAGCCTCCACGGCTTGGTCGTGGGTGAAAGCTTTTACTCTTGGTGAGCCGTGGTCAAGGTCGAAGGGCAACACGGCTTCTACTTCATAAGCCAGGAAGAAAGGTGTGAATCCCGTGGATCGGTTCGGGGTCGTTCTTAGGCTCTAGAGGATCGCTGGGACCTCTGCAACCCATCGTCCGGCATGTTTGTTGAGTCGGTCGAAGATGCGCGACTTGAGTCCTTAGAGGACCATGCCATTGGCGCGTTCGACCTGACCGTTCGTTCGTGGATGTTCGACCGAAGCCCAGTCGATTCTGATGCCGTATCCATCACTAAAGTCCAAGAACTTCTTCCCGGTGAAGTTGGTCCTGTGGTCAGTGATAATACAGTTGGGAACGCCGAATCGGTAGATGATGTCGAGGAAGAATTTGACTGCCTCTTCCGAGCGGAGATTGGTGATGGGCTTGGCCTCTATCCACTTGGTGAACTTGTTGACTGCTACGAGTAGGTGAGTGAAGCCGCCTGGGCCTTTTTTGAGAGGTCCTACCATGTCGAGACCCCAGACTGCGAATGGCTAGGTGATTGGGATGGTTTGGAGCTCCTGTGCTGGTAAATGGGTTTGCTGAGCATAGAACTGACATCCTTCGCACCTGCGGATGACCTCCTCTGCATCTCATAGCGCGGTGGGCCAGTAGAAACCTTGGCGGAAGGTTTTTCTAACCAGAGACCTTGGGGCCACATGATGCCCGCAGATCCTAGCATGGACCTCGAGGAGGATCTGCTTCCCCTAGCTGGCGGGGACGCACTTCATGAGCACCCTTGATGGACTCCGTTTGTAGAGTTCGTTACCAAGCACGACGAAGGTCTTGGCGCGTCAAGCAATTCGTCGGGCTTCAATCCTTTCGGGTGGGAGGACCTCCTCGAGCAGGTAGGCGAGTAGTGGTACCCGCCAGTCGGTTTCATCGAGTGCTAGTATGGTGACATCCGTAGGTGATGGAGAGCTACTGGGGTCGGAGCCCCATGGCGCTGGTTGGGCATCGGGGTCGGAGCCCCCGATCACCAGTTGGCCGTCGGGGCGTGTCTGGGTTGAACCTTCCAGGATGCGGGTGGACGGTTCGTGGAGGTCATTGATGAAGACCCCGCTCGGGGATGGATCCCGCCTGGCGGTCAGTTTTGCGAGGAAATCAGCGGCATCGTTGTCCCTTCGAGGGACGTGATGCAACTCGATTCCCTAGAACTTGTCCTCAAGCTTGCGCACCTCTTGGTAGTATGCTGTCATGAGGGGGCTTTTGCATGAGGACTCCTTCATGACCTGATCAACGACTAGCTCCGAGTCGCCGCGGACGTAGAGTCGCGTAGCACCGAGCTCGATGGCGATGCGGAGTCCGTTGATGAGGGCCTCATATTCCATGGCGTTGTTTGAAGCCAAAAAGTGGAGGCAGATGGCATACCGGAGCCTGCTCCCGTCCGGGGAGATCAGAACCACCCTAGCCCCCGAGCCGAGCGCCATTATGGACCCATCGAAGTACATTGTCCAGTACTCGTGGGTGACATCCAGGGTCGGTAGCTGAACCTCCGTCCATTCGGCGACGAAGTCTGTGAGAGCCTGAGACTTAATAGCGGTGCGGGGAGTATACCTGATGTCATGGCCCATGAGTTCAAGGGCCCACTTAGAGATTCGTCCCGCGACGTCGTGGTTGCGGATGATGTCTCCGAGTGGGTATGAAGTGACGACTGTGACTTCGTGGTCGGTGAAGTAGTGTAGGAGCTTCCTAGTGGCCATTGGCACGGCGTATAGGAGTTTTTGCACCTGCGGGTACCGAACCCTAGGGTCAGTAAGTACTTCTCCGACGAAGTATACGGGTCGCTGTACCTTGAGCTGGTATCCTGGTTCCTCCCTCTTGACGACCAGGACGGCGCTCACCACATGGTTGCTTGCCGCAACGTAAAGGAGGAGGGGTTCTCCCCGTTTGGGAGTGACAAGGATTGGGGCCAACGTTAGGGATGTTTTGAGGCTTTTGAGAGCCTGCTGGGCTTCCTCGGTGCAGACGAAGGCGTCCGTCTTTTTGAGGAACTTGTAGAGTGGCATCCCCCGTTCGCCAAGCCGGGAGATGAAGCGGCTCAGGGCAGCCAGGCATCCAATGAGCCTCTGTACGCCCTTGATATCGCGTATGGGGCCTATGTTGGAGATGGCTGTGATCTTTTTGGGGTTGGCCTTGATGCCATGCTTGGATACGATGTACCCGAGCAGCTTCCCGTTTGGAAACCCGAAAACACATTTTTCGGGATTCAGCTTGATGTTGAACCTTTAGAGGCTCGCGAACGTTGCGGCCAAGTTCGCGATAAGGTCGCACGCTTGGGCTGTTTTGACCACTATATCGTCAACATAGACGATGATCGTTGGTTTCGCCCGTTTGGCCTAGTCAGGTTGATCGGGCGGATCGATTTGGTCGGTGAAGCATTGCTGCATGCACCTTTGGTGGGTGGCTCCTACGTTCTTCAAGATGAAAGGCATGGTCATGTAGCAGTATGAACCATACGGGGTGATGAAGGAAGTTGCGAGCTGATCGGATTCTTTCATCACTATCTGGTGATAGCGTCCAGAAAGGAGAGGATCTCACAACCTGAGGTGGAGTCGATTATCTGGTCTATGCGTGGTAAGGGAAAGTGATCCTTAGGACACGCTTTGTTGAGTCCAGTATAGTCGATGCACATTCTCCACTTCCCAGTCTTCTTTCTGACAAGGACGGGATTAGCGAGCCAGTCGGAGTGGAAAACCTCTTTAATGAATCCAGCCGCCAGGAGCTTGGTGATCTCTTCGCCAATGGCCCTGCGCCTCTCGTCATCGAAACGACATAGGCATTGCTTGGCGGGCTTTGAGCCCAGGGTAAGGCGCAGTGCGTGCTCGGCGACTTCCCGTGGTATCCCCGGCATGTCAGAAGGTTGCCAAGCGAAGACGTCGCGATTGTCGCGTAGGAAGTTGACGAGTTCGCATTCCTATTTGGCCGAGAGCTGGGTCCCAATTCGCACTGTTTTGGCTGGGTCAGTGGGGTCGACACCCACCGCCTTGGTTTCCTCCAGCGGGCGGAGGTCAGAAGGTTGGTTTGTTGCAGTCTGGGACTGCCGAGGTCGACGATTCCGCGAGCCGTGGGAGCTCAGTTGAGTTGATGACTGTGGTGGCGAGCTCGTAGTGCTCGCGGTCGCACGCGAAGGCGTGCGAGAAGCCGGTACCTACGGTGATGACGCCATTCGGCCCCGACATCTTTAGCTTGAGGTAGGTGTACTTAGGGATGGCCATGAACCTTGCGTAGCATGGCTGGCCCAAGATGGCGTCGTAGGACCCTGAAAAGCCTACCACCTCAAAGGTAAGGACCTCCGAGCGGAAGTTGGCCCGGCTACCGAACGTGATGGGCAGATCGATTTGTCCGAGCGGGTACGCCTGCGCTCCCGGGATCACCCCGTGGAAGGGGGAGCCCGCCTGGCGGAGCTCCGACCGGGGGATGCGCATGGCATCAAGGGTGTCGATGTACAGGATGTTGAGACCGCTCCCTCCGTCCATTAGTACCTTGGTGAGGTGCTTCTTGCGGACAATGGGGTCAACGACGAGCGGGTAGCGTCCTGGCCTCGCGACACTGGGGGGATGGTCCCTCTGATCGATGACATCAGGGAGGGAGTTGCACCGTTGAGAGAACTGGCAGATGTAATCCCGTAGGGACTCACTGGGCTCTTGCTGGCAGCTCTTGAGGTCCCAAGAGTTCCCTGGGCGAACGTATGTCCCTTAAAAATTCCCGACAAAGACCCTCTTGAGGTCCGCCCAGTCGCGGATGTTGTCGTGTGGAAGGAATTCGAGCCATGGCCGAACGTGTTCCCCCACGCAAATGGGAAGATATTGGATGATGAAATAGTCATCATCCACTCCCCCGGCTCGACAGGCGAGCCAGAAGTCTTCGAGCCAAATGCCTGGGTTAGTCTCCCCAGTGTATTTGGTGATGTTGGAGGGAGGCCGGAAACACTGCGGGAACGGTGCTCTCCGGATGCGCCGACTGAAAGCCCGTGGCCCCGGGCCCTTAGGGCTGGGGCTCCGGTCGTCTAGCCGGCGACCGCGCCTAGGGCGCGTTTCACCGCTTCCCTGGATGGTTCGGCCGGGATCCGTGTCGCCTGCTGTCGTACGGCGGATGTCGTTGCCGTGTCGGGCCTGATGCTGGTTGCTGACGATGCTACGAGCGTCTTGGTGTGGATCTGGCCGCTCGCGTCCTGGCGGTTGGTGTGGAGCGGGCGCCCGGTCGGACCATGGCACTGCTGCCGCACCCCGAGCCGAGCCTGACGGCTGTAGTGGCGAGCGAACGGAGCGATCCAGCTGGCGTGTCCCCGTCCCCCTAGTGGGGAGAGAGGGTGCGGGTTGGAGTTGTGATGCGGAGCTTTCCACCTGTTGGACGGCGGTGGCCTCTACTAGAACCCGGAGGTTCTGGTAGACTGCGCGCTCCTGAGGGTCGACGGGCTCGGGAACACCGCGGAGAAGCGTTGGTGCAGCATATTCTGGCCGGCCCGGGCGAATTGTGGGACATCGTTCCCCTCGTTTGCGATGTTGTGCTGGATCTGACGAGCGCGACCCCGGGCGCCACCCGCCGAGCCATGCGCATGGGGCGCAACATGCCGTATCGACCACGTCGGCGCAGGCGGTGGCTGGCTCTACCGCCGTTGTCGTAATTCCTCGGCGTGTGCTCGCGCAGATGTGAGGGCCCCCGCACGCGTGTCCGGAGGGGTGTGAGTTTGCGCGGACTCGGCAACCACCGGTGGTTGTGCTGGACCATCCGCCACAGTGCATTCTCGAGACGGATGATGGCGGAACGCCACATCACCGATGCTGGAACCATCGTTCTCGCCCTCGTTGTCCGGGAGTTCGTGGGGTGCTGTGGGGGCGGAGCCTGCCACTCCTACGAATTTGGACGCGAGGGGGGATGGTGCCAGCGTTCTTCGGAGTCCTCGAGCGTGAGCGTCTGCGGAGGGCGCGAGGCCGTAGGGGAACCGAACGTACGACATTCGTGGCATGGGTGGTGCAGTCCCATCGGATGATTGGTGGGAGGTAGTAAATAAAGGGCGAATAAAGGTACGCGTATTACTTACAGTGGGGTTTGAGCAGAGAGTTTGCTCAGAATGACGCGCAGATCGTGCGCTGTTGAGGTCGCGCATCCTGGAGTCGATGGACAATGTCTCTCCGATGGGTACTGGGTCGTGAGTCTCCTCGCGGAGGTGGAGTGCGCCGAGCCGTTCGGCGATGAAGTCCAGGCTTCCGAAGAGGAAGGCCTGGGATGGCTCGAAAACGAGTGGAGCCCGCGTCTCGGTGGGCGAGAGCGCGGGATACTCCAGCGAGCCGAGGCAAATCGTATCGCCCGAGCCCGCCGTGGCAGGGGTGACGGAAAAATGGGCCATCCGATGACCAAAAAAGTGTTGAACGTACAGCGTCTTCCCCACGGACGGTGCCAACTGTCGGTACAGAAAGTGACCAACTAGTGAATATTTGTAGTTTTGCTGTACGTTGTGATAGGAGGTGGCCTAGCACTCAATGACACAAGATATATACTGGTTCAGGCAACGTGCCCTACGTCCAGTCTGGGTCGGTCGGTGACTTTATTCCTGAGCCTAGGTGCTCGAAGTCTATAGTGGGGTTACAAACGAGAGGAAGAAAAGAGGGGTGTACGAGAGGCCTGGTCGGGTCCGACCGGAGGGGGCAAGGGCAACCGGAACTCTGCTATGAGACGGATGTTCAGGTGTGTGCTTGGAGGTTTGTGAGCTATCGGTCTAGTGAATTTAAACTTGGAGGAGATCGTTCCCTCTCGTTGGAGGGAGTGCATCCCCTTTTATAGATAAAAGGAATGGCTTTACAGGTGAGAGGGAGAGAGTACGGATGTTTCTAAGTCTTGCAGCCCATGCCGACGAGGACCGTGATGATGGTAGGCGCCCACAATATTATTGATGCCGCTGTAGAATGTCAGGTGCATATGGGAGGTTGGGTTGGCTTCTTCAGGAAGGATGGACGTCGGTACCTGCAAAATACCATTGGTGTGTGGGGAGCCCTACCACATGTACCAGGTGTGGTGAATTCTGGTGCTCTCCATCGATGCCCAAAGGCACGTGGGGGGCCTTTTTTGCCGTACGGGAGCCCCAACGTCGCCTACAATACTGTAGACATAAATGTGGGCGCCTACAATACTGTATACACAAATGTCAGTACCTCCCATACTTTTTGTGTCAGGTCGGTTGTGGACCATTGTTCCCACAGGCGTACGGGGTATGGTCCTGGTACCGTGTCTTGACTTTGTGGGTTGCTTTCTCCGTTCGCCCCTGGTCCCTTCCGAGCGGGAATCCCCGGTCGGACGGCTCCAGTCGGTACTGGCCGTTCCAGTCGGAGAAGAGCGGTAAGCAGGCTTCCTACAAGTCTCCGGTCGGAGACACGGGGTCGGAGTAGGAAGCAACATTTTGGGCCAGGCCTTCCGATCGAAGAGTCCGCCCGGAGGCGGCCGGCGTCCGAGGCGAGGGCTTCGGTCGGAGAGGTGGGCCGAAGAAGTTGTCGAGTGGGCGTTCGTTCTATCGGTGGACCTTTCGGTCGGCGATCGGTCTGTCCCTCCGGCCCGTTGTTTTTTAGACTTTTTGGGCTGGCCCATGAGCTACAGGCTGTTCTTCTGGGCCGAGCCCGGGCATCGAAGCCGGTCCCTAAGGGACCCCGGGTTTATGAACCCGACAAGTCTATTCTCAAAAGTATGAAAAGGATCGCTTAAGAACGAGCTCACCTCTAAATTGAGTTGACGCATTCGAGCTCGGGTCATTGGACCTTGCATAATGGTTGGAGGACCGAAGGAGTGATGTCCTCATCATCCCCCCCCCCCCGTCTTGAAACTGAGTCATCCTTGACTCAAGCTCATCTTCTTCTCCCAAATAAGACTTCAAATCTGTAATGTTAAAGGTGGGACTAACCCCGAACTCGGGTGGCAACTCAAGTTTATAGGCATTATCATTTATTTTCTCAATTATCTTATAAGGACCAACTGCTCTTGGCATTAATTTAGACTTACGCAGCTCAGGAAATCTATCTTTTCTCAAATGTAACCAAACCAAATCACCCGGTTCAAGTTTAATTTCTTTTCTACCTTTACTACCAGCAATTCTATACTTTTCATTCATTCTTTCAATATTTGATTTAGTTGTTTCGTGCAACTAACGAATGAAATCAGCACGCTCTCTAGCATCACTATGTGTTCTCTCAGTGGTAGGTAAAGGTAAAAGATCAATAGGAGCGTGGGGGTTAAAACCATAGACTACCTGAAAGGGACTTACCTTGGTGGTAGAATGTTTCGCCCTGTTATATGCAAACTCCACATGCGGTAAACACTCTTCCCACATCTTCAAATTGCGCTTCAAAATAGCTCTCAACATGGTGGACAATGTACGATTCACTACCTCAGTTTGCCCATCAGTTTGGGGATGATAGGTTGTAGAAAACAGCAGCTTGGTCCCCAATTTATTCCACAAAGTGCGCCAAAAATGACTCAAGAATTTTGCATCGTGATCTGAAACAATAGTAGAAGACATACCATGCAAGCGAACGATTTCTTAAAAGAAAAGGTCAGCAATATGAACATCATCATCGCTCTTATGACATGGAATAAAATGTGCCATCTTAGAAAAACGATCAACCACCACAAAAATATTATCCCTCCCCCTCTTAGTCCTTGGCAAACCCAATACAAAATCCATAGATATATCAGCCCAAGGAGTAGAAAGAACAGAAAGAGGCATATACAAACCATGTGGGTTCAACCGCGACTTAGCTTTTTGACATGTGGCGCACCGAGCCACATACCGTTCTACATCTTGCCTCATCCTTGGCCAAAAGAAATGTGTGGATAGCACCTCCTCCGTTTTCTTGGCACCAAAATGCCCCATCAATCCGCCTCCATGTGCCTCCTGCAACAACAAAAGATGAACGGAGCTAACTGGAATGCATAGGCGGTTAGCTCTAAACAAAAACCATCATTGATCATAAACTTATTCCATGTACGTCCCTCTCTACAATTCAACAACACGTCCTTAAAATCAGGATCAAGCGCGTATTGTTCTTTTATTGATTCAAGGCCAAAAATCCGACAATCAAGTTGGGACAGCAAGATATATCGTCTAGACAAAGCATCAGCAATCACATTATCCTTTCCTTTCTTGTGTTTGATAATATAAGGAAAAGATTCAATAAATTCAACCCATTTAGCATGCCTATGATTCAAATTATGTTGAGAACGAAGATACTTAAGCGATTCATGATCAGAATGAATAACAAATTCTTTAGGCCACAAATAATGACGCCACGTCTCTAAAGAACGGACAAGTGCATATAATTTCTTATCATACATGGAATAATTAAGAACAGGGCCATGCAATTTTTTACTAAAGTAAGCAATGGGTTTACCATCTTGCATCAAAACACCCCCAATGCCAACTCCACTAGCATCACATTCTAGCTCAAAAGTCTTACCAAAGTTTGGAAGTTGCAGCAATGGTGTGTATGTGAGCTTGTCCTTCAAAGTGTCAAAGGACTCCTCATGTGCCTTTCCCCAATGAAACACCACCCCTTTCTTTGTCAACTCATGCAATGGGGTAGCAATGGTGCTGAAATCTTTGACGAAGCGGCTGTAGAATCCTACAAGACCAAGAAAACTCTCCACCTGTGTGACAGTTTGGGGAACCGGCCAGCTCTTTATGGCTTCAATTTTCGTCTTGTCAACCTCAATTCCCTGTGGAGTTACAACATAGCCAAGAAAAGAAACTCGATCCGTGCAAAAGATGCACTTCTCATGGTTACCAAATAATCGTGCATCACGTAAAGCATTAAAAATGGCACGTAAGTGATCCATATGTTCAACAAAAGACTTGTTGTAAATCAATATATCATTAAAGTAAACTACCACAAAATGACTAATAAAAGCTCTTAAAACCTCATTCATTAAGCGCATGAATGTGCTAGGTGCATTTATCAAACTAAAAGACATTACTAACCACTCATACAACCCAAATTTGGTTTTAAACACGGTGTTCCATTCATCTCCAAGTTTCATTCTAATTTGGTGGTAGCCACTTCACAAGTCAATCTGGGTGAAAATTATAGAACCACACAACTCATCAAGCATGTCTCTAGCCTAGGAATAGGATGACGATACCAAATAGTAATATTATTGATGGCTCTACAATCAACACACATACGCCAAGTACCATCTTTCTTAGGAACCAAAAGTACAGGAATGGCACAAGGACTAAGGCTTTCACGTACATACCCACGGTGTAAAAGGTCTTGGACTTGCCGCTAAATTTCCTTAGTCTTCTCAAGATTGGTTCGATAGGCAGCCCGGTTGAGCAAGGTTGCTCCTGAAATCAAATCGATTTGATGCTCTATCCCTCTCATAGGTGGCAGCCCCAGGGGTATCTCAGCTGGAAAAATTTCCTCATACTCCTGCAAAAGGTTAGTGACAGTAGGAGGCACCGAACTAACAATATCGTTAAGCGAAAACATAGCTTGTTTGCATACCAAAGCATAGCAAATATCATCATCAGAAATTTTAGCAAAGTCACATTTTGTTGTAAGCATAACACCACCCTTCAATTTAATCCCCTCGGCCTTAGAAATATATGTAGACTTATCCTTTTTAGGTGGGAGAATAGAATTAGCAACTTGCTGATTTTCAGATTGAACATCATTCAAACTAGCAGCGCGTTCTCTATCAGCTTGTACAATTTGAGCAGGGGTCAAAGGTACCAAAGTAATTTTCTTTCTTTTATGCACAAAAGTGTATTTATTACTTCTACCATGGTGTGTAGCATCATTGTCATGTTCCCAAGGACGACCCAATAAGAGGGAACAGGCTTGCATAGGTACCACATCACAATCAACAGAATCAGCATAAGAACCAATGGAAAATAAAACTCTGCAAGTTTGTGTTACCTTTGCTTTTCCAGAATCATTTAGCCATTGAATATGGTATGGACGTGAGTGTGGGCGTGTGGTCAAGCCAAGCTTCTTGACCAAATCAGAACTCACCAAATTATTGCAGCTACCTCCATCGATAATGACACGTGCTCGACGGTTGCTGATGATGAAGAAAATCTAGAACAAGTTATGGCTTTGTAGCTTCTCAGGTTGTTGTACTTGTGAGCTGAGCACCCGCTGTACAATGATGCTCCTATAGGCCGTTGTGGCCTCGTCACCAAGGACTTCGCCGTCCTCCTCATCTTATCTTCGTCTTCTCCATGTTCAATGTCAGAGGTGCTGATGTAACCATCTTTTGTAGCAATGTATGCCCACTGACTTGGGCAGTCCTTCTGCACATGGCCAATTCCATGCCAGCGGTGGCACTGAATGCCCGAAGTGTGTCCCGTCGATGCAACGGATGAGGCACTCTTGGTAGGCACCTGCAAAGAATTTTTACCTAAATCTGAAGGTCGTGCGGGAGGTGCCTTAGGTGTAGCGGTAACTCCAAAGGCTGCTGGTCGCTTGCTCGCTGGTAGAGGTGCCTGAAAAGTGGTTGGCTTGGTCAACCCCAAAGATGGTGCTGAGCGTGGTGTGTATGTGGTGCTGACCTTGCTCTTGCTCTACTGTTCACGCCCTTGCAATTCCTTTTCTACAAGCATAGTGAACTGAAACAACTGGTTGATAGTGTGAAATTCTTTATAATCAATAATGTCATGAATCTCATGCCTCAAACCCGAATAAAAACAACAAATGGAATCTTCGTTCCCCTCCACAACACTACAACGCATCAATCCCTTTTGGAGCTCACCATAGTAATTCTGTACATATTTCTCTCCTTGTTATAAGCGCATCAATTTCTTACGCAAGTCTCTATGTTAAGGAGGAACAAAATGATCACGCATAGCTATCTTAAGTTCTTCCCACGTACCAGGTAAAGCATTCTGTGTAGCTAGCCCATTCCACCAAATAATAGCAAAGTCCTTAAACTCACTAGTAGCTTGTCGAACTCTATGATGCTCAGGCACAAGGTGGGCACTAAACTTTTGTTCAACTGTCATCTCCCAATCAAGATACCCCTCAGCATCATAATGACCTGAAAAAGATGGTATTGTGAACTTAATCTTAGCATAAGGATCACCGGGCACACGATGATTATTACCTTGATGGTGGTGGACACCACCCATACCTATCGTGTTGCGGCGAAGACGTCGTCGTAATCTTGCTTGTTGGAAGGCTGCTCGATCTATGTTCCCATTGGCATCATACACCGAGTCTTCTGGCAAGAGACCATCAGTGTTGCTGCCGGAGACGTCGTTGTTGGCCGCCACAAAGGTTTCCAACACAGTAACCTTGCCGGTTAGCGTGGAAATTCGTTTGTCTAATCTCTCCATGCTATTGCCAATGTTGAGTTCAATGAGTGCATCAGTGATGGCCTTCCTGATGGCCTCATTCATCTTTTTTCGGCATTCTCTACAGCAGCTTGCAGTTGCTCTTGGCTGACACACTCGTTGAAATCCTTGGAATTGTTATCTCCAATCTGATCATCTCCTGCCATTGTAAACATAAAAATAGGAACAAACGGTGAAAGTTATCCCTACCAAATGACTACGTGGTTGCAGTGGTGTCACTTTTCATAGCAAGTGGAAGCGTCTTACCAAGCTCTTACAAAGTTCTTACCAACGCAAGTAGTGGGTGGTACAACCGGCGGCTGGTTCGTGATACCTATGAGGCAGTGGTACCGAGATTGCAAGGGCCTTTTTTTGTACTGATCTGAAGAGTTTATGGAGCTTAGAAGACACACAAAGAATAATATGTATATTTGGCATACAAGTCAGTAACAGAAAGTAATGCTGAATTATAGTCCAAAGTACTTGTTCTCGTTGCTAATAAAAATGTTCCAAGTGCCAGGTGTGTGACAAACAAGTATGGTAGATAGCAAGGTGCCAGGTGTGTGACAAACAAGTATGGTGGATAGCAAGAGCAACACGAATAAGGAACCAGACAGCACACGCTAACATAGCTCACTTTGGCCTTCTCTATGTGCTCCTTTAGATATTGTTCCTCTTTTGGAACTCTCTTTTTTTCTATTTTGTGGGCTGTCGTTGTTTTTTTGGAAACTTTGACTTTTTATTTTAATTTTTTTGATATTTTTTCACTTAGGAGCACAAAAGAAGTAACCACAGAAAATATGAGCTTAAACAAGTGAAAGGCGTGGCCTGTGGAAAATTCAGAAGACGTGCTCAAAATTGACAAAAAGCTTGAGACCACGAAAAGAGGATCTTGTGACCACTTTTTGGCCAATTTAAAATTTTCTGACCCCGATAAAACAGGGGATGAATGGATCCAAAAAAAATTTCTGATCGATTTTGATATATGGAACATCGAAATCCGAGTTCGTATAAGAAAACTAGACCAGCTTTAAGAACTGACTCCGAATTAGAGGATAAAACGGGAACAATACACGCAAAATTGGTCACGACAGCAAGGATTTGATGGAAATGATAGGGAAAAACACATGAACTGGACTCTAACACGACCTAACCAGCAACAAGACCTCGACCAGGACACGAACTCAACACGACGGACTCTGAAACTAAAATATGCAAAGGCTATGGTGCAGAAGGTTCTAGGACAGGAAAAAACGAGTATGGCACTGGACTATGGGACAAATGCGAAACACTCAAAACTAGAGGATAAATGTGAACCTAACGGTAATACTTGAAGCTCTGATTTCCACTTAATGGGGACGGGGATCCCGATCTTTCGCCAGGTAGAGGTAACTGTCGTTGTGGCGGAGAATGACACACCGATCCGGCTTCAGATTGAAAGATCGAACCCTGCAATCTTAGCATCACAACTCCTCTGGTTATGAACCGAGACATGGATCCAGTTGACCTCGCCAAGAAGGCTAATCCCTGCCTACGCAACGAAGAAAACAAGCAAGAACAAGAAAGAAAACAACCAAATTGTAGATTAATGATTAATCTCACGATGTTGGGGTCTCACAAACCGATGAACAGTGAAACTATTCTTGATAGATTAATCTAAGCAAAACCCAACCCTAATGGAGGGGTGGCAGCTGTTTATGAAGACTCTAGGGTCATGCAAAGACCCCTGGACACGCCCCCTAATGGGCCCAAACACGATACACGGTCCAACGGACCAAAAGACGGTGTCGCGGCACCCTGATAGATTCTGGATGTTGACTTGTTTCAATGATTCCCATTGATTCCGAAGGGCTTTTGATGTGAGACCACTTGCATTGGCTTCCTTATCTAATTAACTTTCAATCCATATGTGGATCGTAAAAAACAGAGCCCAGATGCGCCCGTGTGACCAGTTTTATGATAGACTAGTCCTGGAACCCGAGATGGGCTCCAACTTCAGTTGGACTGGACCTCCATCTTGTGTTGGTTGTCCTTGCTGGTCTTCTCCACCTCTGTACCTTTCTCCAAGTTCCCCATGACCCTCTCCTATGTTTCTAAGCAAGATAACATCATTAGGTAGTAGTCTATTCTCAAAAGTATAAAAAGGATCGCTTAAGAGCGAGCTCACCTCTAAATTGAGTTGACGCATTCAAGCTCGGGTCATTGGACCTTGCATAACAGTTGGAGGATCAGCGGGTACATCCGAAGGAGTGATGTCCTCATCAGTAATAAAGTGATGTAAGAAATGACTTAAGAATGTTGTAAGATCCTAATGGAAAAATATGGATTTTTGAGTTCTCCCTTTGGGTTTGCTTGACAGAACTACGTAGTTTAGTGTCCTCTCTTGGGTACTTAGTGTCTAATGGAAGACAAGTACTCCTGGGAGGTATTAGATTAGGCGGTTCTACCACCCTAGAGGGGGCCGCGCTGCCGCCGTGGATCCGTGACCCCCAGCTCGGAGAGGGCCGTGCCGTCACCCTGATCCACGAACGCGAGGCCGCGATCGCTAGGTCACGTGAGGCCACGTGCCGCCCTAGCCCAGAGGGGGTCGCGCCGCTACCGTGGATCCGCGACCGAGAGTCGCGCCCACCTAGTCACGTGAGGCCGCGCGCCGCCGATCCCATGCCCCTGTCGTGCCCTGAGCTACATGGAGAGAGGGAGAGAGAGCGGGATAGGAGATGGAGTCACAAGCTCGCGCGAGGCCACGTGTCGCTGAGCCCGCGCCATGAGGAAGTCCGACGCTCTGAGCAGCGGTATCATTGTCTGATCTAGTGGAGAGAGGGAGAGGGAGAGCGGGTGAGCGGGAGAGGGAGAGGCAATGGCATCGTCGTGAGGGAGAGGAGAGAGTCGTGAACTCTAGCGGCCAGGTGAGGGAGAGAGTGAGGGCTAGGGTTTCATTCTTGCATATATATATTGCGATGTGGTGTCGGGCCAAGTTGGTTCGAGGCGGTTGACTGTAACCGCCTCGGTTAAGAAAAAATGACCGCCTCGGTTAATCCGAGGCATTTACCGAGGCTGTTTGAAAGCCCGCCCGCCTCCGACATCAATTTCAAAACGCCTCGCAAAAGATTTTTTTTGTAGTAGTGTGAATTTATATGTGTTAGGTACAAAAGACATGGATCAAAGAGGTATTCGCATTGCTATATATACTGTGTATATTCACTCCTTCGTATTAGGGCATGTTTGGATGAGCTAGCTAGGACTAGTTAGCCATGGCTATAAAATAACCAGACCAGTTATAAAATCAGTCAACTAGTTGTTAGCCCTTACCTGTTTGGTTCCTCAGCTAAAAATTAGCTCCTAGACAAAAACACCCTTCCTCCTGCCTTTTCTTTCACCCGGCTAGAGAGAGAATAGATGATAGAGATGATTTTTTTATATCTGTAACACTTTTAGTCTTTGTTAGCTCTGTTTGAAGGACTAGTGAACTAATAACTAGTTAGCACTTTGGTTAAACTTTATCTCACACGCGCCAATGTGCATGCCATGGATAATGATAAGAATAATAACGTAATTAGCCCGGATACTCGAGCTAAGCTAGCTCGATTACTGTACTCATATATATATATATATATATATATATATATATATATATATATATATATATATATTAGTATGCACACGACCGATCACTGTTCGTAGCCGGCCAGAGATTGGTAGCCCCTGAAGCGAATCGGCCTATATATCTGGCCCCGATCCTTGCCCATTGTTCCAGGAGGCAGGATCTGATCGATCACTACACACAGATAATATATTTATTTATCATTGTCTTTGCTGGTCTGCTAGTGCTAGCTATCTCAATTACTGTACTCCTACCTAGTATCTGACCAATCACTGTTCAGAGTCTGGCAATGGCCATTTTTTCTGCCTATCTGCCCCAACTATGAAGATCAGCACACATGCATGACCTGGAGCTGTGTGCCTGCTGAGTGCTGACAGAGATTATTATTCCACAGAGGTAAAAAAAACTGAATAGTACAACTCAAAACTGGACTCTGCAGGCATGCATGGTTGCTTGCAGGTTAAACAATGGCGGCTTAAATTTTGGAATGTGCTCCGCATGATCCTTTTAATTTGCTGATGATGACGAAAAGGTCAACGGCAGGCAACACGCGAGCCTGATCAGATGGACGGCACCCAACTGAGAAATGAGAGCTTCTTTCCTTTCCAGCCAGGCTACTTGACTTTAGTGGATGAGGCCATGGTGGTAGCTCATCTAGTCAAAAAATAATTGACACATTCATTCAACTTTGCATAGTTTTCAATGCATATCGTCTTTACTGTTAATATATTCTAGAATCTATTCTTAATTTTTTTTTGAAATTTTATAAGTACTTTCCAATATATATGTACACATGTAAAAACTTGAAAGTTCTGAAAAAAGTATCAGTCAGGTTTGACCAAATCTGGTTGCTATAGGCGAACTGATCATAGATCAGTTAGTTGAATTTCTTGTGGTGGAACCTGCCCACCCGGGTTCTAAGTCCTCGACTTGGCACGGGTGCTCGTATTTTTCTGGATTTATTTTAGGATTTAACAGCTCTATACTTTCAGTGGTAGGCGACGTCCCCGTTGACAGTGAGGCGCCTATGGTGACTTCGTGAATCTCGAGAACTGTCAGCTCAATCCTTTGAACGTGCTCATTGGGGTAGAGTTTGTGTACATGTGTTTATAGGGGCGAATGTGCGTGCATGTTGTGGGTGTCTACGTTATACTGTGTAATTCTCAAAAAGAAAAATCTGGTTGCTAGAGGTTGTATATATAGTAGTATGCTTTAGCATGCAAACTAGTCCATCAACCCATGCTCTCGCACGGGTTAGAATTTTAGGAGATATAAATATTAGGTACTATTTAAAAATCACTTCATTCTAAACTATAAGATATTTTGACTTTTCTAGTTATATTGTTTTTATCATGTATGTAAACAGAACATTTAAGTGTATAATAAAAGCTATGTATTTAGAAAATTCAAGACATCTTATAATTTGTAATAGAGAGTTACATCTAACTAATAAAGAATTACTTATATTGAATTGAATATTTTTTCTCTTTGTTTATTTTCTAACATAATAGATACTCTATAGTCTATATCTAGTTATCATGAACTTATTAACTACTATTTTTCAAGGAACTAATCTATATATTTTTTTATCCATATTCAAATTTTTTTCTTTGCATGGCACCTCTATATATTTTAAATATGAAATTATTTTGAAACCTTATCATTAATCATGGTGGCTCTTGTTGCATCATGTATCTTATGAATCCATGAGTCTAAATTTTGATTTTTCAAATTTTATTCTTATCAACTGCTATGGATTTTTTTATCTCTTCAAGTTAAGTTGCAACTCTTGTGCTTATTGTATCTTTCACTAATTCCCATTTTTTGCACATTTTGAAAAATGATTTTAGGCCATAGAGTATGTTCTTAACTAGTACAATAGCATATCATTATTTGAAACATGCACCATATCGCTTAAGATAAGTCATAGAACTTGAAGTGAGATCTCGGACAGGAGTAGTCGTGCTAACCTCAAGATAAAGTAATACTTATACCTTATAATGATCGACTTTTTACTCTAAATTATTCTTATCATGGTTATATGGTTTCCCACACTTCTCAAGATGATTGAATTTTTCTATCAAGGAATTATATTTGTAGTTATGGTTATATTATCAATATAGACATGTCAAACATTTTAGATAAATCACATAAATATATCTAAAGTAACAATCCATATAAACTACAGTTATGGTTATATGGTTTAAATAATTTAGTATCATCAGCATATGAGTTGTTAAGAAAATAATTTTTATGTGTTGAAACATAACATGTATATTTTATTGCTCATTTATGTTGGAACGACGCATATATTTACTTTAATCCAATTTTAATATATTAATATTGATAGAGCTAGGGTAACATAGAAACATATATATGCTCTATTCGTTATCTAAACATTTTTTGTAAAAGGAGAACTTGATAATTTAGATGTAAATTTGAGGGGTATTTAATTCTTATGATAATGAGATAAAAATTGAGTTATGTAAATTATCGATTGTAATAAGAGGACGTCAGTACATAAATGCAAATTTAGGTCTACTTTAAATCATGTTTGTTAACGACATATGTGGGCAATATAAATTAGAGTCATGAGTCAATTTATATTGTTTTACACAATAGTAGAAGTGGAGAATTATTTATAAAAATAGAATAGATCCAATAACTATTATTATTATTATTATCAATGGTGATTAGGTTATATGTAACTAATGGTAAGATGTTTTTAATTTTTATGAGAATTTCTAGGATCTATCTTTTGTTTTTCTATCAAGTCTTATGATGATTAACATGCAAGCTCTTGTGGGGACCTCTAGTTAGAATTTCTAGTATTTGTCTTTTTTTTCTAATGTGATATGTATTTAGGTGAAATCTAGTTTTAAGATATATAAACTCTTGATAGAATCTTTTTTATGACTTAGTAAATCTATAGTTATCTTTTAACTTTTAATCAAGTTGTTCCAATTTTTTCACGTGTTAATTAAAACTTCTAGTATTCTTTGGCTTTTATTCAAAAAAATTCTTTTTTCATTAAAAAGAGTCTAGGTCCTAATAATATTGTTTTCCAAATAAGTTGAAACTTGGCTTGCATCCCGATGCTAAACATGTTGAATTTGTTATATCATAGTATTATATGTGAGTAGTATTATTTATATACCATAGTATGCATAAAATTAAATTAAAAATATTGATATGACATAATGTTTCAATAAAAATATATAAACATATTTAAAATAATAACTTATAAAACTTTTTATCTTGGACTACTAATATAAAGTGTTATTGCTACATGGTTTATTAAGTGAATATTTTCCATGTTTCATAAGTTGTTAAAATAAATATTTATCCTAATGTATACATGTTTATTTGATATACATGGTGAAATATAGCATTATAATTATTTTATTTCACAATTATAGAAGTCTGTAAATTAGAAATATATATATGTATCGTACTTTGTGAATATTGATTTATTTTTTTAATAATATATATTACTATTTACGTGTAGATTGTAGAGGTTTTTGTTTATTTTTTATAATAGCTAAGGTACATACAAAATAAAGGTAATACCTTATATTATCTTTCACGATGACATATATGGGTATGTTAAATGCTAACTTAGAATATTACTTTGCATTATCTTTCATAATGATAAAGGTGGATAATTTATAAATTTATTAGGAGTTATTTTAAATTATCTTTCGTAATGGTAGATTTGGGTAATTTAGATACAAAAAAGTTAGAGGATTAAATTATCTTTCACAATGACAAAGTTGGGTAATTTCGACGCATTGTTAGGAGGTTATTTTAAATTATGTTTCATAATGGCCAAGGTGGGTAATTTAGATGTAAATTTAGGGGGATATTTTGAATTATCTTTTGTAATGACAGAGATGGGTAATTTACATGAAAAATTAGGGGGTTACTTTATATATTTTTCATAATGGCAGTGGTGGGTAGTTTTTAATAAAATTACGATAGATCTAATGGCTATTATCGGTGAGGATGATTAGAGTCTACCAAATCTAAGGCTAGATAATTTATCTTTTTTCCTAGTGCATCTGGTGGGAATTAACGTGGTGCCTCCGTTGGGGCCTCTAATCAATAATAGTAAGATAGTTAACATGTATATGTACGACAATATCTTTGGTAAGATATGGAGACACTAGGAGTACACAAATGAATAGCAGAGCGGTTGCCGGGCCGCATTCGAGTTACAAAACAAGCACATTTTGCAGGCTGTGTCTGAAAATAGCAGCAGCGCCGTCTTATTATCTCTCTATGATTCTATATATAAGAACAAAAAGAATTGAAACGTACTCCCCACATCTTAGAAAGAATGTAACTCTCACTTCTCGACAAAGTCAAATAAATTTAAGTTTGACCAAATCTATTAAAAATACTAACATTTATATGTTAAATAACTATCGTTATTAACTATAAATATATTTTTATAGTAAACCAAATTGAGACACAAATGTCGATATTTTTTCATGTGAACTTTTGATATTCTTTTTAGGATGGACGGAGTACTAGCTAGCACTAGAATGAAAATGGTTGGGCGCATACAAAGACAAATCTGCTTCAAAACTTCCTATTAACCATTTTTTTTAAAGGCGACATTATTGCCAACCAAACAATACAAGCAAGTCTTTTTCCTAACAGCAGAGATGAGTCTTTTCCCTTTCCTCAAACACACCAAAGCTGAGAAGCGTGAGCAAACAACCAAATTAGTGCAACTATAATTTTATATTGGTAAGCACACGTGTGTATATACATATGCTACAAAGTGTAGAGCATGTCATTTTCTTCTTCATTGAACATCTTACATCTCTTCTGGTTGATTTCTTATCCGTACGCCACTGTATTGTAGCCACAAATTTGATCTCGATTCTTGCCGTGCAGGCAAGTCGTCAAAGAATCAAGATGACATGTTTGCTGACGGTCGGTGGTATCACTGGGGTCAGTAGTAAGTGTTAAATAAGTATGAAATTTTTTTAATTTGAAGTGGTGCGCCGCCATCAGTGACTCATTGGCCGGCACTATAAATTTAGTACTATAATCCAAGCAACGATCTTACGTAGGCGATGACAACACTAATAAAGACACAGCAATAACGGATGAAAATAGCTACTCCATCCCTAAAAGAAAGTCATTGTAGTTTGTTCTAAGTCAAACCACTCTAAATTTGATAAAGCATATAGCTAAAGAAGATCGTATCAATATTTATGACACTAAATATATATGTATACTATGAAAATATGTTTCATGCTGAATTTATAATACTCTTTTGATATCATAAATAATTGATATTTTTGGTATATATAAACTAAGATGGTTTAACTTATAGAGCAAAATAGAATGACTTCCTTTAAGGGATACTACACAACACTCATTCCAGTTGACCCATCTCTACCAGTAATATTATTAGAATTGACACATATTTTTCCACCACGACGTGCATATCATACGGATGGCACATTACAGGAAATCTTGTCACACTTTTTAGTTCCCGGCCACAATTTGCCCCAACTATCCTTAGGTAGGTAGGTGTGGCTAGAAATTTCAGGCCATACTTTATCATGCCTAAGGGAATCTTGTCACACTTTTTTACTCTATGACATGTGGAGTCCAAAAGAATCTTGCCTCAGTTTAGTTGCCAACCACACACTACTCGTTAACTTGATCAAACTTACCTAAGATGAAGTGTGGCTAGCAACCAAACATACCCTATATACATTACAATAATATCCCCCCTTCCTCCAAAGGTTATCGATCGGTGTTTATTCGGAGTTGGCACTAATGCTTTGTTGTGTTCATAAGTTGACCTTACCTTATTTAGGAAATTCATCACTTTTACTCAGATGTAGAGATGATAAACTTATTTATGAATGAGAATTGTAGGTTTAATGAGATGTACAACTTTTTAACTAAGTTTTGTTTTTGACTTTATGCTGTTTAGATATCCAAATAGCTGACCCTGACCAAAGTTTCAGATAACAAACCTCAGATGGAAAAAATAGTAGTATTACATTGCTATATGAGTGTTTTGTTCGCTGAAAAGCCAGGCTGAAAAGTATTGTTGGCTGATTTGTTGTGAGAGAAAAATATTGTACCATGACTGATAAGCCAGACTGATAAGTTCAAGCGAACAGAGTATGCAAGAAAATTGTGTAACCGTGCGAAAAAAAGTTTGGGCCTACGGGGTTATTTGTTTGGGCATCTGATTTACTAAATGTCATTGCCATTTATCTAAAAGTTGAGATTTCTATGGCACCAGAGAATCTCTTGTCCTTTTTTTAATTATAAACGTGTACTCGTGTGGGTGTGTAGCCTTATCACTTGGATTATTGGATGGTGGTGCGCGCGGTCAAGGGGCCAACGGGCCGGCCAAGTGACCAAGTCAAAGGCCCGGCCGACCACCGATCCACCATGGCACCATGAAAATGCAGTACTAGTACAGGTACAGTAAAGTGCTCCCTTGCTGTACGTACTGCTGGCACGGATGAGGTGGCCTGTCCTTGTCATAGCCGACTACTCGTAGCTAGCAGGATGCAGGCCAGGCCAGGCCAGCTGCTATATATATCTACGTGGAATGCCAGCAGCCAGATGCCACACCACACGCTGTGGCTGTGCACGTTTCAGGCCAGCCGCGGCGCCGGCGCAGCATACCTATCCTCCTTTCTAGTGTTTGGCATCGAGTGCCGACTGCCCACTGCCCACTGCCGACTTTCTGTTCATTTAGGCGTTGTTTGGATGTACGCGTATTTACTATAATTCACATGTGTTGGAGTGGAATGGAGTGGAATTTAGTTTAATTCCACTCCAATCCACATCAACACATATGGATTGAGATGAATACATGCGTATCCAAACATGATCTTAGATGGATTAGGCTAGCCAGAAGCCCTTACATTTATTGACAAATTTTAAAAATCCAGATCGTCATGCATTCCTTTGGACGATTGCTGCTACTATGAAATTAGAGACACGTCCATTAATTGCTTGCCTCTGAAAATGCCGTTTGCATCTTTTTTTTGAACGGAAGGGTGGGAGATCTGCCGCTAAATTAAGTAGAAAAAATATTCATACAAATATGTGATACACCTGTACAATACCACGGACGCTAGCACTTATCGATAAACACAATTGGGGCCGTTCGGCTGCTCACAATTTCAGCCGGAATTCACTGTGCGTGGATAAAAAACACTGTTCACGCTCTCACAGATTCATTCAGATTCCTCCAAATTTCTCCCAGCGAACAGGACCAAATGGTGCCCCACCAAGCGTAATCGTTGCTGAGCATTGGCGCAAAAGCGACATAGCAGCTTTGACTTCCCACGATGAATCTCAACCAAAAACATCGAGACAAAGCAAGCTCGACCAACACATGCAGAAATGCAGGGGGGGGGTGCCGCTGAGCCCCCACAGCCCGACGAACGACCTTTTCCTTCTTTTGGCAGCAGTTCATATAATGTCATGAACGGGGAGCCCCCTGCCGTACATGTCAAACAAATTACATGCAGGCTCTTAAAAGTGAGTGAGGAGAAAGCAGCCATACTTGTGCCCGGTGATGTCACCAACGTCAAATTTGAGGATATCATCCGTGAAATGAACTAGGATTTCAAAACTTGAAATTCCGACTCCCTTGTTCATCCGTGATAATGCCAGGATACCTCAGCTATCATGGGCGACCACTTTTTAGCTGATTACAAAGTCGTCTTCTAGAGGGTGACCCTTTGACAATAGATCAGGTACGCAGCCGGCAACACTTAAAAGCTGCACTTCTCTTCTACCGTAGGAACATTTGTCACACATTCTTGAGGGCGTCTTTGTTCGGTTCGGCCCTTCGTAACCAGCTTTGTGGCCTGATCATCCATGGGCTAGATTCTATCCTAGCCCACGAAGCCCTGTCACCTCGGCGTGGAAATTGGCCCCCACGATAGAGCCGTGGAGCTTCTCCTCCTCGTGGGCCTGTGTCGGCGAGAAGCTCGCCCTAGCATTCAAGCTCATTAGGACGCCGCCTGGGACGGCGATCAAGATCGTCAAGAACCATGCGTGCTTTGCGGCCGGCCGGCCGGCATCAAGATCGTCAAGAACCATGTTCTTGGAGCAACACATGTTCATCGCTTCGCCGCCGGCCGGCCGGCACCATGCGTGCTTTGCGGAGCGACGATCGAGAATGTGGACGGGGACGGCGACGGACGGCCAAATTAACCCACGATACTCCTACCTTAATCTTGTCTTTGATACATTCACCAAGCCACGTTTAGTTTGTGTTGCCATTGCTCTTTTTTTTTCTTGTGCGGCGCCGGCGCCGGCGCCCGGCATGGCATCACTCACTGACGCCCAAATAAAATACTCCCCCTTTCCAAAAAAAAACACACTTGATGTTTTAGTTTTATCCTAAGTCAAGTTTTTTTTAAAGCTTTACTAAATTTATAGAGAAGATATCAATACTTATGACACAAATATGTATGCGATGAAAATATGTCCATGCATGACAAATCCAATATTGGTTATTTGGTAATATAATGCTAATGTTTATTTTGTATAAGCTTGGTCAAATAAATCATAGATAGTTTGACATTAAGTCTTTTCAGGACTGTGGGAGTACCATGTTGCCTTTTTTCCTATTTTGTTTTGGAATGGTTTATATACATAATACATAGTTCAACTTAATTTGCATGATAAAGGGGAATGCCTTTCTTAATTAACCACATGCACTTGAAGACCAAATAGTTGCTGAAAAGATCTCTAGAGACCAGGCATGGATCTCTAGAAGCTTATGATGACTTTTTTCTTCCATGTAAAAATCGAGTTGATTGCTTGGCCGGCACTGCAAGCATATGAAAAATGAAAATTCGATTCTCTGAGAGTTGTTTGCTTGCTGTTTCGACCGAATTTCTTCCTCTGCATGCATGCGGACGTCCTGTCTGCTTTATTTGTGCGCGCATATTTTGCTCGTGGAGGAGGAAGAAAATTAGGGAAGAATGGCGGCACGAAGGGAAATAAGAAGAAATTAAGACGTAGTAATTGTGTACGTACGGTTTCCCCCACCCCACCAGCACCAGGTCAATGAGGTCACCACCACGACGACTAACTGTCTGTCTCGCCAAGATCCGATCGAGCATTCGTGGCAAATGGGGGCACGCGCGCACTTTATATTATTACCTCTAATTTGTCCGAGTCCCTTGCACGCACGCATGTACGGCCGAAATAACCAAGTCTCTAGGGACGTGCTGGCGCTCAGACCGTCAGACGGCAGTATATGTGCGCGCCTGCACAGCCTGCCCCACGTCCACTAATTCGTCTTGTCTGTATACGCATCGCACCGTTGTCGCGTCCGTACGACTCACTCGCAATACGCCCCGTCCACCTTGATTCGATCCGTCCCCATCCGTTCGCACCTCGCCTCGTCATGTCACCGACCGCCGGCCCCAACACGCTGCGCGCCACATCGGCTAGCCACTGGATCACCACACCCCATTTCTCGGCGCCTGTGCCATGCCACCATCACTCCCCGCTTCACCTGACTCTCCAGACAGCATGAAATACATGCAACGTAAAACACTTGAATGCAACATACTTCTAAAACAGATAAAATATCTGAAACATACACTTACGATATATGTGTGAAAACATATACAACATCCAGATAGAACACTTGCAACTTGCAACATGAAAACACTTGCTGCAACGAAAGACTTAAACAGATGAAACATTTCGAACATACTGTTGCAACATATGTGTGAAATATATGCAACATCCAGATCAAAACGCTTGCAACATACGTCTGGAATAGACGAAACATTTTGAACAAACTCTTGCAACATGTCTCTAAAACACTTGTAACATATGCAACATCCCCGACCTACTTTTGCAACATCCATATAAAATAACTATAGCATACTTCTGAAACGTCTGAAACATTTAAAACATAGATTTGCGACATAGCTAGGGAGGGAGCGCCACCGCCACCGACGTCACTGGCACCGGGCTTGCTTGGCCAACTAGTAGGGCCTGGGATGTGAACGCGTACACGTTCGCGGTCCATCCGCATGCATGCTTGTGCATGTGTTAGCCTAGCCAGCCTGCCTGCTCTGTCCTGCTATCTCCGTCCCGCGGGCGCGTTTTTTTGCACGTACGGCTGCGCGTCGAAGTATACCATGTTCATCTTTGCACAGATGCAGAGATGGATATATATGGATGATGCAGATTTGGATAGATTTACAAAAGGAGGCCGACAAGAACAAGATGAGGGAGCTGGTGCATTGCTTAACCTGCTGGATGGGGAAGAAGGAACAGCATCTAGCTAGGCTTCTGTTCTGATATTGTAGTCATGTAATAGCTGGGCTGTTATGTTTGCTGTTTTTTTCAGAACCTTTGTGTTTGTCAGGTTTCTGTTCTCCAGGGGTTGAAGCGTGTTGCTTTTGCTTTTGAGTTGGAACTGGTAACCCCAGTCTGTACGAACGACCTTTATATTGCCTTTCTTAGTTAGAAGCCTAGTAAAATCTCCTTTTTTTTTAAAAAAAAAAAGAGATGCATATGGATGAATCCGTGTGCCTGTGTTGTGTCGTTGTCTCGGCCGCCTGGCGCCACATATATGGCTGGATCGCAGATACACGTACATACATACAGTATCTGAATATATGATCCTGCAGCCTGCATGCATGCACACGGCGATTACTGTCCGTATAGCTGCTGCGTGTTAGCACACGCAGTCAGGCCTTGTTTATATTGTAAGTTTTTTCACTCTCTCTCCATCATATCAAATCTTTGATATATGCATGGAGTATTAAATATAGATAAAAAATAACTAATTATACAGTTTGATTGTAAATTACGAGACGAATCTTTTGAGCCTAGTTAGACCATGATTAGACAATAATTGTCAAATACAAACGAAAGTGCAGTGCTAAATACTGATTCTAAACATCAATCTAAACAAGGCCTGAGTGTGAGTGGTTGTTTTTGGTTGCTTGATGTGACACTTGTCACACGCTCACGTACGTACTAATGATGACACTTGTCACACCTATAGTTATATAGTACGAGTAGAATGCTGGTGCCAGCACATGCTGTCAGGGTGTTTGAGTTATACTCCGCTCCAAATTACAAGTCGCTTTGACTTTGTTTGGTACATCCATTTTACTATATATATATATATATACACAGTACGAGTAGAATGCTGGTGCCAGCACATGCTGTTAGGGAGTAGCTTTTAGGGGCCGACCAATCTTTCCCAGCCCCCTTGTCGCTCCCCTCCAGGGGCGACTCGGGCGCCACCGCTCACGCCCGCCTCCAAGCCTCCCTCCTCACGCTTCCATCCCCAGGCGTCGCCGGAGCTTGACGCCGACAGGCGGTAGAGGGTAAGGACGGCGACGGCTGGGTCTTCTCCCCCTCCTCCCTCCCTCTTCTCTCTCTCTCCCGGAGGTGAGCTTGGTGTGCATGGGGGCGGCGGCTGGCGGCGGGATTCCGGCCCGCTGCGACCGGATCCGACGCCTCCTCGATTGGATCTGGTTTGCCAGCGCGCAAATCGGTGGCGCGGTGGTGTGGCGCGATGATGCGGCGGCAGCGCTGCAGCACAATGCAGCGGCGGCGCGGTGGTGCGGCGGAAACACGGCGGCATGGGAGCTGCACGGGCTGCAGTGGCCAGCATCTGCGAAGGAGCTACGGTGGAGCTCGAGGATGGAGCGAGGAGGCGGCTCGGAGGTCGCGGGCAGCGAGGCGACGGTGCGGACGGCTGCGGTGAAGGGCCGAACGACGCCGACGCGGTGGCTGGCGCAGTGAGCCACGCGGTAGTGGCGGGGAGGGGTGTGGCATTGACGTCTTGGCGCGGCTGTTGCTGCATTCGGAGGCACGGCGGAGGAGTAGGCCGTGGGGTGCGTTGTGGTGCTCCGATTTTGTCGACAGAATATCGTCGGCAGTCCTCTGAGGGGTATCCCACGAAGGTAGATTGATCGGCAGAGGAGTGTGAGATCAAGAACAAGAAGGCAACAGAGACACACGAGTTAGACAGGTTCAGGCCGTCAGTATGACGTAATACCCTACTCCTGTGGTCTGTTGGTTTGTATTGGCTATCGTATGATATTGCGTGAGTTTGGAGGGGGTCCTTGCCCGCCTTATGTAGTCCGGGGAGCAGGATTACAAGTCGGTTAGATCTGAGAGATAACCGAAAAGTAATAACTGGTTACAGGAAACTTGGGATCATACATATCCTAACAGATCTCGTAGTATCTTCAGGATATCTTCCAGATGTCTTGCAGGAAGCGCCGAGCAGAGTCGTGCCCCGCAAGGCTTCGTCTTGTGGGCTGGGGCGCCCCTGAGGGTGCAGCCCATGTGGTCTGTCGTGGGTATCCGGGGTCATACCCCCTACAGCTAGTCCCCGAGCGCCTTGTACCCATAGTGCAACGCCGTCTTGAGCTTGTCCGAGCAGGTGCGAACGAAGCCGAGCAGTCGAACTCATGGTCCGACCACCATGATGAGTTGCCGAGTAGTTGTGAATAGTTGCCAAGCAGCGTGTACTGTCATCGAGCAGCACGAACCGTAGCCGAGCAGCATAACCCAAGCACGGCTTGCCATAAGGGTGTAAGGAGCTCAAGTTCAGAATCGAAAATTTCTTCGCGGTGGAACAAGTGTGCCCACCACGAGAAAAGGAGATAGTCTTCTTCAGCTTCAAGAGGCGTGGAGTCTTCTGGAATAAAGCAAGCACATTCACCACAAGGTGAAGTATGCCCACTTAGTCCCCGAGCCTAACGGTAGATGACGTAGTCATGTGGTGCTAGGGTCCAAAGTAGAAGAATAGTAAAAGACCAGCCGAGCAGGTAGCCAGTCCTCGAGCGTAGCCCTGAAATGAGAGAGAGCACATTCACCGCAAGGTGAAGTGTGCCCACTTAGTCCCCGAGCCTGACAGTAGGTGACGCAGTCACGTGGTGCTAGGGTCAGAAACAGAAAAATAGTAAAAAGACCAGCCGAGTAGGTAGCCAATCCCCGAGCCATTTACGGAGATATCTGAAAAACCCAAACGTGGAGAAAAAAAACCGGAGTAATGGATGTACAATAACTGTTACTAAGCCTCAATAAATGCGGAGAAGTCGGTGATTATTCGGCGAGTGATAACCAACGGCAGCGATAAATGAGCGATGTGGGCGGCGGTTGAGTGAAAGCCCAGGTTACGGCCCATTGAGACGCGTCGGAGAATTCGGAGGGGCGCAAATCGTGGGAACGGTTTTCCAAAAACCCTCGAATGCGAAAGGGTGGGGAAAGTGCTTTATAATTGCGCCGCCGCATCCCGCGTTCATACCTTTGCCACTCTGCCATTCCATCTTCATCCTCAGCCCTCACATTTCCAGATTCGCATACACACACGCTCCCGACGCCAGTCCCCATCCAGATCCAAGAGATGGCGCCGAAGAGGAGAGCTGTGAACCCGAAGAAGGCGAGCCCAAAGAAGGCAGGAGCGGGAGCCAGTTGTGACGAAGAGTGGGTGCCGTCGCGCACGGGGGAAGCGGAGCTCGAGAGATTGGTGGAGGCGGGCGTGCTTCCTGACCACGTCACCGCTGGATGGCGGCCAGCCAGTGGTGAGCCCTTCCCGATGCTCAACACTGATGAAGTTGTAGTCTTTGAGGATTATTTCTGGCGTGGGTTGGGGTTCCCTGTTCATCCTTTCTTGCGGGATCTGCTGGAGTTCTGGACGATTAGTCTGTGCAATCTCCACCCCAACACCATATTACACATCTCGATCTTTATTCATTTCTGTGACACGTTTCTGGGGGTTCTGCCACACTTCAACCTCTTCAGACACCTATTCTAGTTGAAGAAGAAGGGCGGCAGTGGTTCCAAGGTGGTCAACAGTGTATATCTGCAGCTCTGGGATGGAATGGCCAGCGAGTACATTAATGTACCACTAAACACTTCTCTAAAAAGGGTGGAACTCCAAGTGGTTCTACATGGAACAATGTCACCCTGCAATCTGCTATGATGTCCACCATATCTCGGAGAACCAGAAAAGCTGGTCGGAGAAACTGAACAGTGCTGACATGGAACAAGTAAGGGAACTCCTCGATCTGATTAAAGGTGTGGATATTAGCGGAGAACTAGTGGCGGCGAGCTTCATAGTGTGCCGCATCTAGCCCTGCAAGGAGAGGGCCCACCCGGGCTTTGACTACAGAGGTGATGATGACGGGACCCGGGAGGCGACGGAACGGCTGACGAAAAAAATTGTCCTAGATCGAGCCGTAGAGCTATTCGCTCCCAATGCCTCATTCAGCTGGCCAAGGCAAACGAGGGCCTTCAATTGTACAGATCCGCCTCCTTAGGTAACCATCTCGATTGTTTTTTCCCGATACTTTTAATCCTGAAGCATTATCGAGCAGTGAACTAATTCACTTATGCAAAGATCCATTCGTAGGAAAGAGCGGTGTACTTCTCCGGCGTGCCGAGGGGTGATCGGACGAGGGGTGTAGATGCTCGGCCACTGGCTCGGCCTGAGGAAGATGCGGCCAACGCTTCTTCAGAGTCCGGGGGCACCGACACTAGTCGGACGGAGAGTTCGCCCCCGGTATCGGAGAAAGTCAGGGGAAAAAGGGCAGTGGCAGACGAGCCGGCCCGGAAGAAGAGGAAGACGGTGGCCGCCGATCCCCTCAAACCAGGCGGCATCTCACTTGGTGGCGACCAGACCACTCGAACATGAAGGACCGCGATGCTCGAGTGGTTAGATGACGACGAAACTTCGGTGGCTCCTCCACTAAATATTGCATCGCCTCTGCGCAGCATGCGCGTGGAGGAACAAGTGAAGAAAGGCGACGAAGTCCCCGAGCAGTGGGCTAGGGGAGTCCCTACGCAGCAGGCGACGAAAGCCCCAGAACAGCAGGCGGAGAAAGTCCCAGAGCGGTAGGCGGAGCAGAGGCTGACGGAGGAGGAGACGGGACCTCCACCCTAGAGCATGGAAGTCAACCCCATGGCCGCGCCTGGGTGCTCGGGGAGGCGTCACCGGTTCAAGAAATTGTACCGGCATACCAAACCGTAAGTATCCTTGCCTTGGAGTTACTTTGTTGTCATTTCTTAGCTTTTTTGGCGCTTGACGAACTGACATGATGTAGTGTGAAACGTGCGGAGGGTCTGACCCCACCAGTCTAGACTGTCGAACCGCCAAGGGCTGATCCCATGATGGAAGCAACGCCAGCGGCTCCCATCCTAGAGTCCTCGAGAGCTCGACAGCCGGAGGAGGAGTCAACCGCCGCTGCTGGCGAACTTGGCGACGACGAATGAGCGGTGTTGACAACGGACGGATCAGCGGTAGTGCCCGAGGCAACGGCGGGAACCGCCAATTCTTTGGGAGCAGAGGCTGGAGTTGCCAGCGATGCGCCGGAGTCTGGGGTGGTGAAGCCGGTGGTGCCCGAGGGGCAAACGACGCTTCCTGAGGCATCGCAGGGCATGGTCAGACCCGCTGTCCGGCCATGGAGCCCCCCGGTGGTGCCTCGAGCTGCGGTAGAAGAGGACGAGGTGGAAGAGATCGAGCGCGCTGAACCTCGACCCCAATCTGTCCGAATCCTCTGCAAGTGCGGCGACGAGGTGGTGGTTATTGAGGAGGAAGACACCACCAGGGAGATTAGGAGATTGAAGACCACCCTTGCCAGAGTGATGAAACAAATCGAGGTTAGTACTGCATCTGGAGTGCTCATCTTTGACGTAGAAGATCGGAGTTCATCATTATAATTGTGCATTTGCAGGGGATAACTCGGACTGTCGAACAGCAGCACCAGCTGATAAAGAGGATGGAGCCCCTCGCCAAAGAGAACGAAAAACTCAGAGAGGCGATGAACCTGATGGAGAGAAACATCCAGAGGGTCCAGCGCAAGCGAGACCTTGCTGAATCCAACATGCGGGATCTGGAACACCAGAAGGGGGTCCTGTCCGAGCAGCTGGCGGCTATGTCCGAGCAGCTGTGGTGTAAGTCCGAAGAGCTGGCGAGTGCCTCCACGCAACTAGAACAGACGTCCGAGCAGCTCAGAAGTGTATCCGAGCAGAAAGCAGGTATGGTATATCAGCGAATGTGCTTTGTATTGCTGAACAGCCATATTTTTGGCAATGACTGTTATGCTTGTAGAGCAAAACACGGAGCTCGGCCAGCTATGCCAAGCCCTCGAACAACTCCGAGAGGAGAAGGCGAAGGAGACAGGGCAAGCGGATAAACTGGCCGAGGAGTTGAACGGTAAGTGCTCCCTAGTCGGAGTTAATGCTGAAGTAGTTTCCTTTCTTGACGGAACTTTGTAATGCTTGTAGACTATCGTCGGAGGGTCAAATCGCAATTCGATGTGCTGGAGCAGGACGCCCGAACCCAGAGGGACAAGTTTGACGCCGTAGTTGCCGGAGTCAAACCAGTGCTCGACTGCGTCGACCTAGAGGTGGCTCCTCAACCCGACGGTAGGCCGCCGTGCCCGGACATCGTCATCGAAAGGTACAAGACGGCGTGGGAGAGCTTCAAGAACTTCAACCGCGACGTCGTTGTTACCGGCATTACTCATGCCCTTGCGGTGGTCCGGTCCCACTATCAATCCGTTGACCTTCAGGCGATAGGGGGCGGATTCGCCGAAGGGCTGAGCGAGGCGGAGACCCAGCAGCTAGAGGATGAGGTGGAGGATGCGGCGAAAAAGCTGGCCGGCGACATCGACCTGTTTGGTGAGACGAGCGGCGATGGCGAAGCTCGGTGATCTGCTTGGAGATTATCATCTATAATTTCTGGACAGTGTAATTAGAATGCGCAATAGCACAAAAACACTTATGTATGTGATAAATGTTATAAGGTGCATGTGTATGCAGTTTGCTTGCATTTCGGCGAAAAAATCTTCGTAGTTTTAACCATAACGCAATTATACGTAGTATAAGTAGCGTCCAAGCAGTTGGTTCGCTACTGACCCCCATGGCCTCGGCTAGCCCATAGTCCATAACGTCGAGCGTGGAGCCCATGCACGTGTAGGAGGAATAGGCGTGACCAAGGAACTGCAGCCGACCACCCATAACGCAGAGCGCGGAGCCCACGGCACGTGTAGGGAGAGATCGGAGACTGGGTCTTCTCCATAGAGAACAAAGCGGAACGTGTGCTGCTCAGCGGTTGTCGAAATAACTTGGAGATATACGTAGTAGAAGTGGCGTCCGAGCAATTAGTTCTGTGCTGCGCTCTCGGCCTTGGCTAGCCCACAGTCCATAACGTCGAGCGCGGAGCCCGTGGACGTGTAGGAGGAACAGGCGTGACCAAGAAACCGCAGCCGACCACCCATAACGCAGAGCGCAGAGCCCATGGCACATGTAGGGAGGGATCGGAGACTGGGTCTTTTCCATAGAGTACAGAACAGAACGTATGCTGCTCACTGATCGGAGAAATATCTTGGAGATTTGGAGAAAACGTGTTCGGTGATTTAGAGAAAATGTGTTCGGCGAAAACGTTGGAGATTTAGAGAAACGTGGTCGGCGCAGTTATGGCGATTTCGTTTTGGAGTTCGTCATGGAGTGGCGTAGAGCTCAGCGACCGTAAGTGGAGATTTAAATTGTAATGGAGAAAAAATGGAGACAAATTATGGAGATCAAAGCTTTATTCATCATAAAGTGGAGAGTACATATCTGGGGCGTTTCAAGGATAGAAACGTATGAGGTGCTCGATGTGCCAAGAGTTGGGAACATCGATTCCGTCTAAGTCACATAGGCGATAAGACCCTAGTTGGGTAACGTCTTTGACGACGTAAGGCCCTTCCCAGGGGAAGGAGAACTTGTGCATCCCAGGGGAAGGAGAACCTGACGACAGCAAATAAATGACCTTTGATGTTGCGGTTGTAGTACCTCCGCAAGCCTTCTAGGTACTTGGCTATGCGGACGCAAGTGATTAGGCGTTCTTCCTCGGCCCTGTCGACGTCCTCTGTCCGAACAGCTTCGGCTCACTCTTCATCATAATTTTCCACCCTAGGTGCTCGGAAGGCAATATCTGCTGGTAGTATGGCTTCTGAGCCATAGACCAAGAAATATGGAGACACACCAGTGCTGCGACTAGCTTGAGTGCGCAGTCCCTAGACTACAACTGGTAGCTCCTTGAGCCATCTGCCTAGATGCTTTTCTTCTTTCTGATATAGCCTCTTTTTTAGGGCATCAAGGATCATGCCGTTCGCCCGTTCGACCTGGTCGTTGGCTCTAGGATGGGCAATGGAGACGTACTTGACGGAGATGCATCGGTCTTCGCAGAAGTCCCAAAAGTGATGGCCAATAAATATAGTTCCGAGGTCGGTGATGATGCTGTTCGAGAGACCAAATCTATGGATGATGTCTTTGAAGAGCTCGACTACTTTCTTTGCAGTAGCCGAGATGAACGGTTTATACTCGATCCACTTGGAGAACTTATCAATGGCAACGTAGACGTACCGAAACCCACCTGGCGCTGGCTTAAAAGATCCAATCATGTCTAGTCCCTAGCATGCAAAGGGCTAGGAAGCTAGAATAGTCTGCAGCTATTGTGCCGGCACGTGTATTTGCTTGGCGAAAAATTGGCATCCTTCACAACGTCGGACGAGGTCTTATGCATCGGAGATGGCCGTGGGCCAGTAAAAACCAGCTCGGAAAGCTTTGCCGACTAGTGTTCTCGAGGCCGCATGGTTGCCGCAGGAACCAGAGTGAATTACGAGAAGTAACTTCACTCCATCTTCTTGGGTGATGTATTTTTGCAAAATCCCTTCCTTGGCACTTTTCCTCATCAAGTTGTCATCCACCAGCACGTAATGTTTGCTTCGACAGATTAGGCGTTCGGTTTCAGTCTTATCGGTGGGTACTTCGGCGCTGGAGAGGTACTTGATGAACTGTTCCCTCCAATCGGCGGCCGGCAAAGGTACCGTAAGTACCAGCTGCTCAACGGGGGGAACTTCCTGAATTTCCTTTTCTTCCTTAATGGATGGCGCCAGAAGATCTTGATCGAAGACCCCCGATGGAATCACGGCGTGAGAGGAGCCCAACTTGGACAAGTGATCGGCGAGCTGATTTTGATCGCGTACCACGTGGTGGTACTCGATACCGTAGAACTTCCCTTCAAGCTTCCTGATTTCGGCGCAATATGTGTCCATCTTCTCGCTGGAGCAAGGCCAGTCTTTGTTAAGCTAGTTGATGACCAGCGCGGAGTCCCCGTATACCATGAGGCATTTGACGCCGAGCTCAATGGCTATACGGAGTCCGTGGAGACATGCTTCATATTCGGCGGTGTTGTTGGAGGATGGAAAGTGTATCCGGAGAACGTATCGGAGCTTATCCTTGGTCGTCGTAATGAACAGAATGTCCGCACCAGCACCGTTGATGTTAAGGGCGCCGTCGAAGTACATCACCCAGTGCTCGGGGCAGGTGGCGGCGATGGGCTCTTGGATCTCAGTCCACTCAGCGACGAAATCAGCAAGCGCCTGAGACTTGATCGTAGGCCTGCTTCTAAATTCAATGGAGTAAGTGCCAAGCTCGACAACCCACTTGATGATATGGCCATTGGCCTCTTTGTTGCAGAGGATGTCCCCCAGAGGGAACTCGGTGACCACGACGATCTTGTAATACTCGAAGTAGTGGCATATAGCAGCTTCTGGACCTGAGGATAACGAGTCTTGGGCTCGTTAAGAATCTCGCTGATGAAATATACCGGACGTTGCACCTTATAGGCATGCCCAGCCTCCTCACATTCGACCACAATTGTTGTGCTGACAACGCGAGAAGTAGCGGCGATATAGATCTGGAGAGTTTGGTCTGGCCATGGCGCCGTCATGATCGGAGGCTTTGTTAGAAACAACTTAAGCTGCTCGAAAGCTGTGTCTGCCTCTTCCGACCAGGAAAAGCGCTCGGAGGCCTTGAGGAGTTTGAAGAAAGATAGCCCTTTTCACCGAGGCGCGATATGAAGCGGCTTAAGGCAGTCATGCAGCCTGTAAGCTTCTGTATATCCTTGACGCATGTTGGCCGTTTCATGTTGGTGATGGCGGAGACCTTGTCAGGATTGGGCTCGATGCCTTGTGCGCTGACAATGTAGCCCAGGAGTATACCAGATGGAACTCCAAAGATGCACTTTGAAGGGTTCAGCTTCCATCGGTACCTTTTTAGGTTGGCGAACGTTTCTTTGAGATCGGCGATAAGATCATCGGCGGTCTTGGACTTGACGACCACATCATCGATGTAAGCTTCGATGTTGTGGCCAATCTGTTGATCAAGGCACATCTGGATAGCCCTTTGATAAGTCGCCCTAGCGTTCTTGAGTCCGAAGGACATGGTGGTGTAGCAATACGCACCGAATGGCGTGATGAACGACGTCTTGATCTGATCTTCTTCCTTGAGGGAGATCTGGTGATAGCCAGAGTAACAGTCAAGGAAGGAGAGCAGTTCGCAGCCGGCGGTGGAGTCTACAACCTTGTCTATCCGAGGCAAACCGAAGGGGTCTTTAGGACAGTGTTTGTTAAGATCAGTGTAATCAACGCACATTCTCCGTTCTTTATTCTTTTTTTGAACGAGAATAGGGTTTGCTAACCACTCAGGATGATACACTTCTTTTATAAATCTGGGAGCTAAGAGCCATTTTATTTCTACCCTAATAGCCTCCTTCTTGTCTGGCGCGAATCGGCGGAGTTTCTGCTTGATCGGTTTGGTGGTCGGCGAGACATTCAAGGAGTGCTCGATCTTCTCCCGTGGTACCCCTGGCATGTCTGTAGGTTTCCAAGCAAACACGTTAGCGTTGGTACGTAGGAAGGAGATGAGCGCGCTTTTCTATTTGGGGTCAAGGTGAGCCCCAATCTTCACGGTCTTGGAGAAGTCATCGAGGCTGAGGCCAACCTCCTTTATTTCCTTGGACTTGGCGGAGGCACGGGGAGGATCTAGCTCTGGGATCTCCATGTCATCGATGGGCAATGTCTTGGCTTCGGTGACCACACTGGCCATCTGGATGGAGAGGTCGGTGGCTTCGGTGAGGGCGAGACTTTCTGTCTCGCAGGCGTAGGCAATGGAGAGGTTGGCCCGCAGGGCCAGAACTCCTGCAGGCGAAGGCATCTTTAGCACCAGATACGCGTAGTGCGGTACAGCCATAAACTTGGCTAGAGCTAGCCGACCAAGTATGGCATGGTAGGCGGTGTTGAAATCAGCGACGTAGAAGTTGATGTGCTCGACGCGGTAGTTGCTTGCCGTGCCGAACTGTACTGGTAGGGTGATCTCTCCAAGCGGTTTGGAGGCCCTGCCAGGTACCACACCCCAAAAGGAGGAGTCAGAGGGTGTGAGATCCGCTAATCCGAGGCCCAGCTCCTTTAGGGCTCCGACGAAGAGGAGATTTAGAGCGCTCCCACCGTCAACGAGCACTTTTCTGAAGAGCACCTTCTGGACGGTTGCGTCGAGGACGAGGGGGAAACGCCCTGTGTAGGGAATGTTCGCCCACTGGTCGGCCCTGTTGAAGGTGATGGGGACCTTGGACCATGGGCGATAGCTGGGGTTGGCGACAGCGTCCTCCGTAGTGACGTTGAGCACCCACCGTGCGGCGAGCTTCCGTTCTCTTCTGCTCTCGGTGGAGGCGAGGCCCCCGAAGATGGTGGTGACCAGCTTGTCGTGGTCCTGGAAGGCATTGTCATTGCCCCCAGGTGGTCGATGACTTCCGGCTCTGTCGTTGGCGTCGTCGTCTAGCTTTTTGTCCTGGAACTCCTTAGCCAAACCGAGGCAGTTCTTCATCTTGTGCTTGGCGTTCTTATGGAGAGGGCATGGGCCGTCGAGGATCTTCTTGTACTGTTCGTCATAGTTGCGCTTGGCGCGAGGTTCATTGACGGCAGCGATGATGTGGTCTCACCGGCGGCGGTGATTTTGACCAGTCTTGGGTCCTTCTAGCTGATCACGGCCGCTGTCACGATGATAACTACGGTCGTCGTGGCAACGGTCGTTGTGGTGGCGGTCGTCAGGGCGGTCGTCGTAGCGGCGTGTTGGGCGATGAGTGCCCGCATCCTCATTGAAGCGCACCTTGGCTTCCTCGGCATCGGCGTACTGGTTGGCGGTTGTGATCATCTCGCCGATCCCCGTCGGTGGCTTGCGGTTGAACTTAGAGCGAAGCTCACGGTGATGGAGTCCTCGGATGAAGTCAGTGATGACCTCGGCTTCCATGATGTTTGGAATAGAATTCCTCATCTCGAAAAAACATCGGATGTAGCTGCGGAGGAGCTCGGATGGCTTCTGGTTGATGCGGTTGAGATCATGCTTGGTTCCCAGTCGCGTACACATAGCCATGTAATTGTCGGTGAAGACTTTTTTCAGCTCTTCCCAGGATCCGATAGAGTCCGAGGCAAGGCTAGTAAACTAGTTCATGACGGTTGGCGCGAGCATGACGGGAAGATAGTTCGCCATGACACTGGTGTCTCCTCTGACGGTGTGAACAGCAGTGGCGTAAGCCTATAACCACTGTGTTGGATTCATCCTCCCCTTGTAGGGCTCGACCCTAGTGATTTTGAAACCACGGGGCCACTAAAGTGTTCGAAGCGCCATTGTGAATGTCGGGGGCCCCTCGGGGTTGTCGGCGCCGTCATCTACAGCGTTGCCGCCGGTGATTGGCTCGAGGGCTGAGTCCGGGTTGTCGTACTCATGCTCGTACTCCTAGCAGCGGCGTACTTCGTCTTCATGGCGACCGAAGCGACGTTCGTCGATATGTCATCATGCATCTCAGAGATTGTTGAGGTGCACCTAGACGTCCTGGTCGTGTTGGCGGTGATGTTCGGCGCGGTTGCCCCTAGCTCTGCCCTGGAGGGGTTGCCTATCATCGCGGTGCTGGTCGGTGAAGCGACTTTGGCGGCAATCGGTTCTTGTGGCGACTGATCGGCGAATCGAAGTGGTGGAGTATGAAGGTCTCTGATCCTGGTGAATCTCATTGACCTAGCAGTGCGCCGCTTTAAGCATGGCGACGACCTTGGCGAGCTCGGGCGTCTGTAGGAGGCGGGTGAGCTCGTTGGCAGCCACAGCCAGATTGGCGCTTGGAGTCTCGAAGACGTCGTGGCCGTCAATGCGGAGAAACACTTTGTCGAGGTTGCGCTGGAGTGGCCTTCCTTGCGAGTCGAGCTGCTGCTCGGCCATCGCGAGGGCATTCTTGTTTGCTCGGCGTTGTGCGCGGTTGACGTTCCGGTTCTCATGAGCGGTGCGTTCCTCCTCGGTCTCGCTGTTTCAAGGGGGGCTGTCGATGCTGACGTTCAAGATCGCACCACCCCGGAAAGAAGGGAGAGGAAGTTGCTCGGTTAAGGTTTCGGCGAGGGTCTCCGTAGAGCCTTGGGACTCAGAGTCTGGATTCTCCTCCGGGATGGTCTAGAGGGATGCTCTAGAGCGTCGGCTGACGTGGAGCATGTTGACAGCCGGTGGAGGCTGGTCGGTGATCTGGTTGGCGAGAGGATGGATGTCTCCCACCTGGTCGGCGAATTTGCCCCTCAGGGCGCCTTGGTAGGTGGCGGCAATGTTGGTGAGCCCGAAAGGCAGAGCCGCAACTCCTAGAGTTTTTGAGCAGCCTCCGATAGATTTGGATCGGAGGGTGGTCGTCGCTGAACCAAAGTGTCTAGAGCCGATTCGGCGATGGAGAGGCAACCAACGAGCTTCAGACCGACCCAATCGATGGGCTCGATTAGATCGTCGTTGTTGATCTGCCTCCTCTGGTAGCGAGGGAGCGGGCGACGAATTGCTGATGAAGGCGACCTCGGAGGTGGTTCCGAGATCGGATTTGCAGTCGTAGGTGCGGGGATGATCGGCACAGAGTCGATCTGCGTCGGCTCGAGGAGCTCTCCGACTCTGTCAGCGTTGATGATCCAGGAGATCGATCCGACCGTGAAGATCTGGCCAGGCTGCGGGAGGGACGAAGAGCTTGCAGAAAAAGCCATCTTGTTCGACAAGAAAATAGCACGCAGTCCCCTACCTGGCGCGCCAACTGTCGACAGAATATCGTCGGCAGTCCTCCGAAGGGTATCCCACGAAGGTAGATTGATCGGTAGAGGAGCGTGAGATCAAGAACAAGAAGGCAACAAAGACACACGAGTTAGACAGGTTCAGGCCGTCAGTATGACGTAATACCCTACTCCTGTGGTCTGTTGGTTTGTATTGGCTATCGTATGATATTGTGTGAGTTTGGAGGGGGGGTCCCTGCCCACCTTATATAGTCCGGGGAGCAGGGTTACAAGTCGGTTAGATCTGAGAGATAACCAGAAAGTAATAACTGATTACAGGAAACTTAGGATCATACATATCCTAACAGATCTCGTAGTATCTTCAGGATATCTTCCAGATGTCTTGCAGGAAGCGCCGAGCAGAGTCGTGCCCCGCAAGGCTTCGTCTTGTGGGCTGGGTCGTCCCTAAGGGCGCAGCCCATGTGGTCTGCCATGGGTATCTAGGGGTCATACCCCCCACAGGTTTGCAACACGGCGACGTGGCCTCGGGTCGTCGGTGCAGAGTGCGCGGAGGCGGTGGTGGTGCGGTAGTTCGTCGGCGACGCCGTGGTGGTGTGGCTGGCCGAGGCTCGGCTGGGTGTGCCCCAGCGGCGCCATGGTGGGGCTGGCTGGTGGTAGCCTGGCTTTGGCTCGCCTGCTGTGACATGGTGGCACGGCTGGCTTTGCCAGGCTGGGGTAGAGGCTGCAGATCTGTCCAAGGTTGTGTGAAGGCCGACGAGGGTGGCGCCGATGGCCGGCAGTGGAGGTGTCGACAGCGCGGGGATAGGAGAAGACAACATGCGCGGCATGGAGGCTCGCGGGCGGCGAGTGCCGCATGGAGGTGGCGAGGAGGCGGAAGCGGTGGGAAGCCGGCGATGGCGGAGATGTTGTGGTGGAAGAAGCGGGTGGTGGCCAAGTCATGGATTCAGGGTGCAAGTGTCAGCTTCGGCGGAAGGCGGCCGAGGGCATTCGCATGGTGATTCGGGGGCTTGACTTCTATGTGGTCGTTGTTGGGCGACGGTATCTGGACTGTGTGCCACGTGTGCCTGCGAAGTTGGCGAGGAGGCCGGCGTGGAAGTTGTGCCGGTGGAAGTGCAGTGTCTGATGATCTGTGTGATGTTTGATGGCAGCTAGAGGCCCTGCTTGACTTCTCTGTCATCTTGGTGAAGCGGCTTGGTTGCTAAAATCTACGATGTGAGCTGGTCTTAGGGGTGGCGGTCGGTTGGGCGATGACCAGAGGCAGTTGCTTGTGCTTTCGGCTTTGCGGCTTGCAGCGGACTGCAGTGGCTAGCCTTGCATGGCAAGGGTTAGTCCAGTGTGGGACAGCGTCGACAGGCAGCGCAAGCTGAGGCGATGGCATGACGGCTACATGGCTTGCGGTGAATCATGGCGGTTAGCCCTGCATGGCAGTGGTTGACTCGGTGTGGTACATCGTCGGTAAGGACGACGCAGGCGGTGACAATGGTGTGCCTTCATGTCGCAATGTCGTCCTTTGTTGCTGTTGCATCGTGGCGGGCAGTTGAGGGTTTGGCAGTGTTGCACGGCGCGTGTTGAGGTCTCAATCCAACCGACTGTTGTCGATAGTTGAGCTAGTTGCTTCTTGTTGAGTTTAGTGTTGTTGTTGCTGCTGCTCTGTTGTACTGTCTAGTCTGGGTTATTCTTCTTTTTAATATAATCGGCAACTCTTCTGCCTGATTCATTTCAAAAAGTTCTAGTTTTTGTAATACTTTTTTAGTTTCTTAGCGAACCAAAAGCGAGAGTTACCTTTGAACGTTTTTTCAGCTTTTATTAGTTCATTTTCTTATAAGCAAACTTTCGAGCTTTTCAAAAGCTAGCACGACATTTAATTGTTTGTTTCATTTTCTGGCTGAGTAAAGCTACAAAAAAAAAAATGGAAACAAACAAGCCCTTATATTCTAGCCATCCGCTCCCGCTTCTCTTCATCTTGTATTACCCTTTTTGAACACTCCAACTGAGTTTATTATATACATTATTTTGTGTTTTGCCTTGCTAGGTAGGAGTGGTTTCTGTCTCTTTACTAGCACTATGTTTGTCAAAAAAAAGAATGCAATTTTAGATTTGATCAAAACTAAATCATTTTTAAGTTTAACTAAGTTTATAAAAATAGTATCAACATAGAGAATTTTGAATAGATATGATGAAAATATGTTTTATGACTAATCTTATGGTACCTATTTAATACGATAAATATTAGTATATTTTTTATATCAATTTGGTAAAAAAACTTGACATATATACTTTAATACGATAAATATTAGTATATTTTTTACTATCTGATCTCACATGGGCAAATGTGCCGCAGTGGATACCGATTGATGCAGAGGATTCAGATACGCGTTGCAGCGTCCCTTCTCGGTACAGAGAACACAGAATAGATATATATACTATATATACCTATAGTAGGTAGCTAGTATGACCAATGAGTGCAGTGCAGGTACGGTGCAGCTAAACTAATGTCTGTTCGCTCGTAGAAAAATATTATTTATTAGTTAAAAAAATACGATTTATAAGCCAAACGAACTGAACGTAAAAGGTCAGCCACTATCTTATCTTACCATCATCATGTTCTAAAGCATGCATGCATTTGCATTGACACACCCAAGAAGGGATCTGCTTGCCGAGCTGGCTGTTCAATTTGTCGTCCATATCCCACGTGGAGAGAAGCTTATCATAAAGGCTTCAACAAGGGGTTCTATCCGTTCTTTAAGAAAAAGATAAAGATTGGATAGATTTGAACCACAATTGCAAAGGTAATAACTACTATACCAGCCCAAATCATGATCTTCACTGAGGCCATGTTTAGTTCACGCCGGATTTGGCGCCGCCGGAAAACCGGACACTGTAGCTACACTGTAGCATTTTGTTTTTATTTGGTAATAATTGTCTAATCGTTGACTAATTATGCTCAAAACGTTCGTCTCGTAAAGTACAACCAAACTGTGCAATTAGTTTTTGATTTCGTAAAGTACAACCAAACTCCATGCATGTACCGTAAGTTTGGTGTGATGGGAAATCTTCTTTTTGCATAGTGTCAAATTCTAGAATTTGGGGCAACAACTAAACATGGCCTAACTTGGATTTGGCCGGCCGGCGGGCGGCGGCGCCCGACCCAACTCGAAATGAGAGCAGCCTGTCGTTAAATATATTGCTGCCGTCTTTTTGCTCTCTCCGGTTCCGGTCGTCAGGTTGGGCACGCACATGTTCTTGTATGGATTAAGAGGCATGCACACGCAGAGCAGTTGCATAGAAAACAATTGCTTCAGTTCAGCTCACGAGATGTTAAAAGGGCACATGTCGGCAGCAATATACGTATCATATCATATATGCAGTGCAGGTGTGGCGGGTTTTCGGTCGGTTCTCCGGCCACCAGCGCAACAGTAGTGAAGACGCACACGCACGTACGGCATCTTGTAGGGTGGAGGCCATAAATATCGCAACCCTGGAAACTAGCAGTAGCAGCAGCTACGATGTCAGCGAATGAGGCTGCAAAGTGGCTGGAAAAGAGCAAAACAATCCTTGCTCAAATTAAACGCCATCTGATCATGCATATCGTAGTTTGGCAGAGCTGTGAACAGAAAATCTGAAAAGAGCAGTTTAGGCTTGGTTTAGATTGAGGTTAGGAATCAGTATTTGTTACTGTAGCACTTTTGTTTGTATTTAACAATTATTGTCCAATCATGGCCTAACTAGGCTCAAAAGATTCGTCTCGTAATTTACAATCAAACTGTGTAATTAGTTATTTTTTATCTACATTTAGTACTCCATACATGTGTTCAAAGATTTGATGTGAGAGAGAGAGAGTGAAAAAACTCAATCTAAACAAGGCCCTTGTAGAAAACGTTTGCCTCGGTTGGACAAAAAAAAAAGGAAAGACAAGGACGGAAGCCTGAGCAAGGTAACCGAAAAAAACATGCATGCATGCTGGAAAGGTGCCAATTGGTAGTACTAATGCTATCAGATCAGACTGGATAAGACACAAGTGTGTACCGGAGGATGCTATCATGCTATGCTAGTACAAAAAGAGAACTATTAGTAATGCAAGCATCAAGGTTACGTTTGCGAATTGCGATGACTGAGGGGCTGCTTGGTTGCGGCAGCAGCTTTGCCTCGCCTCGCCTGGCTGCATCAGCGCGAGCCACGAGGAGCTTGCCCGATGGAGCGAGCCGAATTGGCTCTCTCGCAGGAGCCAGGCAAAGCTTGCCCGTGCGGTCCCAAGGTGAGCAAGCAAAGAAACCAAAACGGCTGTCTTGGTTTGCTAGCCTGGCTCACAGTGACCAGCAAACCAACCAAGCAGCCTCTGAGATGTTACTGGCGCAGCAGACAAGCGATTTCTTTAACAAATGACACGAGTATATTATTATATATATAAATAAAAGTAAGAGCAAAAGTATCCACCGCCGTACCTTTTGGACTAGGGAGCAGTTTTTAATTGCCAGTGTAAGCGATGAATCGAGGTGTTGAGCAATGCAACGTGTTCACTACTGGTTTGCAACAAGGACAACCATGAAGTGAAGCAAAAGGACCGAGGACACTGCATTTGTATTAAACATATTTAGGCCGGTTCGATTACTTGGAAACGGGTGCCTGAAACGGTTCTAGCTGGAGCGACAGGTTCATTTACAGCAAGCAATGATCAGCCGGATTATTTCCTACCCTCAATCCACCATAAGCGAACGAGGCCTTAACCTAGAGCTAGATAACGATAAACGGATAGCAAACCAGTGAGATACCAGACCAATTATTTCAGGTATAATCAGAATTATCTGACAAGATAATCATTATCAACAACTATTATTAGTAAATATCAATTAGGGAACCAATGAACCAACCAAATCACAGGTGATATTTTTTTCGCTGAAATTTGACTTATACTACTGCTTATGCTGATTTGTTACGAGAGGAAAACATTGTTCGTTCGATGAAAATTACTGCTGAAGTAGTGCTGAAAAATATGGCGAAACCCAACTTTTATAAACAATAAATAAGAGCACCAAAAGCGTGAACCCACACGACACAGGAAATGTGGATACCATCTTACAAGTTTAGTAAACACATACCAAAACTAACTTTACAAAACTGTCCAAATATGATGACAGAACACCAAACTATAAACCGGAAGGGACAATCAAAGAAGGCCCTCAACTTCCAAGTCTTCACTATAAACCTTATAGCATTAACTAGAATTAGTTATGTGTCGACAGTGTTGTCATGCCAAGTAGGTTAGATAAGTATTTGAAGTCAGGTTTCTTGGTTCTATATGTTCGATGTTTCTATTTTATCTTTTTGTATCTCGATCATTATCGACATATGTCAATAATTTCATTCGAATTGTTCCATTTCCGATTTTCAGTGAATCATGTTTCCGCTCCATTTTCGGTCTTCCCGACTTCGTTTTTTTTATTTTATTTTTGTAATAAAATATTAAAGTGAAAATGGGAGAGGGTTTCATCCCTGCCAGTAACTACTAGATAAGATGGAAAACGAATAGTAAATTGGGTTGCTTCACACAAATTCCAGAATTAGCATCATCCGACAGGGTACGCATTATTATGAAGCACTGTTTAAAGTGACATACTCCATGCACTTTTGAGGGGCACAACAGTGGATGCTATTGCTTTCACCGCCAAGGAAGCTATTACAACAGGACCACAGGAGACATAATTTCTCATGCTTCCATGCCAACAAAAACACGCACTGAACTGGTTGGTACTGATCTTGAATTAAAATTTGTGTGCAGAAACATAGTCACGTTTTAGTGACACACTACAGTTCTTTATTTATTTGACTAGTTTTTATTAGTTGCGTGTCTTTTTTTACCATTGCGTATAGATCTCTCTCTTTTTTTATGATCAATCGGTACTTCCTCCGTGCCAAATTATAAGATGTTTTGTTTTTTTTAAATATGATAGTTTTTGCTATGCATTTAGATATAAAATATATCTATATAAGAAAACTGTGTATCTATAAAGCCAAACCATCTTATAATTTGAAATAGAGGGGTTGACTTTTAGCTCTGATTAAAGCGAATGCAGTGGCTTCTTTATTAGTAAATACTATAACATGAAGATAATAGACAGATGGCTTAGCTTTTCGTGGCCTTCAAAAGTTGAACAAAATCTCTGAAAAAAGAGCTGTGAACAAGTAGAGCCAACTAACCATTACCAGATCACGGTATCACTGGTAGAGGAAAGCCTGACCAAGTTAAATACTACTTTGCATGTTATGCCATGCTGCAAACTGTAATCCCTATAATCATGTCACTTTTACTGGACATGTTCTTGTGTTGTAACTGCTTTGATACTTTATTATTAGTTTTTGTTTGTGGGTTCTTGCCACGCTAGCAATAGTATATACCAAGATGAGATACTGTGCACGTTGCAATCCTCTGACATGTTGCCAAGTGGGAGTATCCGAAACACAAGTGTCAATTAGCTAGTGACGTGCTGCGTGCCGAAACTGCGTGTCGCTCTGATTCCATCAGTGATTCATCGTGTCGGAACAAGATGCCAATTACGCATAAAACAATTTAGTGATGCTAATGCATGCAAACATGAAGGCCACGTAAGTGATGATGATGACTGAGTTGTTCCTGACGCAGCAAAGTGCAGACAGGAACAGGACTAGCTAGGATTAAACAGAGCACATGTCTCATCGGCCGCCGCATTTTCTGACCAGATAGATATCAGTTTTTAACTTGCTACCAATGCAATGCAACTTGTAAATTATCAGTTGAGAAATGCGATCTGTTTACTGCTAATTGACACAAGAAGGTTTGCAACACGGACAGCCTCAAACTGATGCTGAAAAGGCAGAAATGGAAACGTAGGCTTCAGTGAGCATAGACCATTGCACGTACTAAATATTTGGAAACTGCAAACTGATTCTTTCCAGCACGTCTAAGGCCTTCGCTTTGCATATACAACTAGGATTGCTAACTGAATTCTCCTTTTGCCTTACGACTATTCAGCTCACATATAAGGAGAGGCATGTAGTAAATTGATCAAATTGTTTCACACGAATTCCAAAATTAGCACCATCTGACAAGGCACACGCATTATCAAGCACGGCTTAGTGTTACATGAGCTCCTGATGGTTACATGTAAGATGAAAAGAAGCTATCACTTTTACCATCGTCAGCTATGCACCATTGCAACTGCAACCAGAATTGCAGATGCTGCCATACTACCACCAACATGCACTAAACTTGTCGGTATTGTTCTATAGCTAAATTTGTGTGTAGAAACACTACTGATGCACTAGCAGATGGTAAATTGGTGTTAGCAGTACGATTAGCAGATGGTGCAAGCAAATACTTTCTTGCTTTTTTATCTGATTAGCAGATGGTGTTATTAGCAATACGATTAGCCAGAAGAGGTGCTTGCTCTGCCTCCTCATCAGGCTGGCCTGAAACAGCAACTTCGGAGCATTTGTCCTTTCTTTCTGGAATAAGCGTCCAAGCGAAGCATAAGGAGATTGCCTGTAAATGTATTTAGCATTAGAAAAACTGCATGTTCAGATATCCAGTTGTAAAGCCATATTAACCATACTGCAAAGGAGAAAAAGGTCCTAACCAAGAAGAAACCAGCCATAAGGAAACTGAATCCTCTGCAGTTGAAGGGGGCTTCGGGTGAAATGAAGTAAGCTGAAAGACAAGCAAGGAAAAGGATCAGACAAGAATACTACACTCAATAAAGAATGGAGCGTGTAGAGTCAGTCCATAGGATTAGGAACAAACGATGAATTTGTAAAATAGTGCTAACAGGCCAGTGGGCTCATGTATAGAGGTGCCAGCAATGTAGCCATCGACTGCATGGTTCCGACGAACCCTTGTGCCTTTCCCTGTGAATTTGTATTTTTAATAAAAAAAACAAAACTATGCCAGTAAGACAGAAGATTAGACTAAAAGGTTTCATTCTTCAATTACCAAAACAAAACAAAGACAGGTAGCGTATGTATGGGTACCTGATCAGTTGAAAGTACTTCCCCAGAAATTATTGCATAGGTCTGCAGATATGCATATTTATGACGCAAGTAAGTGTACAAGTATCACTTGAATGCAGAGAGGATATGTATGATGCATGAATCGGTGCTGCAAAAGTTTCAGCCAGTGCCTTCCTTCAGATAATTTTTAACCATGAAACTCTGTAGATTTGCATACTTTCCACATGCATGCACAAACAGCATTGGAACACACTGAATATGTAACTGGTGAATTTGATGCTGAGACAGTTTAAGTCACAGAACATCCTTCTGTGAAATTATAACCACGATTTTTTTTTTGTTCCATACCACCACTCAGAACCAAAATACAAGATTGACTTACAGCTGGTTTGGCCAGAACACAGATGACACCCAGCGAAGAGCAAATATAAGGCACCTGCAAAACAGATGCAAGTTAAACAAAACAATTTTTTGCAATTGTACAACATAAACCCATCACAATGCATGTCCAAGCTCAAATACATACCCACCAAGCCCATGCAACACCATAAAGAAAAGCCTGCAGAACAACTTTTCCTCAGAAATCAATAAACTGAATTTTGTAATAGTATACCTTAGATTATTAAAAACATAGCAAATGATCCCGGTGAAATAACTCACATAGGCAATTGATGTGAGTATTGAAATGCATAATACTCCTTTTCCACCAATTACACGGCTAAGAAGAGGGAGGACCAAAATCTGCAATTTAGAAACAGTATCACGAACTGCAAATCTAACAAAATGATACTAAGCCATTAAAAATTATGGTGACCAACGGGGTACTAATTAAAACTAAAAATTTCACCTGGGAAAAGATCGAACCAATATCTACCACCATTAGAATTTCTGAGAACTGATCCTTGTCAAAGCCAAATACTGACTTGAGGTAGTACTGGAAAAATGAAATGAAATGAAGTGTGCAATTCGACTAGACACTGTCATGAAGTAGAAAGTAGGAAAATAATTACCAGAAGGACATCACTGATGCCCATCATTCCCAATTCATAGAAGAAGGAAATGAATGTGATTCTCCTAAGTGTTTCACTATAAACACAATAATACAAGTTTAACAAAAATTGCATTAGCAGTTGCTAAACACTGGCTGACTTGAAAACTAATTGATTGTCATTGTATCAAAGTTTCCGAGCATGAATAGATGAATAAGTACTGCCTTATTCTTAATGGAATCAGTAAGTCTGCTGCTCATTCCTGTAGGCCCTTCATGAATGAAGGAAGAAGTTTGACTTAACTCTGACAGAACTTTCAAGATAGATATTTCTGAACTCATATAAAACTTTATAGATATTTTTTTTTTAAAAAAAGAGCCACAGAAAAAATACCTTTGCAAATATTTCTGGGACAGATCATTTTTGTTGTTAATAGTTCAAATACAAGTTTATTATCAACATTTCTTATATGAGAACTAGGAGGGAGCCCTAAACTTCTTATAGGATTTGACATGAAATTTCATGAATTCCTTGAGTGTTAAACATCTTTAATGATAAAGTCAACTACATACTGTGTGCAGAAGCCTTACCTGTTTTTGATTATGCTAATGTTCTCCTTCATACAGTTCCAGCGTTGCTGGGGTAAACTAACAACCAAAGATGACAAAGTCAAACGCTGACAAGGCACCGAGGGAGCTCTTTGGACTGTCTCCACCAGGTACAGTTTCATGTAGAGTACAGATAATACTGACAAAACAACTGATACCTGAAAAACCATGGTCCAGGACTTGTAAGCTGAAACTTGCAAAGAAGAAAAAAATAATTAACAATATGATGCGACTAAAAATAAATAATTCAACTAGTGATACCTGAAAAATCCAACTCTCAGGAAGAAACCTTGAACAGATGTTTCCTAAAGCGTGCGAAGCAGAGAAAATTCCTGTCAGGATACCAAAGGCAGCCGCCCTCTTTGATGGTTCAACCACATCCGCCTAATTCAGGGGAACATTTTAGACTGTCAGATTGCATATCTTTATTCACAAGCAACATAACAAATGTATAGTGGTAAACTTCTGTTTGTTTTTATCAGTTATATTCAATTAATCACAAACAATGCCACTTGAAGGATCTTATAACATAGGTTTGTTGTCTTTCCATGCAAGTAACTGACAAACTCAAAAACAAATAATGTTGATTTTTTTTGTGGTTTATCCATTTAATTAGTGACTTTGACAACACAAGGTAACTAGGTTCTATCTAGTCACCAACTTCAGTCAAGGCAATAGTTCATGTAAAAAAAAAAAGGAAAAATGATTTTACCTTAAAAAAAAAGATGCACACGAAGACTTCAATTGACAATACAGGAGCAGTTCAACCACTGACATGCCATTTTTTTTTCTACAATGGAGAAAAATTTGAAACTATTTCTCACCGTGCAGTGAATATTATGGTTCCTTGGCCGATCATGTATGAAAAAGTACGCATAACAAGGTAGGCATGTACAGTAGCCCTTGAAATTTTCCATGCAAGCAGAGCTGCAGGCATGAACACCAATTAACATCCACATCAAATGGACAAATGAACACTTTACTGAAAGGAACAAGCATAGACGTGCTCCATGGTCAAATTAAAACTTAATCCATATGAATTGTCTTGTGTGACTAGTTGTGAGGCCTACAAATTGAAGGGATCACATTAGTAGTTGAGACAACAAATCAGAAAATTACCAAATGGTATTATGGAGGTGGAGGCAGAGAGGAGGAGGATAGGCTTGCGGCCATATTCATCAGCTAGCTGACCCATCAGAGTGAGCCCTATAGTCCTGAAAATGCCCCCAACCTGCACTCAATACATTGAATTGAAACTTGATTTCCAGAAAAAAACAAATCAAAACCAGCACAAATGAAATTGTTTATCCTGTTTCAATGTTTTACTTGTTTAGCTGAATTATTGTACTTGGCTCAAAGAAACACTATCTCCTTCAGGAAACAAACAGATTTACCATATCAACTGATCTGTTGCCAAAGCAGAAACATCCCTCAATGATCACCATGTAATTCTGATTGCATAATTTCACCAACTTAGTCAATCTATGTGGCAGATGCATGGTCGTTTTAGTAACTAACTACAAAGAGAAGAACACTGATACGGAAGGATGTGTACTCAGGCGATATAGATAGATAGACAGATTCCAGGGAAGTCCCCTGTGCAGGGGCGTAGCGGGCACACTGATGATAAAGTTGACTAATGCCATCTGCTCTTTAGCCACCTAGAACAGCACCATCCCCACCCCACCCCCAGTGGTGCTCAATTAATGGGTCAATTAAAAAAAATCCTAACATATATCCAAGCTTTACATACTCTGCAATAAGATCTGCATATGGCACTGCTCCTTTGACATTTTGTTGAGCACTTGTGGCTTTTGGCAAGATTCGTAATAAGGCAGCTTAATGTGTTTCGCTTTCACTCGTGTTGCGTTAGCACTTTCTTTTCCTAGAGAAACCAAGTTGTTATGCTGGAAACAATAGTGCACAAACCAAAATCGTATAGAGACGAGACATACCGAGGACTGAAGGCCGGTGAGGTAGAAAGCCTCAGAGCAGGGCGTGGAGGCAGAGCTGGTAGCACTGAGGGGGCAGAGCGCGGTGGTGACCTTGTCGACGAGTGCAGGCACGATCATCTCCTCGGCGACCCCGTACAGCACCATCCCTACTAGGAGGTGCAGCAACGGCCTCATCACAACTCTCATCTCGTCGCCTCCAAGGCAACCCATCTCCAGATGTCCTTCCCTTCCCTTGAGCAATCCTATATATGTTCAGTGCCCACTTGGTAATTACCCAAGAGGAGGATTTATATCTTTTTTTTGTTTGAAAAAAGAAATAATTAAGCACAAAATGCACGAGCTGCAACGTAGAGGAGGAACGCTTTAGTAGCTTTTCATCGAGTGTAGCAGGTGGAGCTAGAAAAGGACAGAGGGGTCGGTCGAGTGCCATGTCGGGCAGGCAGTAATAAGTAAATTCAGGCGATGGATTGAGATCAAACGGACCTTCTGTTGACTGTTACTTGCGGTCGGTACCCTCTTTCTCGCGCGACCTCCCTTCCGGCGCCACAGTCTCCGGCCGCCCGCCGCCGACGGGCTAGTTCTGGGCCGGTACACGGAGACTGGACCTTACAAGGAGAAGGAGGCCGGGTGCGCTGTGGCGCTGCCGCCGGAGCTGACGCAGAAGAAATTCGGTGTCCGGGGACCGGGGAGGGGGAGGAAAGGGACGAGCCGACGAGGCGCAGGAGGAGACAGGCGGCGCCGGACGCGAGGACGGCAGGGAGGTGGCGCGTAGGGGAGGCGGGAGCCGGGAACGAGGCTTGACGGTATTTTTATTTGTTTTTTTTTCTTTTTTTCCCATTGGTGCACCGTGAGTCCGTGACGGATGCTTACATCATGTCCGGTGCTGCTCAGCTTGTGCTCCACAAGACCACAATACTCTCGTTCGGGCTTGTAAGCGCACGGACGTCCGTTTTTCGTGCCTGAAGTATGTTTCTCGCACCGTTTTACCCACGTCGGTTCTGTGTTGCCCCGAACGTCATCGAGAAAAAAGAAAGGAGGTGACGGATGCCTGGCCGGCATAAGGAGGAGGAGGAGACACCGAGGCGAGGCAGCAGAAAGCGAGGAAGAAGATGCAACACCCGATGTATTTTTTGAAACATTCAGACGTAACACTTGCAACGTACATCTAAAGGCAGATGAAATACTTGAAATATTTATCTGAAACACTTGCAAAAACACATGAAAAACACTTGAAACCTATTGTAAAACATATCCAACATCTAGATAAAAGCACATGCAACATATGTGTGAAACATATGCAACATCCAAATAAATACACTTGCAACATATGTCTGAAAAAACAGATGAAACATTGAGAACAGAAGCTTGCAACATACGTGTACAACCATTGCAACATATGCAACATCCCGATCTACTTTTGCAACATCTATATGAAACACTTGCAACATACCTGTGAAATATCTGAAACACTCATACGCTTCCAACATGCGTTTTTCACCATTCTTCTTCCGTACGACGCAGCGCAAAGCGGGGGGTGGGCAGGCGGAGGGCAGCGCCGTCGTGGCCCCTTCTCGAGGCGAGCGGAGGGGGCGGTGGGGACAGGTCGCCAACAAGCTTTGGCGGCACTACGGGTTGTCGCCGTTGCAGGCGGGCGGAGAGGAAGGCAGGTACAGGTCGTCAGCAGGCTCTGGCCGAGAGGAAAGGGGTCGGCTGCAGGCGCAGGCGGCTACCGACGAGTTCTGGTTAGGTGGGGTCGGGAAGAAGGGGTCGTGGGGAGCTCTGGCCGGGCGGGGGACGGGAAGAAAGGGCCGGCGGAGGCGCCGCAGGGGATGGCACGGGATGGAGGCACCGCGGGGTGTGGGACGAGCAGATGGCCACATGTGGGGAGTTTTTTTTAGAGCGTGTCCGGATGGGTCAGACGCATGTGGCGTGTCATTATCGATTCTAAGTTCCGTTCTAAGTTGTAAGTGGTTTTGAATTTTTAGGTTACTATATAAGTAGACAAAATGTATAACTAGGTGCATAGCTAACGCTATGTATATAAAAAAAACTAGAACAACTTATAATTTAGAAAATAGAGAGAGAGAGTAGAGAGGAGATCCATGACGTCGCTAATTCCTACCGCATAGTGGTCATCTTGCTTGCAGGTCTTTCAAGCATGGCCCTCCGCCCCGATTTGCACGCAAATCCCAAGCGCCTGAGGAGTACGGGAGCCCGACCCACGTGTTGTAGCTCACTAATATCAACCCTGGTCACGATGCTCGCCTTGTAAGCTCCGTCACCGCTGTAACTTGAGATGAAGATCGTTTTTTGCGAGGTATGGGAGGAGCACGAGGAGGATTAATTAACTTGCAACGTACTAGGGACGAGTTCTTCATCATCTTGCTCTAAAGTTATCCACTCCTAGCTAGAGCCATAGTTTCACAATATGGATCAACTTGATGTTGCAAACTAAATAAGCACATTCAAAGTGTCACATATGAATCCATCACTCCATGCAAAGCAACTACAAAAAAAATTATTACATTTATATACTGCCATGCTATATCACCAATATGTACATCACTGGGGATGCTAATAATTGATTTGGGTTCTAAATTCATTTGCAGAAATGAAGTACATGATTAGACCACTCAATCGTTACAGGTTTACAGCTGCCTTCTAGTGTATGTACAAAATCTACTATACGAACACTATGTTGGATTTGACGGCTAATTCAGCTAATGTGATGAGTACAGGCGCTTTTGACTTCCATTTGGTTGAAAGATCTTCTTCAATTTCGTGGCTTCATGGTTTTGGCCATCAAGATAATAGTGGTTCTCGCAATGCTTCCTCGTCAGGGTCATTTGGATTTGGAACTTCTCGGTATTTATCCTGGCTTTTGGGATTAAGTGTCCAAGCAAAGCACAAGGAGGTAGCCTGTATAAATATTTAGCAAAGAAGGAATCTATTGGTGGTTCATATTCCAGAATCCAGAGATATAAATATATTGCATCACTTTATTATCACATTTCAATCATACTACGAGAGCAAAAGAACCCACCAAAACCAAAGCAGCCACAAGGAAACTGAAACCTTTGCAATTGAAGGGGGCTTCCTGTGAAATGAAGTAAGCTGAAATGAAACAGAGGAGCAAATAAAAAAGGTGTGATCAAATACAGAATGTAGTGTGTAAGGTCCCTAAGAAATTAAATGCTGGAATTTTCCAATTTGATACAAAAGGTGATTGCTCACATGTTAGTGGGTTCATTAAAAGTGGTGCCAACATTCTGGCCACAGATTCTACGGTTGCGATAAAACCTTGGGTCTTCCCCTGAGAGAAACAACTAGTTGATAACACAGATTTTTTTTTCTCGAACAGATAACACAGAATTTCAGAGTATGTACATAATAAAACGTTTCAGGATTGAATTGACAAAAAAGCCATGTTAAGTGGCGTATGGACATGTACCTGATCAGTTGCGAGTACTTCCAAAGAAATGATAGCATAAATCTGTATATTCACATATTTTTAATGCTAGTAAGTTTGCAATAATGAAATATCATTGGAATGCACTGAAAATATTAAATTTGGCCTGAAAAGCTTTAGTCAACGCCTTCCCTTCTACTAACTGTTAACCAAAGAAAATTCTTATGTCATATTGCTTCATAGATGAATATAAATTATTACTTACAGCTGGTTTGGCCATCACATAAATAATGCCCAATAAAGAGCTAAAATAAGGAACCTGCAACAGAGGTAAAAGGTGAATGCAGCAACCTTTCATAGTTACATCAAGTAAGCCCATCAGCGTACGTGCAACATTTTTCGCTTAGAACAGAAATCAATTGCTAAGGTAAGCTTGAGTTTAATACATACCCACCAAGCCCATGCAACACCATAAAGCAAAGCCTGAAAAATAATTTAGAAATAATGTGTAAATTTTTAATAGTGTAGCTGTGATTAGTGCACACTCAATGGAAGTTGAGTAGGATAACTCACATAAGCAATAGATGTGAGTAGTGAAAGACATACAATTCCTTTATCTCCAATTTTGTGGCTAATAAATGGAAGGATCTGTTAGAAGATGACCGATCAGCTCTATTGCAAGGCCCAAGAGGGCAAGTATACACCATGTACATATGCAAAGAAGCCCTCCAAGTAGAGGGAGGAGTGGGTGCAGTGGCAGGCACACCAAAATCCTCAAGAAGCCATCGTAGCCATGTCACCTCCGCAGTCACAGTCGCCATAGCACGCAGCTCAGCCTCAGCACTTGAGCGAGAAACAGCAGTCTGCTTCTTGGTTTTCCAGGCAATCAAGGAGGAGCCAAGGAAAACACAATAGGCAGAGAGAGAGTAGCGATCATAGTGATCACTCGCCCAGGTCGCATCAGAATACGCCTGAAGCTGAAGGGAACTAGAACGAGGGAAGAAAAGGCGCCGAGAGATAGTTCCACGAAGGTATCGCAGAACACGAAGGAGGTGAGCATAGTGGAGGTGGGTAGGAGCTGAGACAAACTGACTCAAGATATGCACAGAGTGAGAAATGTCAGGACGAGTGATCCCAAGGTAGACAAGACTCCCAACAAGCTGACGATAGCGAGTAGGATCAGCAAGTGGTACACCATCAGTGGGTCGTAGGTGAACACCAATCTCCATAGGAGTATCAACAGTGCGGTGATCAGTGAGAGCAGCACGGGAAAGGAGGTCCTGAGTATATTTCTCCTGAGAGAGAAAGATACCATCAGATGTGGAGGTGACCTCAAGACCAAGGAAGTAACGAAGGGGACCCAAATCAGACATAAGGAATGTCTCACTGAGACGCTGCTTCACAAAATCAATGTACTGGGAATCATCGCCCGTGATGATCATGTCATCGACATAGAGAAGAAGAAGGGTGCGACCACGAGGGGAAGTGTGAACAAAAAGAGCAGGATCATGATCACTTGGTGTAAAACCAGCATCGATGACAACAGAGGAGAAACGCTCAAACCAGGCCCGAGGAGCTTGCTTGAGGCCGTAGAGAGAACGGCGCAACCGACAAACCAGGCCATCAGGAACAGAGTATCCTGGAGGTGGCTGCATATAGACTTCCTCTCGCAGCTCGCCATTGAGGAAGGCGTTCTTGACATCCAACTGGGATATCGACCACTGACGAACAGAAGCAACTGCAAGAAGAGTACGAACAGTAGTCATGTGCGCGACAGGAGCGAAGGTCTCCTCATAGTCACGACCTTGCTCCTGTTGGAAGCCGCGTGCCACAAGACGAGCCTTGTAGCGCTCAAGAGAGCCATCCGAGCGGGTCTTTACCTTATACACCCACTTGCAAGTGATAGGAGTGACGTGAGGTGGCAAAGGAACAAGATCCCAGGTGCCAGTACGTTCTAGGGCAGCAATCTCCTCAGCCATAGCATGTTGCCACTCCTGATGAACGGCAGCTTCCCGATAGGTCGCGGGCTCAGCCAAGACGGCAGCAGTGAAGCCAAGGCGATCGGGAGGATGAAGGGTGCTGCGGTCACGAAGAGAATAGCGAGGAGGAGACTTAGGATGAGGTCCAAGGACGGACGGAGAAGAGTCAAGTGGACGCGCAGGGCGCGGACGACGAGTGTAGTAGTGAGTGATCTCACGGGAAGGACGCAACGATGATGGTGGAGGAGGGACTGGTGGTGGAGAGGTAGGAGGTGGTGAAGATGGAGAAGTAGGTGGTGATGGTGGAGGCGGAGTAAAAGATGCCTGAGGTGGTGAAGAGGATGGAGACGACAGCGGAAGATACCACTCAGGTAAAGTGAGGAATGAGAGGGACTCAGCGGTACTAGAAGAACCGGAAGGGGAACGAGGATAGTAAGGCCGGGACTCATCGAAGGTGACATCCCGAGAAATCCTCATCCGACGAGCAACAGGGTCATAGCAGCGATAACCCTTATGTTCCGTACTGTACCCAAGGAAAACACACTCAACAGACTGAGCAGTGAGTTTGGTGCGCTCACGAGGTGGAAGTAGGACGTAACAGACACACCCAAAACAACGAAGATGGCTATAGGAAGGAGGGGTGCCGAAAAGACGCTCATAGGGAGTGCAACCCCGAAGAGAAGTAGAGGGTTGGCGATTTATAAGAAAAACAGCTGTAGAAACCGCCTCAGCCCAAAAATGAGGAGCAAGCATAGAAGAGATCAAGAGAGCACGAGCAGTCTCAAGAGTGTGGCGATGCTTGCGCTCAGCAACACCATTTTGAGCATGAGCACCAGGACATGAAAATTGGGCAAGAGTACCCTGCTCAGCAAGGTAGGAACGATGAGCAGTGGAGATGTACTCACCAGCAGAATCCGCACGAAAAACTCGAATGAGAGAGTTGAACTGGGTACGGATCATGGTGGCAAATTGCTGGTAAATAGAAAGAAATTGACCACGAGAAGACATCAAATAAATCCAGGTAAATCTCGAATAGTCATCAATGAAAATAACATAATATGATTGACCTCCTTTTGAAACAAAAGGTGCAGGACCCCATACATCAGAGTGAACAAGATCAAAAGGTTTCTGGGACTTAGACTCACTAGAAGGGTAGGGGAGTTGCAACTGTTTGCCAAGTTTACAACCCATACAATGAAGAGTAGTGTCACCAGAAACAGAACCTAACACACCACTACCAACAAGAGTGGACAATCTAGAACCAGAGAGGTGGCCAAGACGCCGATGCCATCACAAGTAAAAGATGTGGTAGACGGGCAAATTGACACGGATGTTTGGAGAACCGGGGATGTGGGAGCCAAAACGGGTGAAGGAAGACGCAACCAATCAAGCTCCCAGAGGCGTTGAGAGTCCCGACACCTAGGCCCAGTTCCCACCAAAAGGCCCGTACGGAGATCCTGAACACAACAAGAATCAGACTCAAGGATTATGCGACAGCCATGATCAGTGATTTGACCCGCAGACAAGAGTTGCATAGTGAGCTTGGGAACATGCGAAACAGTAGGAACATTAAACGAAGAGGTCGAAAGAACACCTCTCCCAGCAACAGGAAGAGAAGTGCCATCTGCGGTGCGAACAGAAATAGGTGGATCGGGGGAAGATAGAGAGGACAAGTGTGTGGCATGAGGTGTCATATGAAAAGAGGCACCAGAGTCGAGGAACCATGGGGATGATATACCTGACGGAGGAGGAGCGGAACTAGAAGCCTGAGCTGTAGTCCCGTGACCGGAGGCCTGAGCTGCAGTAGTGAGGCGACGAAACAGGGCAAGAACCTCCTGCTCCGCTGCAGACACGGAACGAGTGCTCTGTGAAGTAGAGGAACCACCAGAGCCCTGAAAAGAGCGTCTGCCACGACGCCCTGATCGGTCGCGCTGCTTCTTGCGACAATCCTTCTCCTCATGGCCATAGAGCTTGCAGTAGCCACACTGAACACCAGAAGGTGCCCCCGTCACCACAGGAGAGGGCTGAGACGGAGAGACCTGGGGAGGTGTGGCTGCTAGGACGGAGGGCTGCGGCGGAGCACAAGTCACACCCCCAGCTCGAAGACGTGTCTCCTCAGCTCGTAACTCAGGCATCGCCTCTGAGAGCGATGGGCGCGGACGACGAGTCAACAACTGTGCTCGAACGGTCTCGAACTCGGGACGAAGCCGAGAGAGAAACTCGTGAAGGCGAAGAATGTCTCTCTGGTCCCGATGACGGTCACAGCACCGACAAGTACCACCACCGCAGAACTCAGCGCCCAAACTGTCCAGGCGATGCCAGACAGCTGTCATCTGACGGTGGAAGGCCTCAACTGTGGAGTCAAGCTGACGAAGCGACTGAGCCTCCTCAACAACAGCAAGGTACATCGCTTCGTTACGAATCTCGTAACTGCGACGGAGGTGATCCCACATAAGGTGTGAAGTGGCAAGACCTCTAAGGGATAACGAGAGATCGACCTCCATGCTCGCAAGTAAGATAGCCTTAGCAGATTTTTCCTCGCGCAGCCAAGTCTCATAGACACCGAGATCAGACTGGTAGCTCTCCATCTCAGTCTCAAATGCCTCAAGTAAAGCATTCTTGGCATCATCATCGGCATCTGGCGGGTATGTGGGCGGCGTGGGAAGAAGAGGACGGGGAGGACAGATCCGCTCACCCGTGAGGTAGCCCCACAGCAGCTGCCCATCCATGTGGACCTCCATATGGAAAACAAAATCGCCCCAATTTGTGCCATTGAAAATGACGGGGCACCGAGGGACCGGAATAGCGCCAGGGCGTCCCCGTCCGGGGGACGCCATGGAGGAGAGAACGAGCCTTTCTTCTTTTTCTTCTCCTCTTTTTTTTCTTCTTTCTTCTTCTTCTTTTTTTTAGAAGAATGAGAGGAGAGGAGGGCCGGCCGACTCACTGGACCGACTCACGGGCGACACAGACACACGGGCGCGAGTGAGCGACTCGACTGGGGCGGACGAAAAGGAGCCGCGAGGCCGCAAGGGGCGCGCGGGAGAGAGTCGTCCGACGCGCAGGGCCGCTCGGGAGGGCAGCGGGAGTGGTCGGCGGGCCGGCGCGCAGTCGTCTTCTTCTTCGTCGGCCGGCGCGGGACGCGACAGCTCCAGGCGCGCCGATGGGGGCAGCTCCGGGCACGCCTGCGGGGAAGCCCGCGGGGCGCGGCTTCGGGGGCCTTCCGCGCCCGCGCTTAGCGGGCGGCTGCGGCAGAGGCAGAGGCTCCGGCGCCTCCTCCCCGTCGGCGGGCCGGCGCGCAGGGGCGCGCGAGCGTGCGGCGCGGGTTCGCGGCCGCTTGCACGGATCGGTGGGATTGGTACGAGGTAAGAAAAACCTAGCTCTTTGATACCATGTTAGAAGATGACCGATCAGCTCTATTGCAAGGCCCAAGAGGGCAAGTATACACCATGTACATATGCAAAGAAGCCCTCGAAGTAGAGGGAAAACATATACACCTCCTATACATCTAACAGGATCAAGCTCTGCAATTTGAGTAACGTTATTAAAAAACCAAAATTAATAAAGCTTGAATCTAAGCCATGCAAAATCTTCATTTAAAATTTTAAAGTGGTTAAGAATTTTTAAAGCAGCACCTGAGAAAAGATTGATCCAATGCCTACGACCATTAGAATCTCTGAGAACTGATCCTTGTTGAAGCCAAATACTGACTTTAAGTAATACTACTAGGAAAACAAAGGTGAAATTAAGTACCGTATAATATTAAACAACATATCTGGTAGCAGTGAGAGATATTATCACCAACTGGACATCGCTAATGCCTTTAATACCCAATTTATAGAAGAAGCAAACATACGTGGTTCGCCTGAGTAGTTCACTACAAACAAACAATAAAAAGAAAATTTCAACAAAAGGCCAACTCTTGCTGGCTTTAAAAGTAGCCAAGGTCATTGTATCAAAGGTTCTCATTAGAAACATTGTACCAAAGGTCCCAATTATGTGATGGTGCCCTACCTTTTTTAATCCTTTTAATATTGACAAAACATTTCACTCAAATTCTTAAACTATATACATTCTCAATTTATTACTAAGTACTCCCTCCATGTCTTTATATAAGGTGCTTATGTATTTTCAAGGTTCAAGATTAGTGACCTTTGACAGCTTATTTACAAACAATTGTAGTTTTTCTACAAAAATAATGTAATCAAATTTGTATTTAGAAGTATTTTTCTGTTATCATGATTTTTTTTGTCATGCATAGTGTATCATCCACATAATTCCACAATAAATAGGGCGAGCCCTTGCTTTAGGATATTACAAGAAATTTTACGAATCTCTTGGTCCTTTAACTCTTTAACCTAGCTAGCTAAGTGATGTATATATGTAAAGGTTTACCTGTTTTTAAATATGTTAATGTTCTCCTTGATAGATTCCCAACGCTGTTTCGGTAAACTTACAATCAAAGATGACAACGGCATGTACATGTGCTGACAAGGTGAAGAAGGAGCCCTTTGAACTGTCTCAATGAGATATATTTTCATGTAGAGGACGGAAAATGTCAACAAAATAACGGACACCTAAAAGATCATGGTATAGAGCTTGTGTGTTAGCTTACAGATAGTCGATAATGCTGAGGCAACTACAAATAGTTTGTATTTCAACTTGCAATACCTGAAAAATCCACTTCTCGGGCAGAAACCTTGAAAACATATCCCCCAGAGCATTTGAACCGGAGACAATTCCAGTCAAGATGCCAAACGCAGCCACCCTCTTTGATGGCTCAATCACATCTCCCTATGATAGCAGAAACACTATATGTTCATTGTCACAAAACGATAAATAAATGTACCATAAGAAAAGTTCCACTTTATTATATTAATTATTTTCAAAAATGCCTGAAACAATCACTACTACAAAAAAAAATTGTACAGGCAATTGGTAACCCCTTTGAATAATCATATATATCCAACCGTCTGTAACCTAAGGCTTGTAGAAATCAGTGGATTTCCAAAGGGGAAAAGTGAAAAACCAACTATAAAATCCTGTAATAAAAAAGTAAAAAAAATGAAAAAAAAGGTCTGCGCCTTGGCTGACCCTAATGGCCAATAGCACGGTTGTGCGACACACATTTTTTTGTGCAAAATATGCCCGCGTGAGGTTACTAGGATATTGAAATGCATGACCTTCCCCCTTGGGTGATCCCTTCTTACTATCCAACCATAGAATTGTTACTACGCAGAATAGGATAAGCTTTACTTTTTCAACCTTGTGAAGAAATGGTTGTCACATACTCACATGTAGTCAGAGGTTCCTTATGTGAACCACCTCTGGTTCCATTTCCTCTAACAATGTGTCTTTTTTATCTTTTCTTTTAGTTAACTTGAGTTTGGCGATTCATCCCTTTGTTCAACTCAATTAATTAAAAATATAAAAAATGACAAAATGTTTGGAGGAAGTGGAACAATTTCTAAAGATGGCTCACATAAGGAACTACATATGAAATGTCATTTCCACATGAGGTACCTATATGTGGACCATCTCTGGATTCTGGAATTCATTTCATTTTCAGAGATGGTTTACATAAGGAGAACCTTCCAAAGCTACGAGTGGCTCGTAAATACACAGCCAGGTTGAATGTCCGAAAAAAGTGGTTTATGTAGTAGTGAATGCCAGTGAAGCAGCCTACAATTTTGTTGTGCTCTAATACAAATAAATGAATGATAAACTTTGGAAGCTTACTGTATAAATCTACTACATACCGCTGAATATCACTTCATGTTAGGATGACATGTGGGGTCTTGGGATCTAGGCCTAGATGTCAGCCTAGCATCAATGGAATATTGTGGAACCATGGAGTTATTCTGTGGGATATTATATAATCTTCCAAACTTATTTTTTTTAGAAAAGACGAGACCAAGCTAGGTGGAACTAGAAGGTTTTTCACTTTTAAGAAATAAATAGGAACCAAATTTTGAGTTCAATAAGACTCAAACCTATGCTGGAATGCATGACCGCACATCCCCACACCAACTAGTTGAGCTAGGCCCACTTCTTATAAACTCATTTCAGAATAAAAGTAAATATTTAGTTTGAGCGGTTATTTGTCATGAGAGATGTTGTCAACTAATTTGTTCCATGTAGTCAGCATGATATGAAGAGTTCATTTGTGAAATAACATAGCTAGTGAATGCCCTTGAAAAACATGATGATGCACAACAATGCAGTTTGTTCCCACACAGACAAGAAAATTGCAATAGTTCTCACCGTATATGCAACCGTAAGGAACAATATGGTTCCTTCACCAATCAAGAATGAAAAGGTACAACGGAGAATAAGGTAGACATATACAGCAGTCCTTGAATTATTCCACGCAAGCACAGCTACATGCATAAAAACGCAATTAATAATTAGTATCCAGTGCAAATAGTGTAATATAAAACTGACAATCAAGTATAACAGAAGGATTCAAACATGCAACGAATAGACTAAGTAATACTCAAACCATACAGGTAGTATCTAGCGTGAATGGTATGGTATGGTACTATGGCCTAGTGAGTAAAAATTAAACCCACACATTGAGGGCAGGATACAGGACAAAGACAAAAATACCAAAAGGGATTATGGTGGTGAAGGCAGTGAGGAGGAGGAGAGGCTTCCGGCCATATTCATCGGCTAGCTGGACTATGAAAGGAAATCCTATAATTCTGAAAATCCCTGCTACCTGCATTTGAGCAAAAGATGATCAGACAAGTATTCACTGCCTTAATGAAAATGCCACCATTTAGGGGCACATATCTTATTTTGTGATTAATGGAAATATAGTAAGTTGGATGAACATGTTTTTGCTAAGAATAATGTGAAAGGTTAGGTTTCATGGACACATCAAGGGTAAAGCCACCGAAGCAAAATTGGATTATTTATCCCTTAAATTTTGACGTGGTCAAATGGGATGAATTTCAATAAATCTCATAGAACTCGTAACAAACTTTCCAGAGAGTCAAAGATCATCAACATCGAAGTTAGAAAAAGTTTTGCCTAGCATACAAATGTCCAGTTGCACCCAAAGTCTCTTGTAGGTCTACACCGCCCTTTGTGGCTGGGTGTGACATCACTAATAATGGTGTTTTTTTGGTTTGGTGGTCATAGCTTCAACAAAATGATGGAGTATCTCTTCACTTGGATTGGTGGGCAAGGTGCTCAACAGCACATAGTACTAACTGAACATCGCATGATTTCTACATCTCCACAATTACCTTCTGAAGTTGTGATTTGTGAACTTGAATTTGTCTTGTTGAAACTCCGTGCAAGTGCTTTGTCCTTGTAGAAACGAAAATTAAGGTACATGTTTATACAACACCCAAGGGGCCTCCAACATCTGAGTTTGTAGCCTTCCAATTTGAGATGTGCAGTTCAGATTCGTCTAAATTTTCTGACGGAACGGCCGGAAACCTACGGTGACCATGTCCAGAAAAATGGTGCTGGGCTGCTGGCCCCAGAGCCCGATGCCCAGAAACAGAGGTCCACATCTCAAAAGTCAAAAGAAGAGAAACAGAAACAGAGATCATCCACTACCTTGGACACCAATCGTAGCACAGAAAATGGCAAGAAGAAACCATCCTGGAATTTGGAAATCTACTGCAGCCTACATGACTACTTTGGACATGAGATCGATAATTTGGAATTCGGAAATTTAAGCACATACCGAGGACTCCAAGCCGGTGAGGTAGATGGCCTCCGGGCACGATCTGCCGTCGGCGGCGGTGCAGAGCACAGCGGTGACCTTGTCGACGAGAGCCGGCACGGTCATCGCATCGGCGACCAGGTAGAGCACCAGTCCCACGATCAGGTGCAACACCGGCGGCCTCATCGCCACCTCGCCGCCTCCAAAAGCTCTCATCTCCTTCCACTCCGGCCGGCCGCCCGGCCTCTTCTTGGCTGTTGCCTGTTGGTTGCAATTGCAACTTGCAAGCCGGTAGGCAACCGGCTGTGAGAGCACTTCGTGTCAGGCACCATCATATCAGCTTCACTTTAAAAAGTTTTATAAAAGGAGAGAAAATGATAAGGTGAAGTGAGCTGTGAAAATGATAGGCCAGAAATATCGGATCAAAGAATAGTAGAATACGCATCTCATATCGTCGCGTTGTTTGCGCGCAATCAAATATCGCATCTCCTTATACGGATACTTATTTTGCTTTTTTATTATTTGGGCCCTCTTGGCATGGCTGGCTCTTTTTAGTCCTACTGTGTTCTCCTGTTGCAGTCATGATCGCGTAGTACCTGCGTAGCTTTCAGACTCTGGAAATTATTGAAAACAAAACTCAAGCAGGTAGTTAATATGAGAACAGGGGCAGCACCAAGTGAAGTGTGTGTGTGAGAGAGAGAGAGGTGGAAGAAGGCTCAATTGTGTGTCAAGAAAACTTTCCAAATGGACAAAAAGGCCTCCCTCATGACCCTAATGTCAAGGCCTATGTAAAGTAATACTCCATCTGATTTTAAATATATAATGTTTAGACAAAGAGCATGAATTTGGCCGATCGTCGTCTGCATGTGTCCTACAAGTCATCGGTGCAACGACTGGTAGTTGGCTTTGCACATAACAAGCTCATCAGTGACCAACCTTGCCACGGACAGTGGCAACTCTACTCTGTCATTAGTCATTACAGTACCAATGGTGCTGACGGCAGTAACATAGAGAGAACTACAAAACTAAAGGGACGATACAAATGTCACAAAATTTTTTCTAGTAACCTGCAGAGTATTTTGGTACATTCTAAGTCAGTAGTGGTGCTTGTAGTGCTTCCTCATTACGCTCGTCTGAACTTGGAACTTCTGTGCATTTGTCCCAAGCAAAGCATAAAGACGTTGCCTGCAAAAAAAAAAAAAAAATTAGCATCACAATACATCTCTTAGTTAACATTCTATTTCTATATGTATCCTTCATTGCTACATGGCTACCATATCAAGATAAGGAAAGAGACTAACCAAGACAAAACTAGCCACAAGGAAACTGAAACCTTTGCAATTGAAAGGGGCTTCTTCTGAAATAAGGAAGCTGAAACAGAGGTGCAGGATAGAATGGCTTCAAAATAAGAGGAATCAGTGTACAGGGTCAGGGTCCATGTGCATTATAGGAAATTGCCTAATTGGTACAAGAGAAATGATTGCTCACAGGTTAGTGGGTTCATAAACAGAGGTGCTAGCAATATAGCTACAGATTGTACAGTCGCAATGAAACCTTGTGCCTTCCCCTATGGAAGTAAATAAATAAATTAGACAAAGTTTTCAGGATTGATTTGCAGATAGAACCAAGGAGCTTGTTCGGCTGGCTTTAAGCCGGCCGGCTGGCTTGTTTTTTCTCTCACGAAATCACTGTTCATGTCCTGCCAGAACAGTATTTTTCTCTCACAACAATCAGCCGGAACAGTGTTTTTCAGTCCTGCCAAACAGGCCCAAGACCGGTGGTGTCTATATGTATACCTGGTCAGTTGACATTACTGCCCTCAAAACGATTGCATGGATCTGTATACGTCTCATGATAGTAAATTCATATTTAATCAAATATCACATAGAGTTTGTTTCTAAGGAAAAAAAGCAGTTCGTGGTTAACTGCCTCTTATATAGTAATTGCAAACTATGGAAATTTGATGTTACAGTTATTAGCGGATAGATATATAGGATTGACTTACAGCTGGTCTGGCCATCACAAAGATGACACCCAATAAAGAGCTAAAGTAAGGAACCTGCAATATAGGTACAAGGAAAATGCAGGAAACTATCATAGTTGTACCTACTAAACCCTGATCTGTGTGCATAATTTTGCTTAGAATTGCACTTGCTTGAAGCAAGTGTGTGCTTAAATACATACCCACCAAGCCCATGCAAAACATAAAGCAAAGCCTGAAAAAAAAGATTCCTTACATCAATATACCAAAGTTTGTAAAAATTTAGCTGAGATTAGTGAAAACATATAAAAAATGTCTCGACGCAATAACTCACATAAGCAATGGATGCCAAGATTGAGACGCATATGATTCCTTTTTCACCAATAATGTGGCTCACAACGGGAAGGACCAAAATCTATAATTTCAGTAACATTGTCACAAAATATAATAATAATCAATCTGACACAAACGACAAACACTTGCAAATATATGGATCTTAATTAATTGAAGTGATTGAAGACTTTTAATGTAGCACCTGAGAAAAGATGGAACCAATGTCTACCACCATCAAAATTTCTAAAAATTGATTCTTGTCAAAGCCAAATACATACTTCAAGTAATACTGGCAAAAGTGAGGTAATATAAATGATAAACAATCTTTAGATTTGTCTGTAATTCAAGCCACATAATTTCAAACATCATATCATATAGTACAAGTGATAGAAGTTATTACCAATCGAACATCAATAATTCCACTCATGCCCAATTTATTGAAGAAGTCAACATATACTATTCGCCTAAGTGATTCACTACAAACAAAACAACACAAGAAAATTCATGAAGAATTATATTAGCTATTGTAGCTAACTTCAAAACTTGCTTGTCAGGGGCATCATTGTTTCCATACATGGGAAGTAGAATTGTATTAACTCTCTTTAATCCATGAGGCAATTATACTATTTATTCCTTTAGTACCTTCAACAATGAAGGAAAATGTTTCACGTAAATCCTGACAACAAACCTTCATGATATATCTTTGTACTCATATGAAATTTTATGCATTCTTAATTTATTGGTAAAGACTGCATAAGCAAAATACCCTAAGTTTTAACTAGTGACATTGCGACAATCCTATTTATGTTGACAGAAATGCAAATGCAAATGTGTCAATTCCCTTTCTTCACAAGAAATAGGAAGGATAATTAAATGCTTTAGAATTTACATGAGTCTTTAAATATCCCTTAGTTGACTGATTTCTAGAAGATTACCTATTTTTGAATAGAGTAATGTTTGCTTCGATGGATTCCCAACGCTGTTGTGCAACCCTGGTAACCAAAGATGGCAATGATGAATGCCGATAAGATGAAGATGTTGGAACTCTTGGATGTGTCTCCACAAGATATACTTTCATATAGAGAACCGAACATATCAACAAAACAACGGACACCTGCGAAACCATGTTTTACTACTTGTATTACTAAATAATCAACAATGTTGATGCAACCACATATTATTTCAATTAATAATGATACCTGAAAAATCCAATTCTTGGGTAGGAACCTTGAGAAAACATGCCCCAAAGCACTTGAGGCAGAAATAATTCATGTTATGAAGCCAATTGCAGTTGCTCGCTTTGACAGCTCAACCACATCCGCCTATGATATCAATGTTGTTTCTAATGCTAGTAAATGATAGCTTTGGGGTTCTTATTTACAACTTTGAATAATATAACTAAAAATAAAATAAATAACATCTAAATGAACTATTGAACCATAGGGTAATTCAAGTATTGACTAGTCACACACACTAGATACAACAATGAGCAATCAAAAAAAATTGTTGGTGTTGTTGACCTGTTGTATAAAATCATGTACATGCATGTAGCAAATACATGAGTGAACCGAGCGATAGCATGGTTGGTAAAGCCTCCAATAAAGAGGTGTGGTTAACATGGGCTTGAAGCCAGGTGCTTGCATGTCATTAAAAATCCTCTTCTCGCTCTTCACCTTTCTACTTAGTTTGTGGGACATATTGAGTTGATTCATCTCCACCTCATTTTTCACAAGTTAACAATTAGAGTCATTTTGCCAAATTTAGTTCGTTGGACTCATGGTGCACCACCACCTTATTATCTATAATGGTGTGACTCCTCAACAAACAGCCCCTAAGTAACTATCTTGAGGATTGGATATAATACTCTCTCTTAGATCTAGGTAGGGGCGTCTCTCGCCTTAACCAAGTGGCTTTTAATATTAGTTTAACCAGTGACATGCAACACATTTTGCTACAAAGATGAGAAAATTGCTGTAATTCTAACCGTGTATGCAACTAAAATGATGAACAATGTTCCTTGGCCAATCAAGAATGAAAGAGTGCGCAGAATAAGGAAGACATACACAACAGTCCTTGAATTATTACATGCAAGCACAGCTGCATGCATAAACAAAAAAAAAGTATTTAGTGCAAATGGTGTATGTTGCATAAACAAAAACCGTACCATGTTTAGAGTGAATGGTATGGCCTACACACTGAAGGAGAGATACATAACGAGCAGAAGACAAGATGGTGCAAATTACCAAAAGGTATTATTATGGAGGTGGAGGCAGTTAAGAGGAGAGAAGAGGCTTCCGGCCATATTCATCAGCTAGCTGGCCCATTAGAGGGAATCCTATTATCTTAAAAATCGCCCCTACCTGTTCTCAAACAAAAAATAAGCAGCATGTGTTACTTCTCCCACAAAAATAAGTATTATTATCCTTAAATAAAAAAATTGACAGATATAATAAAAGTTTTTATCCTTCTTTTCTAGAAATTCTATACATGTAATTTGTTATTCTTTTTTTTTTTTGAGAATTGTTATTCACATAAAGAGAAAAAAGGTATTCCTTTCATGGCAAAATATAATAGATTTTCTAGAGGTGGACCCGCTCAGAAACTATTTCTAGAGGCGGATAAAGCCACCCATACAATAGTGTTCAATAAACTCGTGGTTCATGTGTCACACATAGTTGCAAGTACCTTTCCTGTGAGATGAAAAAATTGGGAGGAGCTATTACATGGCTGTTGAAGGTTGCGAAGTGTGTGGTTTTAGACTTAAGGAGACTCTTATGTGTTAGTTGGGGTTGGAAAACCATGCTTTTACCCTGAACTTTTTACTTTATTTCCAATATAATAATGCCGTAATAGAAACTTAATCCTGAAACACCGATGGTAGAGTTTCACCAAATCACTCATAGCATGTACTGTAGTTACTATACATGCTGCCTTGCAAACGAAAACTGCACTATATATGTTGTGTCGTTTCACTAACTTGGATTCTGGCCGGTACCGTACCGCGGTACACGTTATATATATTGCAGTAGGTAGTAAGGTGCAATCGGATCATTTTTTTTTTCCGGCTCGATGAGGGATTCCAGCGCGGATGGCACCGTTGACTTGTGGGCCACCTAGTATAGCACCAACTAGCGGAGCATCGCAGTGGTCCTGTGCTAGTGGCGACTGGCGAGTGGGGAGCATGGGAGGTGACTCTTGAAAAGATCCTCCTCACTCCCCTGCGTGGCTACGTCGTCTCAGCCTTGTGTGACCGAGCGAGAGGAAAGAGAAACTATAGAAGAAGATGAAACAACACTCAACCCTTGTTTAGTTCGCGAAATTTGGATTTTGGAGCTACTATAGCATTTTCGTTTTTATTTGGTAAATAGTGTTCGAACATGGACTAATTAGACTCAAAACGTTCGTCTCGTAATTTCCCACCAAACTGTGCAATTAGTTTTTCTTTTCGTCTACATTTAATGCTCCATACATGGGCCGCAAACATTCGATATGACAGATACTGTAATAACTTTTTGGAATTTGAGGTGTAACTAAACCAGGCGTCATTCATCTCATCTACGGCTTGCAACTGCAGTGCAGGTTGCTGGCGACCATCACACGGCCACGGGCCACGGCCGGAGTGCAGAGGAAGAAACGCCGCAAGCTGGATAGGTCATAGATAGATACCGAGGACTGAAGGCCGGTTAAGTAGATGGCCTCCGGGCATGACCTGCTGTCGGCGGGGCAGAGCGCGGCGGTGATCTTGTCGACGAGCGCCGGCACCGCCGCTTCGTACAGCACCATCCCCACCAGCAGGTGCAGCAGCGGCCTCATCACGACGCTCACCTCTTCTCCGAGAATTCCCATCTTCTTCGTCTGCGCTCCTCTTTGGTTGTTGGCTCCTCTCTCTGCTCTGCTCTCAACTGAAGTAGTGTAAGCTCATTTCAGGCCGTTTCGGTGATTTGCTAACTGCAAAACTTTTGGCTTTATATCAACACAAGCAAGTGGGCAGCAGGGAGCAGGCGTAGGGCCTGTGAAAATGATGGGCTACGGGTAATGCGCCCTCAGCCTGACCCGCATGAATGATTAGTTCTTTTTTTTTCTTTCTTTCAGAAAAATACTTAATCAAGACTCCAAATATAAAATACTCCTAGGGCGGCACAGCATCGGTAGCGTACCCACGGCGTGGTCAAGGGCATCGCCATGTAGCGGTGTGTTCCATGTTGCATCAGGTGTCCTCTAGCCTAGGTGACATATTTGAAACGTCACCCACACGGCCACACCTTATATCGTGAAAAAAAAAGAAACGAAAAAAAAAGTCACCCACTTATATGGGCTTCATTTTCACATATGGTCTTCATCATCAAACAAGGCTTGGGGTCATTATGGGCTTATATGGGCTTCATTTTCACATATCTGACCCAACAATGGGTGGACAAGGCAAAGATCATGTTTTATAAGTGCATAGGTGGGTAATTAGATGTAAATTTAGGTGATAAATTTCTGTGAGAACTTTTAGTATTTATTTTTGTCTACTGTGTTTCGTGGGATTAATGTTAATGGTCTGTTGGTAGAAAGAATACGATTCTAGCATACTCCTAAGTAAAATTATCTTAAATTTAATAAAATTTATAAAAAAACTGACCCAACAATGTTGTAACATTTCTATACAAAAAAAACTTAGTAAAATTTAAGATAGTTTGATTTACACCAAACTCGGTTCCAATTTTTTTTTTGATGCAAAGCTCATTATATTACTCACTCGTCACAGCCGAATCGCTGGACACCAGAGACTCAAGTTCATAAGGTACATCATCCCAAATAGATTGGGCACCACTAGACAATTTGCAACCCAAAGCAGCTAAAGCATGTGCTAAGCGATTACATGACCAAGGAACATCCCTAACACTGAAGCCTGCAAAGTCAGTGACAAGCGATTGCTTGAGATCAGTGATAGATAGATACCTCCCATGGCCGATAAACGGTACTCATCACCCTCCAGCGCCTCCTTCACCATCGCAGCATCAGTCTCCATGATGATCGCCGCAATCCCCATAGCAGCAGCCACTTTCAGTCTGGTCTCGCAACTCAGGAGCTCGGCATGAAACGCATCCTGCAGATGATCCTCCCGGCCAATTCCCGCCTTCAGGACAGCTCCCGCTTCGTCCCTGATCACGAACCCCCAGCCTCCATCGCCACTAGAGCTGAAGAAATTAAAGCTCCATCAGAATTGAGCTTGATTTCTCCCACTTGCTTGTCTGTCGGTTTTCCGACAACAGGCGCCTTGCCAGAGTAACGTTTAGCTTGTCAGTTTGGGCAGCAGTCACATAAGCCACTTCCATTGCAGTCCTCCGTCTACCTTCAATTTTTTGGGATTGAGGTAAACCTGATTTTTTTTTCGGTGCTGCAATGCATGGGCACTCATAGCCTCATAGGCCATAGCGTGGAACAAAGCCGGTGTGTGATTTGGTGTCTTGATCGTGGAAATGTCTCCATGACTAAACGAAGGTACATTACAATGTACTACTACACAACAGAGCGAAGGTCAAACTTATAATCAACCAAAACCATGACAAGGCCAACAACAAACAATGGACACACGATGTTCCAGCGCGGCGGCGTCTTCCGATCAGATCAGAACGAGAATACTCACTCAAAGCGACAGAAACTACGCATTTTGGCTAAAGTTCCCGAACCCTATTTGCGCGCTGCTACTGCTCAAAAAGCCCTGGGCATCCTGGGCGGACAAGGCACCGGAGCTTGCTTCCCTGTCCCTGCCCGGTGGGCAGCCGTGCACCTTACATTGTGAGCAGGACGCTGCCTCGCCTTCCCCGCTGCGGCAATGACCTTGACCTCCTTGACCTTCCTCTTCTCCTTGACTGCGGAGGCCTCCTTGTACCCCTCGTGAAGCCTTATCCTGGCCCTTGCCAGCCTCGCCTCGTCGAAAACCGCGGGGGCCTCTGCTTTGCGCTTGCAAGCGCCCGACGAACCGACGGGCTTCGGCGGTGCAGTCGGCGGCTTAGCGGTCGTCAAGGGTGCAGCCGCAGCGCCAGTCGGCGAGACACGCTTAGCTGCAGCATTTGTACCCAGGTTGCTCGCCGTCGCCGGGCAGTAGGCTTGCTGGTTGGATTTGGAGCCTCCGCCGTTTCGCCTTGCTGCGTTTGACGCCAGCGCGGGCTCCGGGGCCGCCGCCGTACGACGGACAACCATCACGCGGCGATGCTCTGTCTTCCTCGGCGCGTTGGTGTTGATCACCCGTAAGCTCTTCGGCTTCCTGAGGATTGCCGCGCTGTCAAACCCCTCGTGGAGGTGGAGCTTCGCCTCCGGTGCCGCCTCGACGACGACACTTGTCGGGGCTATCGTCTCGAGTTCGCCCTCGGGCCGAGCTAACTGCTTCGTGTTGACCAGCGGCGGCGGTGGCGTCGAGGGACCCTTCTCGATGCCCTTGTCAGCCTTTTGGCTGCTGCGGCGGTGCCCTACTGCTCCTGAACTGCTCGTTGGCCAGAGCCTTCCATCCCTTGTAGAGCGCGGCGGCGAGCTGGCGCGCCTCCTCCGACGGCGCGCTCTTCCTCAGGGCGTTGACGGCGCGGCCGATCTTGGTGGCCTCCAGCGCCTCGAAGGTCATGTGCACGTCCTGCAGCTCGCGAAGCGACTCGACCACCACCGCCTCGCCGCCTTCCTCGCTCGCTAGTTTGCCACCGTCTCGAGTACGGCGTCGTTGTCTCCCTCGAGGCGGACGCTGCACGACGTGCCGGCGCTGGCCATCGCGACGCGCGGTGTGTTTGCGGCGGCGCCAAACCCCAGGTGAGCGATTGGAGTGGCAGGTTGTGCGGCTATGTGGATGGATGTGGGCTGCCCATGTTTATATATGCACGAGCACGAGGGGCGGTTCCTCTTTCCAGTTTCGACTCGGAGTCGAAGTCGGAGATCATTGGCGGCGGCAAGGATCGGTTTGTATGAAAGATCATGTCGATGTCGATCCCAATCTCGGGATATTTGTCAGAAATTGCAAAATTTTAATTTACAAACGAAAAAGCAGGCATGTGTGATTTAAATTAAACAACGTATTCACGTTGGACCGCATGGATTAAAAAAGTTTCATTCTTTCGTGGCCCTGGCCGTGGCCGGCGACACGGCGGCCCAGAGCTCCTCGTCCTGCTCGAGCGCCGCCATGTGCTCCGGCAGCATCACCACCTCCACGTCGAAGCCTCCGTCCCGCCCAGGGTACAGCGACGCCTTCCCCTCCATCTTGTTGGCCCTGCCGCTGCGCGCCGCCAGCGCCTTCCCCCACCCAAAGTCGCAGCCGTACATGTCGAACCGCGGCGAGCTCCCCATCAGCACGGCGTTCGCGGGGAACAACCGGCCAGGGCGCAGCAACGGATTCGCCGCCGACGCCGCCACATGCGCATGGATGCTTGCGTCCGTGTGCGCCGCCGCCGCCCACCCGTGCCAGCGCGACAGAAGCTCAGACGCGCGCACCGCGTCAGTTGAGACGAGCTTGATGCAGTTGCCGAAGTACTCCGCCGGAACAAGCGGCCGGAGATGCCCACGGTTGTCGGCGGCCGCGAAGCACACCGTCTGCTGGTCCGGCTCCAGGGGCCGCGCGCGGGGTGATGGAGCGCCATATATAGTTCTCCAGACGGGCTTGGCAGGCTGGGCTGGCACTGGCCCGGTCCGAAAAAGCACGGCCCAGGCCCGGTGCGGCACGGACTGCCTCGTGCCCGTGCCTGGCACAGCCCGGCGTCGTGCCCGTGCCTGGGCCTCCACAGCGGCTCGTAGTGCCGGTCCGGGCACGGCACGGTTTTTGGGCTGGCATGATGCGGCCCAATTATTTTAGATAGTTGGATTTCCTCTGGATGAATCACAACCGTTGGATCACAAAATCTAACTATCTTCCCACACCTCTGAGTTTCCCGTCCACACCGCCGCTCCCTCCGACTCCTTCACGCCGCTCCCTCTGACTCCTTCACGCACTCGCTCTCCCTCACGCGCTTCGCTCCGAGCCCGTCGCTCCTGTTTCTCCACTCCCTCCCGTGGCTTCTCCTTCACTGCAGCGGCTTTACGGCAAGGCGTGGAGGCGGCGCAGCTCGCCTGACGCAGCGGCAAGCGCGTAGCGGCGGGATCTGCAGCGGCGGCGAGCTCGGGGCAACGACAATGGCAACGGCGCCGCGCTGAGCGGAGGCCGCATGGGGCTCGCGGTGGTGCGGCATGACGCGGCGACGGCACGGGGCGTACAGTGGCGTGGCGCGCCGAGCCAGGGCCGGCACGGGCACTAGGGGCCGCCGTGCCCAGCGGCACGGCACGGCACGGTTCAACGGGCGTAGTGCCGTGCCTAGGCCGCGACCTTGGCACGGCAACACGATACGGCACGGCACGGCAGCGCCACCGTGCCTCGCCGTGCCGTGCCTCGGCGTGCCAGCGGCGTGCCGTGCCTGGGCGGCCCGTTTGGACAACTATAGCGCCATACAAGGGAGGTCAACGCCTGGAATCTGGTCAAGGCAGCAGCGCCGGCCGGGTCCCCGGCAGCTAGGAGCTCCTGCCTCGCTCGCTCGTTGAGCACCGCCAGGGACTCCTCCGGGAAGTGCAGCATCCGCTCGCGCATCGGCGTCGGCGTTGGCGTCGGCCTCTTGCCGAGCACCGACAGGTCGGCGTACGGGAGCACGGTCGGCGACGCTGCACTGCCGTCGGGCGACCAGCGTTCGAACAAGGGCGGCGGCCGAGACGCCGGCTCCGCGGGTGGGGCTTCCGCGGGCGCGAACCTAGCGCGCGCGATCTCCGCCCACCCGTTGAGGAAGTTCCAGAAACCAGTGCCGTCGCAGAGCGAGTGGTTGCACGCGAACCCGAGAAAGACGCCGTCGACGAGCTCCGTGACCTGGACGACGAAGAGCGGGAGCTCGTGGTCGTCGTAGTTGATGGCGCCGTTGAGCGGGAACAGAGACTGCACGACGAATGGGATGTCGGCGTCAGGAGGTATGACGTATTGACGTCAGCTACGCCGACGCCGTCGGCGACGGCGTGGTGGATCTCGACGCCCTGGCCACCGCAGTCGATGGACACCGTGCTGCCGACGACGTCTCCGTGGTCATCTCGGTGCTGCTCCGTGACGAAGCGCCCGGCCACGGGGTAGTAGGTGGCAAGCGCGTCGGCGAGGGTGGCCTGGAGGTGGTCGACGAGCTCGGCCGTCGGGAACGGTGCCCGCGCGAAGAGGAGACCCTTCTGGATGTAGTTGCCCAACAGCATGGCGACATCCCACGACGTGAGCGGGATGCACTCGCGTGGCCGTGGCGGTGGCTTCACGATGTGCCTCGACACCACGCAGACCGGCGACGACGACGTCATTCTCGCGCTCTTCTCTGTCTTTGGTCTCTACTTCTCTACCTCTTTTTCTGTCTCTCTCTTCGCTTCTTCGTTCTTCTTCCAATTCCAACAGGGAAAAAGCTGTCGAACTACTTGCCACTCGAGCACTCTGATGCTGTGTACGTCAGGTCAGATTTGCTCCAATCAGTTGTTCTCTTCTGCATTTTTTTTTTGTCTTTTATTTGCTAATATAGTGGCATTTCTTTTTTGTCCTTGAGGATTGCACCGAGCACGAGCACCGCCATGTTTTTGTTTATGTCGCCACTGAATCTTTCATTTGGGTCATCTTAGGAGGTCTAATGGTTTGATTCTTCTAGTCTAGCTATCCAATGAGGGTATTTTAAGTTCTATATAAAAGGGATTACAAATCTACAATAGCTAAAACCTGAAATTGGGACAGATGAGGTTGATTTTTAGGAGAATTGTCTCAAATTCAGTGACCAGTCTTTGGTTTGATCTTGTTGCGACAGTTGAAACTATTTTCGTAACTGGTGAGTGATGAGTGTGATGCCACTGCTTAGATTTTTAGTTCAAATGGTACTTATTCTTTCCAATCTTTGTGTATTGTAATCAGTTTTAAGGGATTGATCCGAGTTTATTACATCCCAAAATTTTGGTAGATAAAGATTGCCACCTAGAATTCATAATTTTTGTAGTTATTAAGCAATAGTAGATTACTGAATAGGTACTTGATTAAGAGGTGTGATTCAGCTATCCTCTAGAGTCTATATATGAATGTGAAGATGTGAATATAGTGTTCATCATGGAGGTATGCTAAGAAGATGGAATCTATGCACAAAGGAAGATTTGCCAAACCCAAACATAGGACACTACGCGGATGCGGATGCAGGTGTGACTTTTTTCGGATGTAAGAAATAGTAGAGAGATGGAGAGAGTCAGATTGGAGATGGATTTAAATAGTCAAGTAATATATGCATACATACAAAATTATGCTTGTCAAGAATTAATTTAGTAAAGAGGCAATAACAACTAGTACACAAAAATATTGCATTGGGGTCCATTTTGTCGCTCTCAGATCACGCCAATTCAAAATTTAACAACTAAAACAACCGCATCAAAAAACAAATCAAGTAACAAACTTTTCTTTTATTATGAATTCTTTTGGTTTTTGGTCTAGGGAGAGAAACCATTGGATATCCTATTTTAAATATCAAATAATCTCCATATATAAAATTTACGGATAATCTATATCTGCCGAATTTTTGCCGATTCCATGGATATCATGCTTCGCATCCTCACACAATCCTATTCATATTTTCCATATCCACATGGATATTAAAAACTCTTCTCAATATTCTCAAGATTCAGATTCGAATCGGGTCGAAGTAGAGAATTACCTGCACCACTTTATGGCAAAATATACCTTTCCTCTTTATTGAAATCTCATCAAGGTACAAATCGATTGAAATAAACACGTTAAAAATAATGTGCTACAGCAACGCCTACTTCTCCTGATTTGAAATTTATGTCTATTTGAAAATTGGCTGTCTTTCATACGATGATTTAACTAATAATATACGTACACATAAGAATATATCAGCTTAGTAATTGCCAAGAGTTACATATTATACTGCAAATATATTTCCCATGTCCCATAATAATAAATCCACTATACTAACCTTACCTTATCAATCTATAGTAACATTTAGATATTGATAGTCAACAATAAAAAGGCATGACGAAGTAACAACCAAGAAATGTTGTGGGTATACCATTTTTCCACTCCTAATCCTGCAGCATTCTAGAGCTCATCAATGTCACGACCGGTGGGTGGTGCCAGGCCTGGATTTGCAGCGGCCAAGCTCTCCAGCCAGACCTCGTCGCGAACGGTGGCGAACGCGTCGTCGTTGCGGTGCCACGTCCACACGGCGCTCGTCTCGTTGACGATCCTCAGCCGGCCGTGCCCGAAGCTCGCCTCCCGAAACTCCGACAGGTGTGCCGACTTGTGGTCCTTGATGAACCTTCAGACCAACATCGACAATCACACACATGAACTGAGTCAGCATCATCAGATTCTAATTGACTCTATGCATATACGGTGCTAGCCAGTGACATGCATACTTGAGAGCAAGGCCTTCCCTGTTGCCCCCGTCGCCAATGGTGATGTACATCGGGCCCCGGCTGTCGGCCTCGTTGTCGTAGATCCTCTTCTGATCACCAGGAGGTCGCCGCAGATCAGCGTGCCGGTGAAGCTGCTGCGCCCGGGCGCGGCGGCCTCGTTCATGTACCTGAGGCACGGCGCGTTGGCGGCGAGCGCGAAGGCGGCCCTGGCGACGCCGAGCAGGCTTTTGGCGGGGCCGGCGGCCGCGACCGCGACGAGGTAGTAGAGGAAGCAGGTCAGCGCGGCCACCAGCCCACCACGCGGGTTATCTTGCACATCAGCACATGAGCAGTAGCGTGCGGAGGAGGAATTTTGTGCGCAGCTGATTACGCGTGTCGCCGCGAGGAGGATGGGAGGTGATGAACGTCAGCTGCTCCGAGGTCGCGGTCACCATTGCCACCGCCCAGTCTGGCGTGGAGCGGCGGAGGACGAGCCCACCTGCTGGTACGTGCGCGGCAGAAGAACCTGGTTGCACATCATTAGCTTAAAAGGATCGATTAAGGTTGAAGACGACGACTTTTAATGTGTTGCTGCGACTGCAAATGGACCGAGGAGAGCATATTCTGCGAGATGCGCGCTGAGAATTCGTGCAAGATTTGGGTCTTTTCGTGCTGCGATTGGATAGATGTGCGTGCGTACCTGACATGTGCCGCCGCGGTGGACGGCGGCCGCCGGGGTTGCCGGAGGGGACGAGGAATCCGTTTGGTGTGGCGGCGGTGGAGGGGGAGGAGAAGAAGGAAGCGGATAGGCAGGCTGAGGCCAGCATCGCTGGAGTGTACGACTGTTTTCAGCGTCGTTGGCGTGGTGGATTGCCCCTTTTGAGCCTCTATCTACGTGGCAGACTGACAGCAAATCGTCTGGTAGGTACTACTAGCTGATGGTAACACGTGAGCCGTGATGGCACTACTGACAGCGTTACAACAGAGTCCGATAGGATCCGGATATAATTGCGTAGATGCCATGCCATTTGGGACGTGGAGACAATATTTGGAAAACAGCATTGACCTATCGGTAGGATTGTTACGCATAAAGGAAAACCATTTATCCCGTTAGATTCAAATGTTACACGAAGGAAAAATAGCGTACACACATATGGTTTTGCGTTGGCGCCTTCGTTGTGAATAGCAAATGTAATGAAAAAATAAAAAGAAAAGAAAAATTCTACACCTAATCACCCCGCCTACCTCCTCCTGGTCCACACACAAATATATTGTGTTCCCCTTCTTATTCAACGCTACACCATCCACCACCGCATGACTCTATCCCCATCCGTTGTAACCTCTAGCTACTGTGCCCCTCCTTTCCATCGCCACCCCCATCCATCATACGACCAACCGTCCACGCCCACCACCACCTCCGCCACTGTGTCCCCCTACCCGTCTGCCGCTACCCCCGGCCACTGCATCTCCTCAAGCCACCCTCCTTCCCATTCGCCAACCCTTCTCCTCCTCTTTGCAAGAGATATCGCCATGACGATCGGGCTACAAGAGTGGCAGGAGACCCGAGAGAGAAGAGCACCTACGTCGTTGTCATTGTTGTTGTTGTTGTTGTTGTTGTTGTTGTTGTTGTTGTTGTTGTTGTTGTTGTTGAGGGGAGTCATGACCACTTCCCCCTTCTCCGGTACTAGATTTGCCATCGCCGGCATGGGGCGACACGTAGCTCACCGGTCTCACCGTGGTGTGAGGAGGCAGTGAGTGCGGTGCATGGAGGTAGACGTCCGATGACCATTTGTGCGGAGAAGGTCTCGCCAACCGAGGCCGATGTGCAAAGAACTCCCCGATCTAGATTTGACCGAGCTCTCAATGGGGCAAGGCCAAGGTTTCCTCCTCTTCACTTTGCTTTGCATTTGGTTCATTTGTTATGTTGCACTTGGTAATTTTGTTTTACAATTTTTGCACTTCATCTCTCATAAGAGAGATTTCGCCAAGACAAGAGAGATGTCGATGTCAAGACAAGGTCGATACCAACGACGAGCATAAGGAATCGCCTATGAGGAAAATTTTATCACTACTCTAACATAGTTACACCAAGTCAGATAATTCAAGGCGTCAAAGAAGCCTCAACAATGAGTCAACCCAAGAGATTACTCAAAAAGTCCATTATTGACCAAGCTACCTTTACATGCATCGTAGTGACGCCAACAATTATATCTTCTTCTTCTCTATCGTTGATCTTGGGAGTAAATTCAATGGTATGTTTAGACTTAACATCGCTTGTTTGGACAACAATCCTTAGGATATCCTTTCACACAGATGCATATGATGGACCGTATAAGCTTGATAACTCCAATAACATCACCAGTCAAGCCACCAACCACTTGACTATCATAAAAGCACAAGGCTATTTAGGATGCTGGTGGTCTGGGCAGTGATTTTTCCGTTAAAGTCTCCTTGTAGAACATCAATTGTAATAGTACACTCCACTGCATCTTTCACAACTCCATACAGCACATCCACAGTACTAAGCCTGGTAGCAAGAGAGTCACTTTCAAGCACACATTGCTTCAACCGTCGACGCTCTATGCCATTGATAGATAACTTTCCTTTACTGAGTTCTTTGTCCTGCCCTTGATGATCCTTAATCTTCAAATCAATCTCAACATAGTTTGGACCTATCAATGCGAGTCCTCGTTTTGGACCTGTCAAGATCAAAGATTCATCCTACGAAAAAGTTTACATTATATGTTAGTGTTATGTTATATTTCTCTGAATACAATGTCGTAATCAAAATAGAATGATTACAGTCAACCAGCATATGTAAACTACTACCATAGATGAAACAGTTAATGATCAGTTTGCATGTGGTATCACGATGCTGTAGGTTCATATGGTTGTACCATTAAGCATGATGTCGATATAATAAAATGTGATAAATAATTTCCCTAATATAAGAAACAAATATTATGCCAAAGGGTTCAAATATAGTTTCATTAATATATTATACATACTTATGTTCACATAAATTGTTGTAAAAAATGTTTAACTTTAGGTTTATTCTGTTCCATACAATATCCACACCACACCATAGAAATAGCAATGTACTTCTATTGAACAACAATTGGATCAGTGTGTAACATTTAGCGGAATCCCATAAGACAAAGGATATTGCATCACCTAGTTCTCTGTACCAGTTGCTCATGGACCTTGGGATGCTAATTGTGACTACCAAAAAGACTTAAAACTAACATATCACAAGTTTACCCTTCATACTGAACATTTGCAATTTAGTAACATTTGGAAACTATACAGATTGTCTAATATTCTAGGGATTATTGATCAGTAGCGTATAAATTTCCAACTTTCAGCACCAAAAATAAATTCAGAACAAGAAACGAGGATGAATATCACATAGGTAATTGACCAACTAACCACTAGCGATTACTTTGTTGATCAATAGAAATCAATTGCAGGCCAGTGTAATTTTGCAATCCTTGTCTAACTCACACCTAATAAATACAAGCAGTTCTTCATTTAGAGGAACAGTGTTTCCAATCAGCCCAATGTACATACCTAAGAGTTGATGAGTTGGCATTGATCTCTCTCACGGCTGAAGAGATAAACACACCTCTTGTCCAGACTGTCTCTGGCAATGACAATTGCCATACACATTGATGGGGAAGCCAACATCCAAGTGGTTATTCTCACAGAGAAGAAGTTTATTCCCTCACATAGCTCATAGTCGTCCTTATTTTTGTAGACAGCATCAGTAAATCTCATCGGACCAAGGGCACTGTGGTGTGAAAAGTAAGATAAAAGAATCAAGATAGGCTCTATACAAATAAGACTCAAAAGCTAACAGGTCAAGATAGTATAAATGTTGAAGTACACATGCACTTGCCAATCGAAGACAAAAACTCAGACAGTGATGACCTCCGCTCGAATAGACCAACAAAACATATTTGAAAGCACAAATTAACATAGAATGGAGTATAATACTCTGATCATGTAAAATTTTGTAATTGTTCATGGACGGCAATGCCGTAGGTATGACTAAAGGTCAGGGCAGGGTAGGGCAGAGCAGGGGAATTGATCTGATCAGAATTGAACACGGAGGAGAGTCTGTTACCAGAATCCTTTAGTCATATAAGATTCAAACTAATAGTTCAAGATAGTATAAATGGTGAAGCACAATTGCAATTTCGAATTCAAGAGACAGAAATTCGGACAGTGACGACCTCTACTCGAATAGACAAACAAAAAATATTTGAAAGCACAAATTAACATAGAAATACTCTGATCATGTAAGCAATGAAGTAGATATGACTAAAGGTCAGGGCAAGGTAGGGCAGAGCATAGGAATTGATCTAATTAGAATTGAACCGACGGGGATGGACTTACACTCCTCGTCGAGATCGAATTTTGTGAGGTCGGCGAAGGTAAATCTGGTGTAGTACTCGCCCCCTTGCTTGGGATCGAAGTCGAGGACGGTATCTTCCAGTATCCGCTGCCGATCATTTTGTTTCTTCTTCCGTGCCATCTGCCGCAGAAATTGCATCCGCTCCTCCTCCTAGGCCAATCGCTTTGCCTCGTTGACGTCGATGAAAGGTTCAGCCTGAGAGCTTCTTACCACAATCCTTCACCACGGAGGAGATTCCGTCAGAATCTGATCCCACGGAGGCATGCAGGACGGGCCGCGGGGTGAAGTCGCGGTGCCCACAAGGCATGGATACGCTATCATCCGCCATGAACACAACAAAGCCGCCGCCGACCAAGGAAAGGGGAAAGAAGTGAAAGAACTAGGGTTTTGAGTTCCGCTCACACGAGGATGACGAGGATGAGATCTTTGAGTATCTTGTGCATCATTGGACCAGGGCCTTCATAATGGTTTGGGCCTATGCAGGTTGCACGTAGCTAAGGCACCCAATCTTATCTATTGTGTTTCATTGCCTTTTTTGGTATATTGCATATTCTATAACTTATGTGACAAGATTCACTATATCTGTTTGGCATATTTGAGAGCAAGAAATGTTGTTTGGAATGGAGAAAGTTGGTTCCTTAGCTTAGTCCCTACATGTTGAAGGCCCCCTATTTGTAGTGTTAAATGACCTCTATGATGTACCATGTGGCACATTACACATTCTTCTTGACTTCTTCTTAGCTTAGTCCCTACATGGTGAAGGGCACCCTTATTTGTAGTATTAAATGCCCTCTAGGATTGTATCATCATGTGGCACATCAAATACTCTTATCTGCACTCTATAATTTTCTTCATCCTTACTAGATATTTTTGTGATGCCAAAAATATTAGTTCTAGAATATTTCATACTCTAGCACGATTAGTATCCTTTTTGTTTTGTTTGGCACATTCCATACTCTATAACTTATGTGACAAGATGTATCTATTTGGTATATTTGGGAAGAAATGTTGTTTGGCATGGAGAAAGTTAGTTCTTTAGCTTAGTCTCTACATGGTGAAGGGCACCCCTATTTGTAGTATTAAATGACCTCTAGGATGTACCATGTGGCACATTACACACTCTTCTTGACTTCTTCTTAACTTATTCCTTACATGGTGAAGGGCACCCCTATTTGTAGTGTTAAATGAGCTGTAGGATTGTACCATGTGGCACATTACACACCATTCTTACAAAATATCTATACTCTATAATTTTCCTCATCCTTAATAGATATTTTTGCGATACCAAAAATATCTAGTTCTAGAATATGGATTGATTATCCAGGAGATAAAATATATTGCATCTAGGACTTTTTATCTTATTAGTCCATGTCAATAGGTGGTGTAACTAGGCGGGCCACGTAATTGCTAAAGTAGCTAATCAATGTAATGGTCATATTTGGCTTGATGCACTACTACAAATTGATTTATCACTATCGCCACTTTCACTGCCGTAGCAATAGGAGCGGCTGTGTTTTACTTCCACCGCCGGTTTGACCGATAGTGAGGCCTCCTGATGAAGGAAACCGGCAGTTGAGATTTCTACCACCGATGGTTTAACAGTAGATGCGGTAGTGGTATTTTCTTCGTCGCATGAAAAGCCAAGCCGACTAGATAGGTGTTCTAGCCATCGGCCCTACACGACCGTTTAGTCTATCGGCGGTACTAAATTCAGCGTGAGTTATTTCCCCATTTCCCAACTATCCACAACACAGTTGTATCACCAATCCACTTCTCCATCTTCAAGGTTGGCGCATTGTTCCTCTCTCTATTGCACGCCTCGCGCCGTGCCGCCGCCACCTCCCGCACGGCCGGCACATTGTTCCTCGCAATTTGTGTGAACCATTGCACGCCTCGCGTCGCGCCGCCGCCAGATCCAAAGGCAAGGGTAATGCTTTCGCACTGCACTAATGGATCTTTGTCGGATTATTTTTCTCTTTAATGATCTCATTACTAAGGAAACTCTCATATCCTACTGCACAATAACGATCGTAGGCTCTTCGAAATGGAGGCGGCCGCCAACAACAAGAACGCACTGGCTAGCCTCACAGAGGATGTTGTTCTGGAGATCCTCTGCCTCCTCCCTGCCCGCTCCTTGTTGTGCTGCAAATGTGTCTGTCGCTTCTGGAATCACCTCATCTCCAACAACCGTAAGGTGCTGCCCCAGACTGTGGCCGGCTTCTTCTACGACGGCGAGAAAGGCAAGCGAAACTTCACCAGCATCACCGGTGAACGCCCTAACTTGTCCTTCTTGCCCTTCCCCATTGACAAAGTAGCTATCTTAGATTGATGCAATGGTCTTATCCTATGCTTGTGTGTTGAGGCTGCTGGATTCTGCTATGTCGTCTGCAATCCGGTAACCAAGAATTTGCGGGTACTGACACCAAGCATCCATACTGTTGGTCAAGCTCGATTGGGGTTCGATCCAACAGCCTCCTCGCACTTCCATGTGATTGGATTTATGAAGGAGGAGGACGTTGAGTGCCTAGGTGTGGATATCTACTCATCTCAAACTACAGCATGGATCTGAATGGGGCCAGGACATTGATGATGTGATATGTTCAAGATCAGCAAGTGTGTTTCTTAACAGTTGTCTGCACATTATGGGGGTACTCTCTGATACTTGTTATGGATATGGAGGGAAAGACATGAAGGAAAATTTCTAGGCCTCGGGGTACTCTACCCTCCATCCAACATGCTAAGGGTCACTTGTGTGTATGTACTGTTGGTGGTGTTAGTGGTCACAATATGTCCCAACTTTCAGTCTGGATCCTTGAAGACTATGCTACTAATAAATGGACACTGAAGCATACTGTCAGCACACTGAAGGTGTTTGGAAAGACTAATATTAATTTTGGTTACGTGGATTATGATTCAGCCTACACAGCGATTACAGTTCACCCAGAATGGAATTTAATTTTCTTTGTTGGGGTGAAAAGAATAATCATCGCTTATGACATGGACTGAAGAAAAGTTCATGTCATCCCTGCTAGTGTCGATCGTAGCTATGGTAGACGTAAAGTTCTGGCACAGTTCATGAGCAAACCTTACTTTCTTCCTTATGTTCCGTTGTTCTTTTTCTTAGAGTCATTAGCGAAGTAGTGAATAAAGCCCCATTTGATGTGTCACTGTGTCACGACATGTTCAAATGGACCAATGTTGTTTGATTGTCTATGGCCATGTTAATTTCATCTAGGATGGATGTTGTCATTATTGCAGCTAAACTAGTGTGCCATCTTAATTTGTTGTGTTTCCAAATTGGTTTATTTCTCTGGCATGAACAATATGTTATGTTGGTGTTACAGCCTCCATCACCGTTTTCGGGAGAAGCGTGCTCCACTAAGATCGTGGGAGACGTGGCCTTGCCTTAACTCCTGCTCTCTCGCCGATGCAATCGTAGGGAAATCCAACGAACGCATAACTCGCCTATATATCCTTCAATAAAAGGGTTATGATATCCTGACCCAAAAGGTGCCTCATGATCATTGTTGGGCGTGGCGCATGAGTCCAAACACCGCAAAAACTCATGGATGTGAAAGTCAACGAGGCCACCACAGGCGATTGAAAGCTCTAGTTTGGTTTTGGTAAATTGATGAAACCCTAAGTGCTAACCTAGTTCATCAAGTGATCATGAGATAGGTAGCACACTTCAAGTAGAGAAGCAAATGAAGATCATAACATGACAATGGTGATAGCATGGAGATGATCAAGGGCTTAAACTTGAAGAAGAAAGAGAAAACAAAAAGCTCAAGGCAAAGGTATAACTTGTAGGAGCTATTTTATTTTGGTGATCAAGACACTTAGAGAGTGTGATCACATTTAGGTTTGATAGCCGTACTATTAAGAGGGGTGAAACTCAGATCGAATCGCGGTTATCAAAGTGCCACTAGATGCTCTAACTCATTGCATATGCATTTAGGATCTAGTGGAGTGCTAACACCCTTGAAAATATTTGTGAAAATATGCTACCACATATGCTACCACATTTAGGATTCGGCGCTTTCGGGAAAATGAAATGTCTATTTTCTATTGCGTCGGATGCAAAATTCTTGGTGGTTGGCACACTTGAGGAAGGGTGAAGAAGTAAGAGTTGAAATGAAGTTGATCGAAATGATGCTGGCGTCGGTCTACTGACCGGACGTTGGGTCACTCAGCGACCGGACGCTGAAAGGCTACGTCCGGTCGAGCTGTCAGATGGCATAGTGGCTAAGGTTGAGCACCGGACGCTGGTCTGTGTCCGGTCAAGGTGGACCGGACGCGTCCGGTCGAAAAAACATGCCTCGGGGAGCTTACTGGAAATGACCGGACGCTGGGTCTTCAGCGTCCGGCCGGGCTTTTATCGGAAGCGTCCGGTCAGCTTCGCAACCGCTGAAATCGATTTAACAGCGTTTGAAGCTGGTGACGCGTGGCGTCCATCGGGCGACCGGACGCTGAGGGCCAGCGTCCGGTCAGTATGACCGGAGCGTCCGGTCAGAGCGCGTTTTGCCCAGTGAAGGGGTATAACGGCTCTATTTGATTGGGGCTCTATTTATAGCCCCATGGCCGGCTCAAGGGAACTCTCTTGCACATTTTCATTGACGTAGCAACCTTGTGAGCTTAGCCAAAGCCCTCCCACTCATCTACATCATTGATTCATCATCATAGTGAGATTGGGAGTGAATTCAAGTGCATTGCTTGAGTGATTGCATCTAGAGGCACTTGGTGATTGTGTTTCATCACAGATTTCGCTTGTTACTTGGTGGTGGTTGCCGCCACCTAGACGGCTTGGAGCAAAGAAGGATCGTTGAGTGGAGGAGGTGATTGTCTCCGACTCCGATCGTGGTGATTGTGAGGGTTCTTGACCTTTCAAGGCGGAGCGCCAAAAGGTACTCTAGTAAATTGCTTGTGGCTTGTGTGATCCTCATCTTGTGTTGGTTGTGCGGCACCCTATTGAGGGTTTGGCGAGTGATGCCAATCAGCGCGTGAACCTCCAAGTGAGTGAATCGCCACAACGAGGACTAGCTTGTCGGCAAGCAAGTGAACCTCGGTAAAAATCATTGTGTTCATCATTGATTCCGAGGTGATTGGTCATCATTGTTATTCATCTTCGTGATTGATTGGTTCATTCATCTACACGGCGGTATAACCCTCTTGATCACTCTCTTTACTTTACCGCAAACTAGTTGACAAGCTCTTTAGTGTAGCTAGTTGTGAGAGCTTGCATGCTTGGTTGGTGTGGCTCTTTAATTAGCCTTTGAGAGCACACTAACATAGGGTAGTGTCATTGCTCTTGTGTGAATTGACACTATCTAAACTAGAATTGTGGTAGGTGGCTTGCATTTTTGAGTAGGCTAGCGCAACACTCGCTTCGCCTCATAATTGTCTAACCATTTGGTTAAGTGTTGTTGTAGAAATTTTTATTAGGCTATTCACCCCCCCTCTAGCCATTAGGACCTTTCAGCGATGCTGTCCTGGCATTCCTGAAATGGCCTGAGACTGCGATCACTTTCGACAAAAAGGATCACTCCGACCACATTCCATAGTCGGGATGTTTTCCCCTTGTCGTTGACCCAATCATCGGCAAGACCTACCTATCTCGTGTCCTCATGGATGGCGGGAGCGGTCTCAACCTCCTCTATGCCCAGACCTACGATGCAATGGGACTATCGCGAGCGACGATGCGGCCATTCGGTGCTTCGTTCCATGGAGTCATACCCAGACTTCAGGCCATTCCCCTCGGTCATGAAAATAGAGTTGCACTGGGCTAAGCCTTATGGGTCAATCCCTAGGCAAGGTCGCGCGACTACGACATTCGAACGATTTGATCATCGGTAAGCATGGCAAGACAATGGTGCACAAAACAAAATAAATCAAGAAACACAAGTTGAGAAGATTTCTTTATAAAAAGCCCTAGCTAGGTACAACCTAAGGCCCTTTGCCACCGCCGCGGAGGATATCCTCCACATTCACGGTGGCCACAACGGCGACCGTGGTGGTGGCGAAGTCACCGACCAGCTCGGCCTGCTCCGCCTGCCCGGCGTGGCCCAGGAACCTAGGCTCCACCCGATGAAAGTCCTGACCGGTGGGGAGCTGCATGGCAGCGAGGGCGACGCTGGCTCCCTATTAGATTCCCGCCACCATAGCCCACTCACGGTCCTCCATTAGGAGAAGCTCCCAGAGGTGGGCTTCCTCCATCTTGTGGTGAGTGGCCGTCTGCTGGTCCTCCAGCGCTGGCAACAAGACGACGAGAAGATAAAAGCTGTGGATGTCAGATAGGACGATGACAAGACAAAGAGAACCCTCACCCATGATATGGGCCTGGGCATTGGCGGTCGCCACCTGTGCGACGGCAGTCTCCCTCTACGAGGCGGCGAGCGCCATCCCAACAACATCGAGGCAGCGCTCTAGCTGACTCACCTCGTGGGTGGCATCGGAGTAGCGCTGGCGGGCCTCATCCGCCGCGTGGACAAGCTCGCGGAACTCCCACTGGTCATTTGAGGAAGATGATGATTAGGAGAACGAACTTGACCTCGCCGTCAGCGGGGTCATGGCATGGGGGACGTTGGCAGCCCCTCCGGATGCGGCGTGGGAAGCGGCCCTGGAAACATCACCGATCAGCGTAGGTCAATTGTAATCTCAAAACATTTCTCGAAAACTTACCCTTGCCCGCGCATGTAGGCTCGAAGATGTGGTGGCGGCCCTTCGGCCTCCGGTGACTCCTCTCGAGGACGCTTGCTGCGATACATCTCGGCGTGCGAAGAAGAGGCTGCAAGCGCGCAAGAACGAGAACGAGGAAGTGGCAGAGCAGGTGACCTGAAGCGAATGCCTCCCTGGCCATACCACATTATCGTATTTATAACCATGACGGACACCTAGGCAGATGAAGTGATTGGAGGGAAGGTGGAGCGATGGTTGCCCATGCACCGGCATGAACCAAGTAAGCCTTACGCATTCCCATCTTTTCCATACCATTTTGATTTACGCGCCCGTGTTCCGCGGCACACGACTGCTCGTGGGTGGGCACCATTAAGCCACGATGTGACTAGCAAGACCAACCGCCCGCCGAATCCGTGTGTAGAACAACCCATAGCGGAGGAGCGTCTCCACGCCTTGCCGCACGTAGGTCATGGAGGTGACCAACTACGACATTCGCTAAGGTGCCGTGGGGCCCCTAGCAGCCGCCCAGCTTTGGCGTGGGGGGCTGCGTGGGCTAGAGCTGGGGTTCCTGCCACGGTCATCCTTTTGCGATCGAGAGGACCTCATCGTCTACTTTTAGCCTACAGCCACGGCCGTCTCGGCCGTGATGGATGTACCGGACATCATTCTTAATGCTCCCCACGAGTAGTTGGATTGTAATCTGCCTCTGCATCCTGTACAAAAATTGTTCATACTACTACTATTTACTATGAGTTTGAACTTTGAACATATCTATGTTTACTGTTGCCTGGAACATTCCATTTGTGCGCCTTTGACACGTATGACACCGTATGACACAGCCGTCGTTATTTGGTGGTGGTAACATCTTCGTAGGACCCATTCACCACTATTGGTAGCTTTCACCGCCGCCTGCTGACGGTGTGGATGGTAACACTTTCGTGTTAATTTCCAAGCCCGCGCGTGAGTCCGACGTGTATCGTTTCATTTTTTTTAACAGTTGTTATTGTCATGCAACTCACATTCCTATTTTTATTCTATACATTAATTAAGGAAAAGCAATAGAAAATCAAAAGCTACATAATACACTATATTTGAGGACAAATTTCAAATGCCAGAATACACTAAAGAGTGAATTATATTACTAGTCTCTTATTCAAAATTCGCATTCAAAAACCCCATTCGAAAAAATGGATTTCTTGTCGAAGCCTACAGTCCTCGCTGCAATACAGAGCCCTAAGTTCCAATTCGTCTACGATATTGCCGCAGATGTCGCCTGCGCACGAAAGATAACCGCGCACCAGTGCCAGCGGCGACAACGACAACATGCCCCGCGTCGATTGGTAGATCAGCTTGATGGCTAGGCGGCGACATAGCACACACCCGTTGTTGCTTAGCCACCTACTCGTTGGTTCGCCGCCGCCACCCGTCGCTGCCGCCCGCTATCCTTCCTTGCCCTAGTCCCATCTCATGTACCGCCTCATAGTGTCGTTGTCGTCGGTAGCGCCATTGTGCCTATAGAGAAATAGGGTGACCAGATAGGCCGCCAGATTGTGCCCGCCATCGGCGGCGCTGGTGAGATCGATGAGGCATCGCCAGGGGCTGTGGTTTTCCATGAATAAGGTTCATATCCTAGTGAAAAAGCAAGCCTCTGGGTTGCCGAGTTGGGTCAGGCTAGCAAGGAGGGCTTCATAGTCAACGGGGTCGTCCCACGTCGTCCCGCATCTGAACCGAACCAGTGACAGACGCCGATCGATGGTGGGGTTGCCACAGATGCTGCGCATGGACGAGCAGGTCGCCCATAGGCTGCGGAGGTCATCCATGGGCCGCTCCAAGGTCATAGGGTGGTGGCTAGCGATGTTAATGGCTAGGTCAGTAGGAAGCGCTGTCAGCGACATGGGGTGTAGCTTCGCCACCATGATTGCCGGCGTCGATGTTGCGTGATGCGGAGTGTGACGAGGCCAACCGAGGGCTCGCGCGGCGGCATGATGGAGCTATGGCGTGTGGACGGCGGCGAGCCGAAGGGCTGGAGAGGCGGAGCGGAGCGATCGATGTACGTTGATTGAGGAGGAGGTGGGGGAGCCGGCCGAGCGGGGGGCTAAATACCCTCTTCGAAGTGGCATGGGAACTCGCAACTAGCCGCGTGGTGCAGTCAATTTTCTTCGTCCAACTTCCAACGCCGTTCCAGGAGAAGCGTGCTCCACTAAGATCACGTGGGAGACGCGGCCTATTTAATGAAAATGAAAGTCCCACTGAGACACGACCTATTTAATGAAAATGAAAGTCCCACTAAGATTGCTCGAGATCCAATGAGCGAGGATAGTTTGAAGTGTGCAGGTGAATGTAAACTGCCTCGTTTTCCACTTCCCGTCATATTCGCCATGCGGTCGCTCGTGACCTGCGTGGGTGACCGCACAAGTCATAGATCTTTAGGGTTCCTTCCCCGCTCGCGTCTTCATGTGGTTCTATTAAAGCAAAGGTAAGGCGAGCCTCTTAAGCGTACTCTGACCCCAACCTTCTTCCTCCCTTACCATTAGACAAACCAGAGAAACCCTTTAGTTGCTCCTAGTCTCCTGTCGCCATGGCTACCCTAGACGTCCATCAACTATGGCGCCGCTGGGAGAAGGCCTTCAAGAACAGCTTCCGCCATCACCTAGGCATGGCTATGTCCACTCGTCCTAGGTGTTAGAGGATGTTTCGCGAAGGTAGGGAGGAACGCCTCCATGGTACGGTCCCGCTACTGATTGCCATCCGCGGTTAGAGCATGCAGAATCAAAACCATGGAGAGCTTTCATTGGAGCAAGAGCCCTGGCACCGATGGATCTTCCGGAGCTTTCACTGGAGCAACCGAGCATCATCTAGATTGGTTTCATGAGTTAGAGCAGTTCTGGCTTACGAATGCAATCTAGATGTGGGAATAGATATCCTCGTTGCTCTGCTTCTCCTCTTCCTCCCCTGCTCCCAGGGGGATGTTAGAGGAAGTTTCACGAGGCTGTTTCCCATCTCCATTGTCCTATTTAGTCAAGTATGGGTTACCCCCATACTTGTAAGGTCTTTGCAAATGGAAGAATATTGTTGCATCTAGCTCCATCATTGATTGAACGTATTAAGAAGATAGATGCAAATGACCCTTATCCAAAGCAAAGCAAGTTATGAGGATCGTTGAAATGCCGTATTTCAATTCCTAGACCCATAGATTGTATGTAGGGTATAAGATATTAATTAATGGAAGATTTATTGTTGAATGTTGGATTCCATTCTAGTTTATTTCGTACTTAGGTCAGTCTCAGTGGAGAGTTTCATTACGTTGTTTCCAAGACGGCCGCATCATGTAGAATAAAATGAAATAGGGATGAAACACCCCTTCTCAATGGAGAGTTTCATGCTAAACTTTAGCAGGAGGAAACCAAACAGGAATTTAATCTAACATTTTTCTAGTTACAGTTGGGTAGAACGAGTGACGGTTTATAATCGAGTAGAATGAGTGACGCCCTCAACCGGGCAGTAGTCGCCGCCGTCTGTAGCGATAGTGGTGTGGTGGCTCCTGGAACATCTTCATAGGACCCATTCACCACCGCCGGTAGCCTTCACCGCCGCCTGCATGTGGTCTGGTTGGTAATACTTTCGTCAATTTCCAAGCCCGCGTGTTTTTTTTTGCAAAGTTGTGCACAATTTCCATTCCCGCGTCTAAAAGGGTTGCTTACAAAGCACGCTCCCCACCCTGTGTCTTTCTCCTCGCCCATAACTTTTGTTCCTCATTGCCGATCCTTGCTCCCTAGTGCTGAACTGCGCGACCGCCCCTACTTAGCGGGGTGCAAGCCGCCACTCACCGCCGACAAGCTAGTAGCCCACGGCGGTATGCCTCACCGGTAGGGCCCTCACAGATCCACCGGTGACCAGGCTGCTACTCATCACCGTCGTGGCCGTCAATCCTGCAAGATCCAAAGGCAATGGTAATTCTTTTGTACTTCCCTCCATCTTTCTTGGATTTTTATTCCCTCTTCACTCATCTGAGTATGGAACAAGCTTCTATCGGTTTACTAAGGAGCTCACGATCCAATCTCCCCAAGCGCTCCTTCTTTGATTCAGGTGACAGCGCAACCGCTTCCATTGTCGGCCCCGTTCCACCAGATCCTAGTCAAGAACTCAAGATGGAGGAGGAGGCCCCCAACAAGAGGAATGAAGTGGCCGTCCTCATAGACCATGTATTCATCCTCATCCTCCAATGCCTCACCGCCCATACCTTGTGCAGCTGCAAGTGTGTTTGTCTCTCCTAGAACCGCCTCATCTCCAAATCCGAGTACCGTAAGGAGCTGCCCCAGATTGTCGTCGGATTCTTCTATTGCAGCTGGAAAGGCAAACGCAAGTTCATCAGCATCAACGGTGAATACTCCTCATTGACCTTCTTGCCCTTCCCCATTGAGGATGTTGTGATCTCAGATTGCTGTCGCGGGCTCATCCTATGCTGGTGCGTTGGGTTTTGCTATGTTGTCTACAATCCGGTGACTAACAAATGGTGGTTATTACCGGATAACAAGCGTTCTTTTGGTTTGGCTCGCTTGGGGTTCGATCCGACAGTCTCCTCGCACTTCCATGTTGTTGAATATGGGAAGAAGAGGGCGGGTGAGTTTGTAGGTGTGAGCATCTACTCATCTAAGAGTGCAACATGGATGTTTAAGGAATCTGAATGGGGCGAGGGTGTTGTATGCACATATTCGACAAGTGTGTTCCTTAATGGTTCTATGCACTGGCTGGAGTTGTCCTAGATAGTTGCTGTTGATATGCTGAGAAACACATGGAGGAAAATTCGTAGGCCACGTGGTGAAGCAATCTCCATCCATGAAGCTCAGGGTCAGTTGTGTTTATGTACTGCTAGTATGTTCAGAATGTATCAGCTTTCATTCTGGATCCTAGAAGACTATGGTACTGATAACTAGACACTGAAGCATACGGTGACCATGCTGGAGATATTTGGATGGGACAATATTCAATTTGGTTATGATGTTTGTGATGCGCACTATAGAGTAATTGCAGTTCACCTAGAATGGAATTTGATTTTCCTTGTTGGCGAAGACAAAAAACTGATCGCATATGACATGAATCTCAGAAAAGTTTTTGTCCTCCCTGCCCAGGTCATGCGGTATCATAGACCTACCTGAAGGCTACGTCCAGAGGGACCTCACTATCTTTCTTATGTTCCCTTGTTCATGGAGTCAGTAGGAGAGCAGTAAAGTTGCATATGCTGTTCTTTCTTCAGGTAGGGAGTTATTTTGATTCTACATATAGTCCCATTTTGCCTTGGTAACTAAAGCAATTGTATGTTGAATATTATTAATGCTGCTGCTTTGTGCAGATTGTGAAGTCTAAGTGCTTTTGAATGATTTTCCTGCAATGGCTAAGGGAGGAAGAAGAGGGGTTCTATGGTGCACTGGCTACAAAGCTCAAGGAAGCTTTGCCTTGCAAGCAGGAGTGCTAATATGAAGGAGCGGAGCACATCTACCTTGTTTTCATTATGTAAGTCTGTAGGGAGCAGAACCTTTATTCTCCTATCTATGTACCGCTTGTGTTAATTCTTGAGTTGACGCAGTTGTTATGTTAGTGTCACTTCTTATTATAAAAAGTACTCTTTGTTGTGGACATGATGAATGATGTGCAATGATTATATATGTATGATGTGTGTTCAGTAAGTTATTAAGGCCCATTTGAATTAGTAATTAAATTATAAAAACCGATGCAATTCTGTCATCGTCGGATGTAAGGGCCGTTGTCTGTTTTGTCATCACCGCCAGTAACACTTTCGCCACAGTGGTGAAGCGGACGCCAACACCACCGCTATTCGTCTCATGCGGCAGGGGTCAATAGTGTATCACCGCTGAATCATACTGTAATGCGACAGTGACTATTACCGATGACTAGACGGTTCATACGCTGAAGTGACGGTGATGTCCACCTCGACATAGACACGTCGGTTGCCAAAGCGACGGTGAACACGCACTGCACACAATCGGGTCGTTGTGCAAGGCGACTGTGATCCTGATCATTGGTCAAAACGACGGCGTTAGTGTACACCCACACAGGCGGGTCGTTGTACAACATGACGAAAACAACGGCCTAATCACAGACGGATCATAAGCCAACACGACGGTGTTAGTGTACACCAACACAGGCGGATCGTGCTCCAATGCGATGGAAACAACGACCTAGTCACAGACAGATTATAAGCCAACACGGCGGTGTTAGTGTATACCAACACAGTCGGATCGTGCTCCAATGCGACGGAACTAAGGACCTTATCACGGACGGATCATAAGCCAATACAGCGGTGTGACTGTACACCGTAGACGGTCTTAGATAGAGACGGTGATGACTACGACTATCATTGCTGATAGTTTACTGTCAAGACCAAAATTAAACTATGATAGAGGTTATGATGTGGCCGTAAAAAGTACTGAGTGCAGTAGTGATGAGGTTCCTGAGCTCATCTGAAATGGTTAAATCTTTATAACCTATACAGATGGAACCTACTATAAATCATTAACTCTTATTTGTCTACTGCCACGTTGCTCCACGTTACTCAAGTTCTTATCTCCGTCAGATCATCTTGTTCCTTCCATCCATATGGCAAAAGAATTGAATAGTCAGTGAGAGTATGTTCATCATCCTCTCACTAACCAATAATTGCTATTTCTATGGTGCACGACGTGACCTCTTTGACTTCCTCACCTATCACTTGACGTCTCACTCTAACCTAGCTAGTCTCCTTTCGTAGGATCCTTTCCAATTCCACTACTATATATATATATGGAACATGTAATGATCTTTGTTAATTAATTTCCATCCTAATCACATTCATAAAACCATCACCATTCCTCTCCACTTCCTCTACTTTTTTTTTTTTGGTAACCGCACTTCCTCGCTGATGCAGGGGCATTGTGCCTTTTCGTTCCTACCATAATACGCTAGTTCTTCTCTCTCTGTATATATATACATGCATAATCTATCCTATATTCTATCCACTTCTAATCCTGTGTACCAAAAAAAAAACTCACAAAAATACTGTTATCGACAGTTCCTCGACTCAGAACACTGTTAAACCCCTCCCACAAAAATACTGTTGATCAACAGTTCCCCCTGATTCAGAACACTGTTCCACACAGCAGTGTCCAGCCAGCGTCGTATCGGCACCCGGGCATCGGCTGCCGTCCACGTCGCTACCCTCGCTCTCTCCCGAACCTTCTCGCTAGCACCGGCGCTGCCCGTCCTCCTCACACCGCTGCGCCTTCTCCCGTGGGGGGTTTTTATATTTTTATCATTATTAAGATTACCGCTCATCCGATTATCACTCTTACAATGTCACTTGCATTTTTACCAGATGAAAAAAGTTTGGGTTTCTATTTTACCACATTTGCGCATGTGGCAAGCCACGCCACCGACATCACTGGTGCCCAACAAGATGGACACGTGAAATGTCCTTGCTACCCCCCTCGCTCTCTCTCTCCATCTCCGACAGCCAGTCCCGCAAAGACATGTCACCGCCAGTGGGTCCCACTCGTCGCCTTCGTCTTCCAGACGATCGCGGCGTGATAATGCCGCCAGTGGAGGCAATACATGGGCTCCTCCGGCGATGCTAGATCCATGGCCAAGCATAGCGACGCTTGGCCGAGCCAAGGTACGGGCGAGGACCTCGGCAGCAAGGTCGGCGTCGGCGTCGGCGCATGCGTAACAGAAGGCTCGGAAGAAAGGCTTGGCATGGGACAAGCGGGGCGTCAATGCACAAGCACACCTGTGCGGGCGTGGGGCGGGAGGCGACAGTGCGCCGAGGTCGGCCTTTGCCTACAAATCGAGGCTCCCGGTCGGCGCCAAGCCGCCTCAAAAATCCTAGCCGCCCATAGCCCTAGCGCCCCCTAGCTCCCGCGACGCAGCTGCCGTCCGCGCAGAGATCCGCCACGGGCGATCTCTGCAGATGGGTCGCGATCCACGCCGACGAGAACCGCCCACGATCTCCGCAGACCGAGGTGAGGAAGCCTCCCAGACGCTCTCGTCCTCCTCTCTCTCTCTCTCTTCTATGCGCGATAGCTCGCTGGCCGCTGCCTTTACCCGAGCCGCCACCGCGCATCGTTCGTCGTCTCCGGCCGCCGTTCGTCGGCGAGATCCACCCAATGGAGTTCGACGTGTCGAGCTCGCGCTACTGCCACCCGCGATGCCTCGCCGAGCCCCCCTAGCGCTGCAAGGCGCCGTCTTCCTTCCGACGATGTTCGCCAGCGCCTTAAGCCGCCACCACCGTGAGCAAAGGAGCTGGTCGCCATCGCCGCTAAGCCGTGAGAGCCGAGCCTCGTCGCCGCCATGGGCGAAACCCTCACAGTAGCGTCGCCGCTAAGCGTCGCCGTTTGGCCGGCCGGGAGCCCCCTGTCCGGCCTTCTCCTCCCCACGCCGAGGCCCCTTCCTCTGCGTGAACGATGCAACCATGGCCATGGGCGGGGAGATGTGGGGCCCACCGGCAAAGCGATGACATGTCTTTGCGGGACTGACCGTCGGAGATGGAGAGTGAGGAGCAGGGCAGGGGTAGCAAGGACATTTCACGTGCCTATGCTGACTGGGTACCAGCATGTCGGGCTGGCGTGGCTTGCCACATGCGCAAATGTGGTAAAATAGAAACTCAAACTTCTTTCATATGGTAAAAATGTAATTATCGTTCTAAGAGTGTTAATCGGATGAGCGGTAATTTTAATAATGGTAAAAATGTAAAAGCCCCCCTCCCGCGCTGCCCTGCCGTCGTGTGACGGCACATCGGCGCGGCCGGCCCCCGCCGTGGAACAGCGACGCGCCCACCCCGGCGTGGCAGCCTGGGGCGCTGGCCGCTGCCGCACCACGTCTCCACACCTTCCCCTCCGATGCCGTCCACACGTTCAACCTTCTGGAACCAACGATGCGGCATCCCGTCCTCGGCAAACCACGCCACCCTTATCCCTTCCGCCTCCTCTCCCAGACGGCGGTGGCCGCCCCCCGGCCTAGCGCGGCGGCGCACCCGCGCGGGCGGGCCCAACACGGGTCGCGGGCGACGGTGCCCCCCTCCCCCGCGGCTGGCGCGCAACGGAGCGGCGGCTCCAGCGCAGGCGCCATGCTTTTCCCCTCCCCCGTCTGCAGCGCACGCAGCTGCGGTGCGGCGCTCCTGACGACCTCGCTTGCCTCCCGCAGGGCCACGCTGTCGCCCCAGGCCGCTACAGCCGCGGGCCACCCGTCGCGCCCCAGGCCCCATCCCCGACGGTGCCTGCTCCGCTGCCGTCGTCCCTTGCCCCAGTACGGGCGACGCCGGCCGCCCCGTCGGCCCTGCGTGGTCGCCTCTTCATCTGCCCTGTCTGCGGCTCCGCTCGGCACCTCGCCCTGCCCGTGGCGCGTCGCCTCTTCCTCTCCGTTGCGGCCGGATCTGGTGAGACCTCACCCTCTGCTCCTCTATTCCATGACTGCTCCACCAGGTCCTGCATCCCTCCGTGTTCTCCTTCGTGCAGGTGACTGGCTGATGCGGCAGCGTGCGCTACCTCGCCCTCTACAGGTAATAACCCTGCTTTTTGTTATTAAGCTAACGATGACCGTGTAATGGCATAGCTATTTCGAGATTAAGATGCATATTTTACTGAATCAAGAAGGTAGATCTTTCCATCTAAGGTATATACACTGACTATAGTACATAGCATTTCTTTTTTTGTTTCTTAAAGAGAATTATTCCAGTTATTTTTTTCTTAAAGTGCTTTCAAACTGATTAGGGCAATCACATTTAAGCCATAAACTATTCTTGAAGTGATTTCAAACTGATTAGGATCCTTCCATCTACATTCTCAGCACTACGTGTAATGGCTATATTCCTTGCAGAAAACCTTTTTCTTTGTTAGTACATGTACATAAAGTTTTCTTCCATTTTTTAAGGTTGTTACATTCAGAGATGCTGCAGTTCTTTTGCTGCATTATGTTCATGGAATCCGAGCACAAGGTTATAAGTTGGAGTACAGCTATTTCGAAATTAAGATACATGTTTGACTGAATGGAGAGGTACATCCCGAAGATACGTAATAGCATGGGAGATATCAATAGCAATTTCCAAATCAGTTAAAATTCCAATATTTTACCATTTATACTTGCATATACCTATCCTCATGTAATATACAGTTAGTATTGTATTCTTTGTTGAATACCTATTCCTTTGTTAGTACATCCATATCTAAAGTGTTCTTCCATTTTCTTAGGCTCATATATTTACAGTTGTTGCAATTCTTATGCTGAATTTTGATGATTAGATTCGAGCACACCATGTTAAGTTGGACCACCTCAATATTGAGTGTGGTTTGGGAAGTGTCCCACCTGCTTGCGAACTCCGCTGGATGGGTCTTCGCTCTTGGCCTCCAGACTTTGATTGATTGCAGAAGCAAAAGAATTCAGAAAATACTTCTGAAGTAATACATGTATCTAGGTATGGCCTTCTAAACTTCGGTCAATGGTCGAAATTAAACATTCTATATTGTCTATCCTGTCGTTTTTCTCCAAATGATTATTTTGGCTTATGTGCTTTGGTTTCGCTGAAATGCATGTCTGAATTGATTACCTACACCTCTCTATATTAGATGCATTTTGCCATAGTCTTCAGTATACCTTCCAATCTAAGTACTTCTTTGATGCTGTTGCTCCCTTCTTCCTCCTGTTGCAAGCTATCACTGCCGCCTTCCTCCTCCTTTTGCAGCGACATTTGTATCATCCATATGTTGACATTTGATGAAAAGCTACTTTCTAGAGCATATGATTCTGAAAAGGAAATATCACTTGGGAGTGATGATGAATTCATTATAGTAGATTGCAGGTTCGGTTGTTTGTTTTCGAATAGTTTTGAGTCAAGATGTGAATATCTCCGTAGTTAGCATGTTTGGTGCATGTCTTCAATCCCCTTCGCATGTCTGTTTTGTTTTAAAGCAAGCATTTCAACTGCAGTACTTGACTTTCTGGCTACTAGAAAGTCCTAATAGTTGTATATTTGGAATAGGTGTTTCCATGAAGCAGACATGGTACTTAGTGAAATTTTGAGATCCAGGTCATTATTTATCTCATCCATATATTGAGATTTCATGAAAAGCTACTTTCTACATCACATGTTTCTGAAAGGGAAATATCACCTGGGAGTGATGATAAATATCATAAGGATTCAACGTTTCAAACTGCTGAATTTAGTGGAGAGACCTGTCAAGGTGGACAACGACAGCCGTGTTCGACCACACAAGCACTGAAGGAGAGTTAGAAAAAAAAAAAAAAAAAAGACGCAGCGGTCTTTACTGCTGCTGTGCTAAAACATATATGTTTTTGAATGCTGTATGGGTTAATGCCACTTATTAGGTGTGCACTTTTTCTTCACTATATGAGCTTCTGAACGGCCTGTGTGGTCGGGATTCTTCTTTTTAATTTGCTTGCTCATTTATCGAAGTCTCGCTGGCTACATGTACTCCCGTTTTGGTACACGGGCACGTAAATGCGGTAACAATTGCAGTTCTCAGCTCGCCCTGCGCATTGCGCGGGGGGACTGCCTAGTGCTCTGAGCTTATGCTTCTTCTTCATGCTGGTTTCTGAATTCTGAAATGACTGATGCTCAACAATTTTGGTTGATGTCCATCCTATATTTCTAATCTATAATTCTTATAAAGCAAAACCTCACTGGCAATTCTCTTGACATGTAAAGTGCCCACCTCAGCAGTCCACTATCATTTGCAATTAAAGTTCACTAGCATAAGCAATTATGATATCCACGTCAGCGAGACACATCATTCACTAACATATATTTAGTTGTCCACATTACGCTATCCACTAATATTAGTTTATAATAGTTAATCTCTTCCTAAAAATTATATAAATAGTTAAATTCCATTCCAAATCAGTTGTTCCCGTAGCAACGTGCGGGGTGTTTTTCTAGTATTATAGGCTCCGTTTGGCTTGCTAAAACTTGACTGAATTAGCTGAAAAGCATTGTTCTGGCTGAATTGGTGTGAGAGAAAGACACTGTTTCGGCTGAAAAAATAAGCTGAATAGTGCGGATTATAAGGTAAGCCAAACGAGGCCATAGTGTTTTAAAATTTTCGGTATAAGTTTTGGAGCATTGTCTTGTGCAGCAAATAGATGTCATAAGGCAATTTAGGTTTGTTAGTGAGGTTTCGTTTATTTGATATCCTTCGTACTGTGAGCACTTTTCAGAATATGACGGATATGCCAATTATGAGGTAACGTCTATAGGTCACCTGATTTAAAGTATTATTGCTATGAGTTATATTGTGCAAACTATAGATAATATATTTCGCACGTCCTACCCATATTTTCTTAGAAAATTTGCACTTCATATTTGTATGATTAAGGCCCTGTTTGGTAGGTGTTGACGTTAGATTGTGACCTAAGCAAACACGCAGCAAACAACTCCAAGAACGACTAAACCGATATAGAGAATGGTTAGACCAATCTAGAGCTCGTTCAACGCCGCAAAAGCCTGGGAACACCTCCCGGGATGACCCGTCGGGGAGAAACACGCCTAGGGTTGTTCTAGGACCAACAATGCCGCCTAGAACGCCAATGAATCTCGCAAAGAGATGCAACGAACTGCAAGAGGGTTGGAAAAGGGTAAAATTAGGTAGTAGATCTATTTTTTGACGATTGAGTGTTGGATCCTTCAATCGGCCGTGATCCTCTCGTATATATAGAGGGGGATGATCTTATCCTAATAGGAAACATCTTCAGATCGTGATCTCCAAGTTCACTATGCGAAAACACGTCCAAAAATCAATTTGAAAAGTGTTTGGTTTGGACTTATACAAGCAAACTGGCCTAGCCGGTTCCCGAACCAGCCTAGCTGGTTTTTGCAGGGCTGCGCAGCCCTATAGCGAGGCAAACCGTCCTGGCCAGTTCTAGAACTGGACTGGTTGGCTCTATTGCAGCCAAACGGTCTGGCCAGTTCTGTCGTGCGTCCAGGGCAGAACGGCTTTCGAAAATCACAATTAATTCGTCCGGACTCCAAATGGGGCAAACTATATATGTTTTTCCATCAGCTCGTCGAGAAATGCAGTGGTGCAGTCAAATCTTGCATTTGAAGAACTTGCGCAAACCGGCCTGGCTGGTTTATGAACCAGCCTAGCCAGTTCGGCTGGGCCAGCACTCCCGAATTGTTGTTTCTTTGTCCGGGCTCTAAATAAGTTGTCTGACCATCTCGATGAAAGAAACATGATGGTGGAGTCCATTATAAACTTTGATTACTTTTGGTTGTCAATAGTATGGCTCTTCTCTGGCTGTGGCTCTGTCTCCTGCAGAGGAGCCCTATCAATTTAGTATGAGCTATTTTTACTTGAAAAAAGAGAAACCCTACCAAACAAGGTTTAAACCATTTGTCTTCTATAAGATGCCACTTCCTAAACTCTTGTAGCAATGTGCAAGGTATTCACCAAGTTAATATAGTATAATGCTGGCTTTTCAAGAAAAATAACTCGTGGCTGTGCCAGCATGGAACATGGAAATAGGTGGCAGTGATGACCAAAATCATCAATGATGGACGGAAATAAGTGGCTGGGGAAGAGCGTGGCATCAACACGAGTCATGAATAGGAGGTTGCCGACTCAACTTCTTTTTTTCATGCCATGAATAGGAAACTTCATAGTAAATTGACAGCCAAAGTTTTTTGGACTTAGCTATGGCCTATAGAGTCACACAATCCAAATTGTATATGTTAGCCTATCTGGTATAGCTCTACTTTATTAGTGGAGTAGCTTTTTTTGCTGTAGCTGTGCAGAGATCCATTGACGAAGCTAAAGCTGTTTTATAAAAATATTTTGTAAAATAGCTTGTTCTGATGGTTGAAAATAGTAAAATATCTATAATACATTTTTATTATTTTTTATTTTTTTTACTTTTCTCCTCTTCTCTCTCACCGTGAGATCCACGTCCATCGCAACGAAAGCGGCTCCAGTGGCCATCTCACACGATGGCAGGTTCACGTAGCGACGGCCGCGGCTTCTAGCAAAGGGGAGTGACAACACAGGCTCCCTCCACCCACATCGTCTGGGGCGCCTCTCCCTCCCAATGCGGAGAGATCGAACAAGAGGGGCCTAGGAGCATAAGAAGTTTCATCTTCTCCCCGTCTACAGTAGATAAGAGCGACTTCGAGGCGATTCACCGGCCAGCGTCGAATTCGCTGGGTCCTCTCCGTCTCCGGTGGTCTTGTCTCCGCCGGAGGGTGGGGGGACCGGCGGATTCGGCGGCCAGTGTATATATCCTACTATATTAGGCTTCATCTAATTAGGTTAGGGTTAGGTTTATCCATGCTGTTGGTGTGGCGTGGATCCTCCTTCCTCTGTTGCTGCGTCTCCGGCGAGCGACGTCTTGGATGCGAGGTTGAAGCTGTGGAGCCGAGCTTCGGTGACACCTTCTCCGAAATCCTCGACGGCTTCCCTGACTTGGCGGGTGACGACAACATGAGGTACTACTTCCAACCTTGCGAAAGGGTGGAATTCGTGGTGTTGGTGTTCGTGCTCTTCTTCGGGTTGGATGTGTGTGCACTCCCCAATATTGGGTTCTCCGGGCTTCTCCCCCTGTCGATGGAGGTTTGGGCGCCGGTTTTATCCTCCTCCAGTTTCAGCACGGTGATGGCCGATGTGTCTCCACTGGAGGTGCTGTCTCATGCGGCGTTTAAACGATTACTCGGGCGTCTTCTTCAGAGGAGACGTTGTCACCGGATTGAAGCTGGATGGAGTCGCTCTTTCTCCGGCGAGGCGCGTCGGTGCTACGTCGGTCCTTTCTGGATGGATCCAGAACACAGAGTCCTCTGTGTCTGTGCTTGTTATTGTAAAATCATGTTAGACCAGGGACTTGTTTGTAAGGCCTGAGGTGTACGCTACAGTTCAGTAATAATAATAAAATCCAGCCCATTTCTCAAAAAAAAAAGGAGCTGCCAGGATCCCCTAAAAAAAAGCTGCCAGGAGAAGCTGTTGTCAGAAAATGGTCAGAGAAAGACATGGCAAAAGCCACCGGTGGGTTTCCTCAAACTCAACTCTGATGGATCTTTTTTCAGTGATGAGAAGACTGGGGGATGGGGCTTCATCATCAGAGATAAGAATGGAGAGGTGATTAAGGCAGCAGCAGGAAAGGAAGACTGCATCCTTGACGCTTTTCATGCAGAGCTCCTGGGCGTCCAAGCAGGGTTGAGGATGGCCATTAACCTGGGCATCACAAGGCTATATATAGAAACAGACGCGTCTCTGGTGAAAGAAGCAGTGGAAGGCGGGGAGTACAGGCTGGCGGCAATGGGTGGAATTGTTACTGAAATTAAGGGCTCGTTCGCTTCTCTTATAATCCGTCTTTTTCAGCTTGTTTTTTTAGCCGGAACAATGTTTTTCTCTCACAAAAAATCAGCCGGAACAATGTTTCGGCTTATTTTTTCAGCGAAGCGAACGGGGCCTAAGCATTTGCACTCATCTGAATTCTTGTTTAGCTCGATTAATGTATGCCCACATGTTTGTATAACATACTAACAAAGCAGCGCATATGCTTGCTTCCATAGGGTGTAAAAGTCCCGGTGAAACTGTTCTCACTTAGGGTGAGGTCCCCCAGGAGGTTGGGGTGTTCGTGTCGAGCGATTTAGCTGCGACTCATGAGTAATGAAGAGCCCTACAATTTCAAAAAAAAAAAAAAAACTGCCAGGGCCACCAGCCCACCACTACTAATACTCCTAGGCAACAATCCATGATTGTTCCCAGCCCCAGGAATGTAGCTTTCGGTGTATAGTACAACAGGATTCTTATGTATCTTGGTGTATCAAATGCATGTAATGTAACAGTTGTACGGCCGTATCCTACAGCATGTTCGCTCGGTCATATTTGGCTTATAAGCTATGACTTATCAACCAACGAACGAACAATATTTTTCTCTCACACCAAATCAGCCAACAGTACTTTCAGCCATGGCTTATCAGCCAAACAAGGCCAAACGAATAGGGCGCTAGTTGGTTGTGTGCAACAACAAATTACACAATTGAATGGTGTTTGTAAGCAAAATTTGGGTGTTTAAGTCAAAAATGAACTGCTTGATTGTGTTACTGAAAACTAGCTTTAGTTGTCCATCGGTATCAACAAGTATTTCTTTAACGGGCATTTAATATCAACTTTAGTTTAAAAAAAATTAGTGGTGAAAAATTTAGGGACGTATCGTGACTGCCAAAAATGTGGGCCAGTAAAATAATGGGACCAGTACATATATTATTTTATATTTTACATTTAATAAAAGTTAAATTTGTAAATTCACTTTTACATACTAACAAAGTTAGGCCAACTAGGATCCACCCCACTTTTTTTAGAGATTAAGGATCCAACCCACTTGAATACGATCCACGACTTAATTTAGCTGATGGGCCGAACTGGTTCGACCCCAAAAGAGGCTCAACAAAGGTCATGGGGTCCTGCTCAGCCACAAGATTGCAACTGACATAAACCTATTCGTTAGGTCTGCCAAATACTCATTAGGTTTTCAGATGTTCAGGTATTCTTAGTGTAAAAATAGTTTACTGAATTAACTCACAAGAATTAAGCATCAGGATCATAGTGAGTTTACAGTCTTTTTTATGGTTTTCTTGTAGACAAAATTTTTAGAAAAGGAGGGCATGTAGAAGTACAAGGGATTCAGGGACATCTATGCCATTCAAACACATCGTCCTTGTTTGTTCTCTACATGTAGACTGCAGTAAGCTTGGGAAGTTTTAACAGATTTGCCTAGGGATAGGGGTTTACTAATTGAAGAGTTTTGCTGCACAAGTTTCAGAGGGATGATAAGAATGGATCTCTTTTTGCTTAACCTTATATGTAGTATATTATCACCATGTTTGTGCTTATTGTACCAGTCGTGAAAGAGTTTTGTTCCAAGTGTTTCGGATGTATGTCAAGATTATACCTTTTTTCTTATGGAGATCATTCTTATATGATGTTGTACCAGCAACAGTGGTAGAATAGCTCTCAATGTCTACTTTTGAATGCCTTTCAACATGCGCAAATATTTGGGTAGCATGTGACTGTCCCTTATATATGACCCCACGATGTAAGGGAAGAATGTTGTACCAAAATGTTAGCCTCTTATACCCTGGATGTCTTACAGAAATATAATTTTCGGTACACCTATAAATTAGTCTTTAAAGTGTTTTAGCCTTCAGAATGGAACCTGCTTCAGACATTTTGAGCTAAAAAATATTTGCACTTGTTTTTTGAAGGAGCTCGCTGTGTCCAGGCAGCGCTCCCCCCCCCCCCTGCCCTAAGATGTCTTTTTGGTCGAGGTCGTTTTATATTTCAGTTTTCTAATAGGCACTAATGTATTGTAAGGGGTTGGGTCATGGAGAGGCCTTTTTGTCTCTCTTTGTACTATTTTTTCTTAATGAAATGGCACGCAACTCTCTTTCATTATTCGAGAGAGAAAAAACGTTGTGCTCAGGGAAATATTGTACTTGTGTTGCCTTTGTTTCTGAAAGAATCTCTTACTCAAGTACAGTACATTTTTAAGCAAACAATCCTTTTGTTTTCTTCCCCATTAGGCCATTACAGTATTGCAATTAGTTACGGCAGAAGAAAAACAGTAGCAGTTATATCAGGACTCAGGACTATGAGTTTCCTTACCTTGTTGATATCACCTGATCTGTAGTTTCTTTGCATTTTGTCTTAAGTTGCATCTTTGGCTTTGTAAAATTTTGATATATGCATGTCTGTAGGTTACATGAAAGATAGATGGGAGAAATTTCTTCATGAACTGATCTGAAAATTCTTTTATGTTTCAAGTTCAGACCACATATCGATATCTTTGATATGCTGTGCTCTGAACTAATGGACAAAACAATAATTTCATCTGGGATTCAAGTCTTCTTTAAATTGTTTTTATGTTGTGGAGAGGATTGCCAAAGGGCCTCTAGTCCAACTGGTTAGAGCGTCCCGGTGGCACTCCTCAGGTCCTGGGTTCGACTCCCTATGGAAGCAAATTTCAGGCTGGGGTTAAAAAAATCCCTTCGCCTGTTCCACGCTAAAGCACAGGTCTAAGGACCGGCCCGTTCTCATAGGGCGACGGTGCCGCTGTGTAAGGGTGGGGCAGTGGTTCGGGGTTTTTTGGGCGTACGTGAGAAGGTCTTCTTCTTAATGCAATGCCTGGGGTGGTCATACCCTCGCAGATCCAGTTGTGGAGAGGATTGATTAATTTGTATATTGCATTCATGTTCCCAGTTCAGATCACATCACATCTACATTAACTATGCACCCTATGTTGGAGGGGGATAATCGGGAATGGTTGATTTTGATTCTTTGATGTATAGCATCAACTAGATGGATCACTCCACCGTATATGATTATTGTCCCGTAGCAATGCACGGGTGTTCATCTAGTTCAAACAAAGCAAATGACTGGAATTATAGAAAATCTCTGAACATCTGATGAGCTACAGCCTACAGCACGCAATACTCAAGATGTGTAACAGTTGTGTGTCAGCTGGTCTCGTCGCCAACGGATCAGAATCAGATATCAATATCACAGATAAACGCTTAAAACCGAAATATATATGTAGCGCGCGAGCACCGAGGGATACATTGCAGGCACGTCTACCATTTTGTTTTATGTGTGGCACCTGGTCTGATGCTGTGAAGCTGTCCAGCGGTGCCAGCAGCTAGCTGGAAGTAAACCAAATCAGAAAAAGAATCATCAGAAAAGGTACACAATAGAAGTGAAAGGGGGGAAAAAGAAAAATATAAGTACTACTTTGTATATACTAGTAATCCACATGCGAAGAATCATCAGAAAAGATACACAAAGAAAAAAAAGAAAGAAGAAGTATTATACTAGAAGTAATCTACATGCGTGCCCCGGCCACTTGTACTGGTATAAATAGAACGCAGCTCCTGCTTCTCCAAACCACGAAGACGCACGCAACCATATCTATCCCAAGCTAGCAGCTCTCTCTCTCAGCTAACCTAGCTAGAGCCCAGCAGCCCCGAGAGTACCTGCTACCAGCTGCTACGTAGGTGTCGTCGTCGTCGACGTCCATGGGGTCCATGGGGAGGGCACTACCGCCCACCGTCGACGAGATCAGGCGTGCGCAGCGCGCAGATGGGCCGGCCGCCGTGCTCGGCATCGGCACGGCGAACCCGCCGACGTGCATGGCCCAGGACGACTACCCCGACTACTACTTCCGCGTCACCAACAGCGAGCACCTCACCGACCTCAAGGCCAAGCTCACCAGGATCTGCAACAACAAGAAGTCCGGCATCAGGCAGCGCTACCTGCACCTCAACGAGGAGCTGCTGGCCGCCAACCCGGGCTTCATCGACCGCACGCGGCCGTCCCTGGACGAGCGCGTGGAGATGGCCTCCACCGCCGTCCCGGAGCTGGCCGCGAAAGCGGCCGCCAAGGCCATCGAGGACTGGGGCCGCCCGGCCACCGACATCACCCACCTCGTCTTCAGCACCTACTCCGGCGCGCGCGCCCCGAGCGCCGACCGCCGCCTCGCCTCCCTGCTGGGCCTCCGCCCCACGGTGTCCCGCACCATCCTCAACCTCCACGGCTGCTACGGTGGCGGGCGGTCGCTCCAGCTCGCCAAGGAGCTCGCGGAGAACAACCGCGGTGCGCGCGTCTTGGTCGCCTGCTCCGAGATCACGCTCATCGCCTTCTATGGGCCCGAGGGAGGCTGCGTTGACAACATCATCGGCCAGACCCTGTTCGGCGATGGTGCCGGCGCCGTCATCGTCGGCGCCGACCCCGTCGCCCCCGTCGAGCGCCCGCTGTTCGAGATGGCGTTCGCGTCGCAGACCACGATACCGGAGACCGAGGACGCCATCTCCATGCAGATCAGCAAATGCGGCATGGAGTACCACCTCTCCAGCCAGGTGCCCCGCCTGCTGGGGTGCAACGTGGAACGCTGCCTTGTCGACGCGTTCCGCATGCTCGGCGTCAGCGCCGCATGGAACGACCTTTTCTGGGCGATCCATCCCGGCGGTCGTGCCATCCTGGACAACATCGAGGAAGTGCTCGGTCTGGAGGACGGGAAACTGGCGGCGAGTCGCCACGTGCTCAGCGAGTTTGGCAACATGAGTGGCACCACGGTGATCTTCATGCTCGATGAGTTGCGCCGCCGACGGGCAGTGGCGGCCAAGCAGGGAGGGGAAACGCCGGAGTGGGGAGTCATGATGGCTTTTGGACCGGGAGTCACAATCGAGACCATGGTGCTCCACGCCCCTAGCAACCTGAACCTGGAGGGAAATTAACAATTCAAACATCGACCCAAAGGACTATATATATAACTTCTACACGCAGTATAAAATATATTATAAACCCGGTATACAGGTTGCCCTAGCTAAAATAAGGTCCATGTAGCCAATTCATGGACCATATAAGATGGAGTGTTAAATTTGTTCATTAAGTATCAGCGTGATATATTTGTTGTGTTCATTGTATTATATATATACCTCTATATGCCTATGTAATAATATTACTATTATTAGAAAGAAAAAAATCGGTCCATTATCACTTTGTCCCTCATTCATCCATCCCTTGGCCCAATCCCTCTTGTTGATAGATAAAACCTTTGTTGACGCCGCACTACTCATGTGGTAGCTACAGTCAAGCTCGTATGTCCTCATAGCTCGACGTACGAGATAGCTCACTTTCTACCTTTTCTGAATCGTTTGCACATAATAGCCACCTATTTAAGGCGAATCAATTTTTGATCAATTTTCCATAGGGGATTAATCCTTATTCCACTCGGCATTTGTAGGTCTTGGATTTATTTGATTTTATGGAAATATGGTTGGACCAAGTCCAACTAATTCAACAAATATACTTAGTTGTTCATAATTGACTTAGACGGTTCCAAGTGACCACGCAACAAGTTGTACATCCTATTGTAAGACACGTACATATTTGCTTGTCTAATTAAAAGGAGAAAATTTCTTCCTCCACTTCTCGATCTCTCTCTCCCATCTCTCTACTCCTCCGAGCAGAGGCGGGCGCAGGATTTGGACCATGGGTATTCAAAATTGCAGATGGCAAGAAAAAAATTTTGACAACCTAAAAATTTGACAACCTAAATAATAGGAATTTGGGATTTGGGAAGACTGAATTCATCTTACAGGCTTCTGTGCTTCCTGGTTGCTGCTTGGAGTGCCCCTGCCGCCCCTGCCGGCTGCCGCAGTGCCGCTGCCTGCCTGCGCCGCTGTTGCCCTGCGCCCCTGCGGCCCTGCCTGCGCCGCTGGCCGCTGCGCGCTACGCGCCTGTGGCCCTGTGCCCAGCGCCTGGCCTCCAGACTCACTCCAGTAGGTGGCCCTCCCCGTCCCCGGCTCCGCCCTCCCCGCCGCCGGCGGCGGCTAGGGTTGAAGGCCTGGTCGCCTGGATGTGGATGTGTGCGTGGGGCGTGGCTGCGTGGTGTGCCTGTGCCGTGCGCCTGTGTGGCCTGTTGGCCTGGCCGCTGGCGAGTGGGAGTGGGAGGCCGAGACGCCGAGTGGCGAGTGGGCCGAGTGGCCGCGTGGGCGTGGGCCGAGCGGCAAATTGGGAGTGGCTGCGTGCTGTGCCTGTGCCGTGCGCCTGTGTGGCCTATTAGCTTCTTCATTTTTATTTTTTTCATACATATACGGATATACCTAGAATACACTATATATAATTTTTTTTTGCAAAAATAATGGGTATTCAACTGAATACCATTGAATACAAGTGGGCCCGCCCCTGCCTCCGAGTATAAGAATCCTAGCGGTATGTGATGAATAAGAGTAAAAGTCCTACTTGGTTTGTTGTCCCGTCCGTGATCCGAACTTACGACTGATGCTCATAAGAGTTAGAATGGTACGTGTCGAGGCACAGTTCAAAATCTAATTCTAAGATATACACTACAAGAAAATAGAATATCCTTGCCGGCCAACAGTTTCCTTCAGGAGCAAAACTGAACCCCCAAGGATATATCATTTCCTCGGCGGTCGTATGAAACCTCCAAGCAAATGCATATTCTTGATTGCTAACTCAAATCGCCAAGGTAATTATACATTTCCTTGAGTGCTAGTTTGAACTGCCAAGGTAATTCTAGTTTACTTGAGTGTTATTACAAACTGCTAAGGTATTTCCTCATTTCCTTGGTACTATTTGAAATCGTCAAGGTAATTCATATTTCCTTGGTGTTATTACAAACCATCAAGTTAATTCTCATTTCCATTTCCTTAGGTGTAATTGGAAACCACCAAAGAAAGTGATAATTTCCTTGGGTACAAACCCTCAAGTAAATTGTTGTAGGCGCCAAGAAAATAATGTTCAGTTTCTACTCATTTGTCTTAACTACCAGTACAATGGACTAAGTGCATTCTCGTTAGTTAGGCATTTCATTTTATAGATACAAATGCTCCCTTGACTTGGTTATTGTCAGAATAATTAGCTCCGGTAATACGGATTAACGAATCAAGCACAAGAATTAGAAGGGTAGCACACAAGACACATATTTATACTAGTTCAGGTACGTGGTACCTTACGTCTAGTTTGGAATAGATCTCTTTGTTCGTATGCTAGATAAGACGATATGTCTTGGGGTATGAGAAGATATTGATTGGGGGCTCCCCACCCCCTCCTTATATAGTCCAGGGTGGAGTTATAGATAGAATCCCGATTGGTTTATATGCGGGTTTCCTAGTTTGTTACAAGAAAATCTACAAGATAGAGTTGGTTTCTAAATATATATTGTTATGCCTTGTCTTCCAAGTAGATGAGGTACCCCGTCTAGGTTGGGCTTCTCGTGTAGCCTGCTTGGTATACTTCATCTCACTTGTGTTGTATTCCATGTGGTGAGGTACCCTAGGTACATATCACCGACAATTATGAAATGAATACTGGTTTTCTTGATGCATTAATCCAACAAAAGGTACAATTTTGAGTTCTATGCATCGGAGAATGCATATTGGCACTTAACTTTAGATGTCTAGTTAGTTTTAAAGCTTGCATGCAACATACTAATATTGCATGAAGTCATAGTTTATATATCAAAGTTGTAGAGCCCGAAGAGATATATAACTTTGTAGTTGATGACTTTTTTAAAACTTTTCAGTTTAAACGTTTTTCATCTAAAGTTGTTTAGACTCTTAAATATTTAATACAAGATCCACTAAAGTGAATAAAAAATAAAGAAACATCAACTTAGTCATAGATAACTTTGCGATATAGTGGTAAGTGAGTTTCACCTGAAACCTCAGGTCATGAGTTTGTTTCGGGTCATGAGTTCGATTTTATCCCGCTGTGGCATCCTTGGCAATTCTTACAAATATCTTGGGGTCATCGATCCTCAAGAAAATATATATCCTTGGTGGTTGATACAAATACCTTGGGGTTATCAGAACTCAAGAAAATATATATCCTTGGGAGTGTTATATTTCCTTGACGTTGTTAAAAATCTAATCTCATCTTTGTTTTCTTGACGTACAAACCCTTAAGAAAATCATTTGTGGCGGCCGCCCCAAGGTAATTGAATTTCCTTTGATCTCTACCCTTAGGTTGTGTTTGGATGGAGGGACGAGGTGGGATGGAACGGGACGGTCCTGGGACGACTGATGTTTGGTTGGGAGTCTCCCGGGAGCGAGGACGTCCCACTCAGGAATATTCGCATGAGATTCGGGTTCACTCCGTCCCCTCAGATTTCTCGGACGGGGCCGTCCCAAGTGGGACGAGGTGCTCGCTGGCCGGCGTGGAAGAAGAGAGGAGGGGCAAGGTCTGGCCGCGGCCAGCCTCAGGCGCCGCCGCCGCTGCGCGGGTGAGCTCCGGCCTCGCGGGAGGGCGGCGGCGCGAGGGTTTCGCGCGAGCGGCGTCAGCGGCGCGAGGCTCCGCGAGCAGGCGGCGACGTGAGGCTCGGGCACGGGTGGCGGCGGTGGCGACGCGAGGCTCACGAACGGCGCGCGGGAGAGGATGGGAGGAAGAAGGACGGGCGTGCGGATCAAGCGTCGCCGCCTCGCGGGCCGCCTCGTGGGCATGGGGCGAGCTCGGGGGAAGGAGGCGCGGGGCGAGCTCGCTGGATGGAGGCGCGGGGCGAGCTCACTAGGGAAGCCAGGCGCCGGCGGAGGAGACGAGGTGCGCCGTGCCCATGTGCGAGACTCGAGTCCAGGCGGTTGGGATCGAAGAGATAAGGAGAGGAAAGAGAAAAGAAGAAAAAATTAAAAAAAAAACTGACAATTGGGTCCCACTTGTCAGTAGCTAATCCCACTTTTGTTGTCTCTGGTCCAAACAGAAAACGGATTTGTCACATCCCTCCTTAACCAAACAGAAAATGGAGCCGTCCCATCCCACGAATCAGAGTCAGGACCGTCCCACCCCACTTTGACTCTCAACCAAACGTTACCTTAGTGTTCCTTCCCTGAGGGGGGTAGCCGCCAAGAATAATTTTCTTCATGATTTTTATGCTTTTCTTGAGGGTTTTCAGCACTCAAGGATATTCCGTTTTATGGTACTGATATTGGAACAGACGATGCAATCTGTATATTTTGTTGCAATGTATAGGTATGCATATTTGCTATAACATTAAAACAAAGAATTTCTTTCTCTAAATTTTTGTCCTCGGACTTTTTTGGTCTGTCTTTCCCTCCACTTGTCAAGTATAGTAGTCCTGGCCAGAGTAGTAGTATCATGTCTGTGGCCCGAAGTCGTGAACTCATCTTCCGTGTTCATACAAGTTGGAATAACGCTCGTCCAGCCACAGCATAAAGTTAGATTCCAAAATGTATCGGAACAAATAATGCGTGTTAAAATAGGTCATTTGGCAAGGCTATTCAACCTCTGCGACTACCTGCACGTACTGCCACAACAGGACACCACCTTCGCGCACCGCCCAATATCGTGGTACAGCGGACTTAACAGCCATGGTGTGAACAGTGTGCCTCCCTCCGCTGCAACCTTAGCTCGCACCTCGCAGCAGCACATGTCACGGCCGGGTCTACTCCGGCCATCCGGCGATATACATGTGTTTTTTCTGCTCGTACGTCTGCCTTGGACCGAAGGTTTGGTGCCTGTTTCAACGTTGCTGACAGGAGAACCCAAAGCCAAAGGTTGTGCGATATATAGGTTTTGCTTGTTTCCACTGCTGGGGGTGCGGCGCATTTAAGCAAGACTCGCTCGGAGCCGCGACGTGAGATTGCTCCCTGACGCACGCGCGTTCGATGCTGGGTGTGGCGGGCGCAGGTGTCACTTCTCGCGCGTACAAGGGCCATAGCCCATAGAGGTATATATCGATAATGCTCTCGTGAGGACGTCCGGACGCAGCTTCCCACTCGCTACCGCGCCCCCTTCTCATCTAAAAAAATTCTCTACACAGGGATGGTCGCAAGGGGTGGTCGCCCAGCAGGGGGCGCTCACCGGTGCTCGCCAGGTGGGTTGCTGCGGCCTCGCATAGGTGCTCGCCCAGGCCGCCGAGCAAGTGCTCGCCCAGGGTCGTGCAGTGCTCGCCACTCCGCTGGGCACCAACGAGCTCTAAGCGCCGCCGACCTCTGCTCCGATGTCGAGCTCCACAACGACCAACCTCCATTCGTGGAGCAGCAAGGTGACATTGCGCTTATAACGCATGTTGCAAGCTTATGTTTCAAGTGTTTCAGATGTTTCAGGTGGATGTTGCATGTGTTTTATCTAGATGTTGCACATATTGTAATGGCTATATGTGTTTGTTGTAAGTGTATGCTCCAAATATTTCAGCTGTTTTTAGAAGCATGTTGCAATTGTATGTTTCAAATGTTTCAGCTATTTCAGACGTACGTTGTAAGTGTTTTATTTGAATGTTGCATATATTATTGCAGTGGCTACACACATATGTTACAAATATATGTTTCAAATATTTTATCTGTTTTGGACGTATGTTATATAAGTTCTCTATATTGCAAGTGTTTCGTACAAGACGCGGGAAACGGGCGCAGCCAGTCCCCACGGAGCAGCGCGGGCAGGCGAGCAGCATGGCGCGGGCAAGCAGCAGGGCGAGCATAGCAGCAGTGCGAGCAACGGGCAAGGAGCAGGGTGTGCAACTGGGCACGGGAAGCAGCAGCGCGCGAGCGAGCGGGCTCAGCAGGCCAACAACCGCGGAAGTCCGGACGTCCGCGCGTTAACTCTGCCGGGCATACATAGTAGAAGCAAAACCAAGCACGGCCTTTATCATTCCCGAAGGCCATGTGTATAGCTGTGAGTTTGAACGTTGTAGATTGTAATTTTGTAGCGGAGGTTACTTCTTGCTTGGCTTGCTGCTTGTTTTCTTACTTGGATTTGTAGTAATTTGTAGTAACTGATTTCTGATGGTGTCAATGTCTACGACGCTGCTTCAGAAGACCGCAAGCCGGGCCTACAAAAGACCCAACTGGCTTCGGACTAAAACAGTGCCCATCCCAACCTAGTGAGGGCCAGTTTGGTTGTCGAAATTTTTGGCAAAATAACACTGTAGCGTTTTCGTTGTTATTTGGTAATTAGTGTCCAATCATAGTCTAATTAGACTTAAAAGATTCGTCTCGTAGATTTCGTCTAAACTGTGTAATTAGTTTTATTTTTTATTTATATTTAATGCTTTATGCATGCGTCAAAGATTCGATGTGATGGGGAATCTTGAAAAATTTGACATTTTGGAAGGGAACTAAACAGGGCCTGAGTAGGTTCAGACCTCACATTTCAGGTCGGGTTTGGGCCTCAATGGACCACCCGTGTTTTTTAGTGTACAAAATGAAAATCTTGTTTGGGGCTAGGCTCCGAACGAGATTTAATTTTTGGACAACAAAAACTTACGCTCTATTTAGTTCCCTCCCAAAATGCCAAAAATTTTAAGATTTCCCGTCACATTGAATCTTTGGACGCATGCATAAAGCATTAAATATAAATAAAAAATAAAACTAATTACACAGTTTAGACGAAATCCACGAGACGAATCTTTTAAGCCTAATTAGACTATGATTGGATACTAATTGCTAAATAACAACGAAAACACTACAGTATCGTTTTGCCAAAAATTTCGACAACCAAACTGGCCCTTAGTCTAAGCCCTGTATAGTAGGGTCAGCAGGTCCTGGCCTGCGGGCTAGGCCAGTTTTGGTCATGTCTACCGCAAACTTAATGCTTACACTACGAGGAGCAAGTTCCCCGTTCCCATGTTTGATAAGATCTGACCATTTTTCAGGGCAGAACGACAAAGATTACCAATTTCTAATAAAGATTAGGATTCGCCACGTACTACTGTTCTAATGTACAGAAACGATAAATAACGATGAAAAATAATAGATGTACGTCGATTGGCTAGACCTTCTTTCCAATCGGCCATGGATTTTAAATAAGGTTTTAAATCTTTGGCTAAAGGTATTTAACGGATGACCTCTAAAACAGCTATAGCGGAGGCTAAATGGGGCAATAGCCTATAGCCACTAAGTTCAACATAAACCCAAATAACTTGATCAACATCAAACAGATTTAAAACCTTAATTTTAAGTAGGCAGCTACACACGTACGTACTGTTTCTCATGAATATAAAATATTCCTCCTCCCTCCCAAAGCCCCCCTCTCGCCCAGATCCGAAGCTGGCCGGCCGGGGTTCGAACCCCGGTTCTGCACCGCTTGCTTCGTGCAAGCAAATAATTTTCTGTTGCCTCGCACGTGGATGTCCTACAATAGTTAGGGTGACGTGGTGACGCGTTCGAAGCCTCATGACTTTGGGTACTTTTTAGCCACGTGAGTTCTCTAGGTATAGGTTGTAGGATCTAGCTTGCGTTAGGGGTGGTGTGAGTGTGTGGTGTGCGTGCGTGAGTTGTGTGTCCGTGCGTGAGTTGTGTGTCCATGCGTAAGTTTAGATACTATGGCCCCGTTCGCTTATCTTAAAATTCGGTTTGTTCGGCTTCTTTTTTCAGCCGGAATAGTATTTTCTCGCACAACAATTCAGCCGGAACAGTGTTTTGGCTTGTTTTTTCAGCTAAATTCAGCCAAGCGAACGGGCCTATAGCCTGTACTTGAAGGGATGAGGCATAAAAAAAATACAACTGTCAATGCATCAGTAACTTCTTCATAGGGGTATTTTTGTAGTTTCCTCTCTACCTTGGTTTGCATCTTTGTGAGATGGAGGGAGTATTTAAGTTGAGTGAAGCATTGATCAATTTTCAATGCGGGATTATCATTTATTATAGGTAGCTCTAATTATGAGCCTTGGGTTTTATTTTATGTCATTGAAATAAAATTGGACCAATCCTAAGTAATCTTTAATGGCCCTGTTTACTTAAACTTATCTGTTATGGTATAATATTTTTCTCTCATAATAAATCAGCGAACATGACCAATATATGCCCTATATCAGTCATAAAACTATCATGAAACGCTATCGAAGACGCTGAAGATAACAAGATTCAACAATGGGTTGCAGGACTCCATCAAGGATTAATGCGTAGCAGGACTCCACTTGGGGAGAAAAATGGAGTGGGAGAGGGAAGTGGGATTTCTCCGGAATCTTCCCTTGCATCGTTGTCTGGTTGGGCGCTCCACTCCAGAGACCGCGGTGACACAGCTGCCGGTGGGCCCCGGGGTAGATTCCGCGTTGATCCGCGGCATCTGCGCCTGGTCTTATCCCGTTGGGCTTGGGCCGGGCCCCCCCACCCGCGTCGCGGCAGGGGAACTGGAATCCCGCCGAATATTCCACGCCCTCCCCTTTTTTTCTGTCTTCCTGTGCCACTGTGCGCGTGAGAAAGATTCGCCTCCTACGCGACGCCTCGACCTCGATTCCCCATTCCTTTTCCCCTCCGGCCCTCCCCTCCCCTCCCCTCCCACGCCTCTCTCGTCTTCTACCTCTCCGCGCTCTCCGACTCTCCCACGGCCCGCCGCACAACAATCAGTGCTGCTGGCCTGGCCCTCTAGCACCGGCACGGCGCAGGACGGAGCATGGAGATGGACCCGCCGCCGCCCCTGCACGCCGACCGCCGCCGCTGCCGCGAGTACCTGCTCGCGCTGGAGGAGGAGCGGCGCAAGATCCAGGTGTTCCAGCGCGAGCTGCCGCTCTGCCTCGACCTCGTCACGCAGAGTGAGTGCGCGCGTGCTCTCACTCGCCCTCAGCTTCGTCTGCTGTGTCGTCGTCGTCGTCCATTTCCCATTGATTTGTAAGTACGTGTGCTGTGGATGTGCAGCCATCGAGGGGATGAGGAGCCACATGGACAGCGTCGGCGGCGGCAGCGAGGAGACGGTCAGCGACCACGGCGGGCCCGTGCTGGAGGAGTTCATGCCGCTCAAGCCCACCCTCTCGTCCTCCTCCGAGGACGACGACGATGAGCACGACAGCTCCCACCACCACCAACACCAACATCGCGCTGCCGGCACGGCCAACGGCGGCGTCGATGCCGACAAGAACGACGAGGCGCCGGGGGATCCGGAGACGGCGGCAGCAGCCAGAGCCAGCAGCAGCAGGCGGCTGTTGCCACAGCCGGAGACCAGGAAGGCGATGCCGGACTGGCTGCAGTCCGTGCAGCTCTGGACCCAGAACCAACAACCCCCGCCGGCGCAGCACCAGGATGAGCTGCTTCCGTGCAGGCCGGTGGCGCTCAACGCCTGCAGGAAGCCCGGGGGCGCGTTCCAGCCGTTCGAGAAGGAGAAGCAGAAGGACAAGGAGAAGCAGCGCGTTGAGCTGCCGGCTGCGGCGAGCTCGGCCGTGGTCGGGGACAGCTGCGACAGGGCCGCCACCGACACGGCGGAGAATAATAAGCACAGCGGCGACAAGGAGACGAGCAAAGGCGGCAAGGACAAGGAGGCCCAGTCGTCGTCGCAGGCGCCCAGCCGAAAGCCGCGGCGGTGCTGGGCGCCGGAGCTCCACCGCCGGTTCCTGCAGGCGCTGCAGCAGCTCGGCGGGTCCCACGGTAAGATGCTCATCCTTATCCTACCACCTCATTTTTTTTTGAAAGGGCGGCAAAAAGATTTGCTGTGGATTTTAGTAGACGATATAAAAAAGAGAGCAAATACAACTCTCTATTGATCAAAACAGAAACCAGCAAAACGATAGAAAAAACAACTGCATAAAATAAAACAGGTAAAAAGACCGACTAAGGACACTCAAAGAACAACAACCAGCCCAACTAGAGAAGAGGTCTACTCCTAGTTGGCTCTATTATGATTTAGAGCCGATCCTACCACCTCATCACCAACACTCCAAATCAAAAAATGTGTACACTTAGTCTCTGACTGATTCGGACGAGTACCATCTATCTAATTAATAATCTAACTAATTGTGGTGTTAAGTTGTTAATGTATGCTCATATATCGATGTAGCGGCGACGCCGAAGCAGATCCGGGAGCTCATGAAGGTCGACGGTCTCACCAACGATGAGGTCAAGAGCCATTTGCAGGTCAGGAACTGACTGCCTCAAAAAAGAGTGTATTTTGCAGCTCATAGTAGCATCTGTTCTCATTTTGAACTTCTTGGTTTGGGAGTTCAGAAGTATCGCTTGCACACGAGGCGGCCGAACTCGACGGCGGCGGTCCAGAGCGGCGGCACCAGCGTAACGCCGTCAACCGCACCGCAGTTCGTCGTGGTGGGAGGCATCTGGGTGCCACCGCCGGAGTACGCTGCCGCGGCTGCGGCGGCGGCGGCGGCTGCGGCAGCACAGCCGCACCAGGTGCACGACCTACCCGGCGACGCGTCAGGAACGACGACGACGGCCGCTAACAAGGTGTACGCTCCGGTGGCGACGACGACGTTGACGCCCGGACTGCTGCAGCCGCGTCCGCAGAGGCAGTCCAGCAGCTGCTCCGGCGGGCGGCGCAGCGGGGACGCCTGCTCTGGGTCGCCGGCCGTGTCGTCGTCGTCGCAGACCACCTCTGCGTAGTTAATGAACGCCCTTGATCGCCAACTTTGCTTCTGATTTTAGCTGCATGAATCGATATATATCCAGCGTTTTGCCCTCTATATTTCTGAGTAAGACAACAGAATAAGTTACCAAAAAAATAGTAGTGATATGCACCCTGCAGTCCTCATTGTATGTTGTTGTACTAGTTAACTTCCTTTGATTGAGATGCTCTGAAACGGTTGGGAAGGATGATCGTGTACATCGATTCCTTGGACTGATTGGTAACTAGAAATCAAATCATGCATCTGTATGTGATGTAAATATTAATAACGTTTCATATATTCCTTTTGGTGTTGTTATTGTCCCTGATTCTGCCGGTGTTTTCCCCTCTTCCAAAATGTAAGGTATTTTAGCTAGATTTATATCAAGTCTACAAGTTTGACTAAATTAACCGAAAAAACATAGCAATATTTTTCGTAGCAAACAATTTTGCAACAACAAACAAGTATACTAGTGGAACAATTCGGTGTTATATCCCCCTATAGAAAAACTTGAAACAAAATGAGTAAAGTTCATTTATTTGTCACCCTGAACTTGACACAAACTTTGGAAACTCCAAGAACGGGAAAAACAAACATTATAAATACCCCTCCCCAACTTTCAAAACTATATAAATACCCTGTAGCATTTCAAAGTGGATTTGCTAGAAACCTTACATCATACAACCCCAACTCTAAAAACCTTACATCATACAACCTCAACTCTCAAAACCGAACAATTCACCCTCTTGCAATATTAAAAGTAATTTTGAAGGTAGTCCATGGATGTGGCACGTGGGCATACACAGTCATCCTCTCTCTACATGTGTCCCTAGATCTTCCTCCCCCCTCTCTCCCACGTACTTTTACCCAAATTCGCCCGTCCTCATCATCCAAGTGGTCTCACTAATCCCCCGTTAGGTTTACTCCTACACCGGTAATTGATGTTGGGAGAGCACAACGTATAAGGTGGGGGTAGCCCTCACTATCATGCTAGCCTTTTGGACTGAGTTGGCTCGAGACCTTAGTTTGTTGTAGGCTTCGGTGGATCCAGGTCAGAGGGGTGCCCGGGGCCAGATCTGCTGCACATTCTAACACATCCCTACTGACCTCACATTGTTGTCATTGTCATCATCGTATCGAAAATCAAGAGCCATGGCGAGCTCTTTCATGTGCTATTGATATTGATCCCGCTATAGAGGCCAATATTGATCCCACACTATAGCGGCCACAAGGAAGCCACGGGGTGCCCTTCCCTAATTTGCTACTGCCCGCTGCTCATGGATCTTCGGCCACCCTTGAAAACCACTTTGAACTGTTTAGTTTTGAGTGTATAATGTATGGTTTTTCAAGTTTCATGTGCATTCTTCAGACTCCTACACCGACATCAGATGACAATCGTGAGCATTGTTGTCGATTGTCGATAGATCTTTCATCGAGGTTAGTTAATTTCTTGCCAGCACGGTGCGAGATAGGACCAAAACCTAATTAAAGCCACAAATCTAGCACTAAACTAAAAAAAGAAAGGACAATATTACCATTTACCAATGTGGTGGATAGGTATGGAGGCCGCCATGAGCCAAAGGATGATATGTTCAGATTTTTCTAAGGAACAAAAATGGCAAAACCATGTCAATACGTTGGTGGCTGTTATAGAGCGAATATTTGCCAAACCAACGAATATACAAACTCGTACACGGTTCTTTATTCAAAAGATAAACGAACTTGTATACTATTTACTCGTAATACATGGCTGCAGGCACTTGGGTGGTGTTTGGGCGGCCGGAGAGTAGGAGTACTCGTCACCACTCACTTGCACCGCCCAGGTTGGGTAGCGATTCCATGGCAACGGGAATGTTCCCCCAGCACCTCTCGAATATCCCGTATTCCCGTGCCGCATCTCCCGCTAGTGAGGGTGGTGGTGGCGGGATATTCTAGCGGCTTTTCGCCGCGCGCAAGGGCCGTCCGTCTGGGCCCCTCTTGCAGGCCTTTTTCAGCTAGCTACTATTGAAGAAACTGTGACAGCTAGCCAAACAACGAGTCGTGGTACCCAGGATACATACCATGTACATATACCAAAGAAAACCACTTCGAACTAATAAAATGAAGAGATTCAAAATCTTCAGATTACTTGACTACGTATTCATCTTTTCACGACTTGCCCCGTAATGTCGACATAAGCCAAACTTAGCAGTGGAAGAGAAACAACTCTTTTTCTTTAGCATAATTTTTTTTTTAGCATAAAGAGAAACAACTTCATCTGCTGCTGCTTGAAACCCTGACCACCGAACCAAGATCACCGGTATAACACGTCCTCACTTTCCACCAACACAGGCAGTGGGAATATGCCAGACACGAATAGGTGCCGAAGGATCTGAACTGGACAACAACCACACACAAATTGCACATATAACAAAACACAAAAAAAGAGTCCTCCAAAGCGACGACTCCATCAAAGATACGGATCGATGTAGTCGCCACCTCCGATCCGCTAGGATAGGATAGAATGTCGTCACCTCTAAGAAGGATAACGACACCTAAAAGACATCATCGCCGTTGAGCTAGGCACCCAATGATTGTCACGCCATAACAAAGCGCGCCTTATATCACTGCTAAACACGGGGACAGAGCACAAAGCACCCAAAGCTTGAAAATAAGGACGATATATAACGTGGTATACTGGTATATATTCGCCGTACACAACCAGAACCAGGGGTACGTACATACGCAATGTCAATGCGTGGGCATAGACTGCCAATCCACTTGTACATCATGATCTCGCATTGTGAGCCACGCATCACAGATGAAACGACAGCCAGCTCTTTAGATTGCAAATTTTTACAACCTGAACACTGTAGCACGTTTCGTTTATATTTGACAAACTTTGTCCGATCATGGACTAACTAGGCTCAAAAGATCCATCTCGTGATTTACAACCAAACTGTGTAATTAGTTATTTTTTTACCTACATTTAATGCTCCATGCATACGTCTAAAAATTGATGTGATAAAGAGAGAGTGAAAAAACTTAAAATTTGGAGATGATCTAAACAAGACCCCAGTCTGATTGTCTGAGGAGAATCATGAACTGTGGGCCGATGGAGTTGCGTGCGCCCAGGCCCACGTATTGCCCTTTCGAGGCACCGAAGAGCCAGGATTAGCGCTATCCTATATCCATTCCACGTGTTAGGGGTCACTTTTGTCCACATCTCAACACAGGATTTGGATTTGGATTTGGATTTGGATTTGGATGGATGGGTTAGTTAAAATATCGATATCAATGTCGGATGGTACCGCAGGATATCCCCATCTTGATTCTTCGGTTTCCTGCAGGTAGCCTAGTGGGGAATCCCTTGCCGGCTTCGCTGATTCCTCCCCCATCAGTTAGCTTTTTACGTCATCCATTACTTCTGGGTTCCTCTTGTTCCTAAACAAGTTATTAGCTCTAATTAATTTTAATAGTGAAAGGTTAGTATTGTAATTGCGTCTCCCCCTCCCCCGCAACCCAGCAGCCCACCCACAGCCTCCCCCCTCTCTGGCAACCCGTCTCCCCCGAACCCACAGCGGAAGGATGCGACACTGGTCGTCGCCGCCTCGCCCTCGCACTAGCCCTAGTCGGCGCCGCCTTGCCATCGCCATCGCCATTGCGCAGCGCCGCCGCCGCCGTCCAGCCCTCGCCATCGCGCGGCGCCCTAACCCACACGCAGAAGGACGCATCTCGCCACCGCCTCACCCTCACCATCGCGCGGCGCCGCCACCGGTGGCCTGCCCTCGCCCCCACTCGTCGCTTGCACCGAGCCCGTCGCTCCTCCCTCCTCCCCGGCACCCCCGCCTAGTGTGTGCGGCCCCTGGGGACCCTGTGCCCACGCCTAGCGCACAGGGGGCCCCGTGCCCCCGCCCGCGCTGTCATCGCAGCTTCCAAGGAGACGTGCTTAGCCCCCACCGGTGGTCCCGTGCCCTCCGTCGACAGCGCTCGCCACTGGATCCGATCGAGCTCTAATCGCAGAAGGCCAATGTTCCCCTCCTATGCACTTGTTTTGCCTTTGATTTATCTCATATATTCAACTCAGGAATGCAGCAATGCATTTGTGCAGTTCTCTAATTGTAACACAGCTGAAAAATATTAAGAATGGACTCACATAATTATTTTCACTGTTTCCGTGTATGATCCAGGCACTTAATATAATAATGTTTTGTCAATGTAGACTTGATGCTCGCCTAGCTAGCGTATTAGAGTGTATGCTTTTTTTAGTGATCCCCGATATGATCTCACACGGTTTTGATGGTCTGGGCTGGTACCTTTAGCTTTGTAATGGAATTTTTTGTACCTTTAGCTGTTACTGCATAGCGATATGATGCTAACTTTCACACATCTTTACCAAAAGCATGGTCAGTTACAAAAATGACAAAAATAGATGGCTAGTCAAAGTTGGCACATTAAGCAAGATCCTTAATATCTTTCCTGTTATCTTTCATCCATGTTATCTAGTGTTTGTAATAAATTATTGAAGAGTACCCTCTCACATAACTCCAACATTAGGGATCTTATCAACCTTCTGTATTTTCAGTGCTGCTGAAATAAACGAAATCAGTACTATTGCTTATTCAGTTGTGTTTTGCTTTAGGGTAGAAGCCAAGATACTAATAAATTTCTATCTTGTTGGGTTGGACGGCTGCTTGTAAAAGCAGCAGTTGTTGGCTGTGAGCACAGTGAGTCTGTGAGAGAAAGAGCAGCTGCAGCCGCTGCAAGAATGAACTACCGAACAACCTAGAATGTGACAATTCCAGTCTGGAAAATGCTAGCTGCCAAAACTGCTTGTTAGGCGTACCTTGCATGGATTAGCAGAAATCAACCTAGAATGTGATAGATTAACAACTTTCTGTCAATCATGTAGGTACCTAATGAAAATTCTAGTAATTCCAAAGCAGATTGATTTTTCTGTTCGTGGAAATTTACCATTTTTAGAGGTAGATAAATTTCAGTTCACACTGCTAGAGCTAGGAGGGTCTAATTTGTTCCGTGGAATTTTAATTTGTTTAATATTGTTAATGGATACAGGAGGAAATGTTGGATTTTGAGTCTTTGCTGGAGTACAATAAAATTGTTAGGAAGATGTTTGCTAATGAAGAAGAAGGATTTCAATTCTATAACAACTACGGTTTTGAGAAAGGATTTAGTGTGAGGAGAAGCTATTGTGAGTGGGACAATGGCCACAATGAGATGACTCTTCGAAAGTTCGTTTGCAGCCGTCAAGGTTTCTGTGAAGAGAAGCAGCTGAAGAGGGCGATTAAGAAGCGGAAGCCATAGAATATTATCCGTGTTGGATGCCTTGCTAAATTTGTGATTGCATGAGATCAGATCACAGGGTAGTGGTATGCGAAGGATTTCATCGATGAACACAATCATCCGATGGCGCCAAAAGAGCTTACTTGTCGGCTATGTTCACATAGAAGAATCAGCGATGAGCAGAAAGCTGAGATTGTGGAGATGGAGAGTTCTGGGATCCGCAAACACAAGATAATGGATATTTTAGAAATGCAGTATGGTGGGTATGATAAGGTTGGGTTTACAACAAGGGACTTGTATAATTTCTGTCATCGCTATAAGGTGGAGACAATTGCTACTGGTGACGCTCAAACAGTCATCAGTTACCTGACGGAACTTCAGCGCAGAGATCCTGATTTCTTTTTCAAGTACATGTTTTATGGGGAAGGACACCTGAAGGGACTATTCTAGTGTGATAGTCAATGTCTACTTGATTATGAAGTATTTGGTGATGTCGTTGTATTTGATAGCACCTACAAAACTAATCGGTACAACCTACCCCTTGTTCCTTTTGTTGGGGTGAATTACCATCGAAGCACAATTATTTTTGGATGTGGAATTATTTCTCATGAGAATATTGAGTCATATGTGTGGTTGTTGAGTACATTTTCCGAGGCCATGATTCAGAAGCATCCGGTTTCTGTGATCACTGATGGAGACCTTGCTATGCAGAGAGCAATCAGGCTAGTGTGGCCGAATTCATCGCATAGGCTCTGCATATGGCATATTGAGCAGAACATTGTGCGTAATCTTAAGGATGATGTTGTCAAGGATGAATTCAGGAGTTTCCTTTATGATTGTTGGTCCATAGAAGAGACTGAGAGAAAATGGCAGGAATTTTTGGATAAGCATAAGGTTATAAATAAAGAGTCATGGTTGTATCAGATGTATGATATGAGAAAAATCTAGTGTGCTTTGTATCATGCTGGTAAGTGCTACTTAGGATTGAGCAGCACCCAACGGAGTGAGAGCCTAAACTCTAGGCTTCATATGCGTCTAGATTGTAAAATGACACTGCTTGACATGGTAAAGCACGTGGAGCACTGCTTTTTAGGGCTGCGCACAAATGAGGCAAAGCTGGACACTGATGCATTGCAATCTGAAGCATGCACAGAACTAGATGCTTCAATTATTGAGACAGAAGCTGTGAAATCGTTCACTCCAATAATTTTCGCCACGGTGCAGTTCAGCATAAAGGCAACCAAGAAGTATTTTTCGATTGACATTCTAGATGGCAATAATATGAGTGAGTATATTGTTGGCAGGAAGGATAAAGGAGACATGATGTACTATGTCAAATGTCAATTTTGTGATAAAGGCAATCTAAAGGGAATTTCTTGTTCTTGTGGTAAGTTACAATCGATTGGAACACCCTGCTCACACATCTTCTTTGTATTGGGCAATCTGAATGAAGACAAGCTTTCAGACTGTTGTGTTTTGAAAAGATGGACAATAGGGGCGAAGAGTGCATTTCCTCCAAAAAGGAAGAGCACTATGTATGACTATTTCGAAAGCCTACGGAGGTACCGTGAGCTATGCAATATCAGTCATGCTGCAACCTTCGCAGCATCTCGTTCACTTGAATCATATGAGTGGCGGAAATACGTTCTGCAGGATGAAGCTACTATGAACCTACCAAATGGAGGAGATAACAGAGGCAAGAGGTATGGTCCGGTTCTGCCACAAGGCCCGGATGTTGATTCTGTAGCATTCAGTAATGTGCTAGATCCCTTGCATGTGCCTGGAAGAGGGTCCCCGAAGAAAAATTTGAAGTCAATTTCAAATACGAATAAATCTAAGGTCAAATGTAGCCTGTGTAAGGATGAGGGTCATAATTGGCGAACATGCTCCATGAGAAAAGAGATAGTTCATCTAAGTTGAAAACAGGCTGTCTGCGAGGCATGTGTAGTTATGACTGATGTTTGTCCTCTTCATTTATAGGAATCAAAGCTCCCTGAAGATGTGCTTGATATATGATTTGCCAATGATGAGTTTATTGTTGCCTATTGTTTATAGGTACGCTGGTGAACAACTTATGATTTTCCATCATCTTTGCAAATTGACATGCTGCTATTTTGCACAGCTGAAAACTAATAGCTTAATTCGTAGTGCCTACCTGATGTTCGGATATATGTAGAGATATGCTTTGTAGTAGCCTGTGTTATGTCGTGGTGGCATGGTGAGGTAGCGGTTTCTCATTTGTTTGGAACTTTAGATCTGCAATTCTGGAGTGGTAGTTGTGATGTTTGTGTAGTGGAGATTTGCACTAGAGGTTTCCTCATCTCTCAGTAGAATTTGTGGCTGCATTATCTTAAATTTGAAGTAAAATTTGAGCTGTTCAGACAGTTCAATACTTTGGTGCAATTGCTATGAATTCCTCTGTTACTTGTATTGGTTGCTGTCTAAAAACAAATACCCTGAACACTGATGGGCTCCATTTTGGTTGAGTTGTATCTGAAATCCTCATAATTATTATATGTTTACAGAAGTTTGAATTGCTGTGATTCCATTTTGGTTGAGTTGTGGGATTTATTTTATTTGATTATAGCTTAACTCACCACCATAAATGATAAATGAGATGAATGCTTCTTTTTAAATTACTTGTTACATAGAGAACTTTGTAAGCTTGATTCATCATTCATATATTGAATTCCAAATTGATTCTTGTTGTCTGATGGCTTGCACGCACCAATCTTATGCTTTATCCTGATTGTATAATTGAAAAAATGGAAGTTTTTCTCGATTCCAGAATGACTGACTGACTACCATATTGCAGGCTTGGGATGATTGAGAAGGCAAGGACGCACTTCACACTGGCTGGAAGTGTAAACCAGTCTGATCCTGTTGAGTGGCAGAAGCTGCATGAGGTGGAAATCAATCAAGGGAGATGCATGGATGCAAGGAAAATTAGAGATTGGAAGAGTGCACTCAGGGAAGCCGATGCAGCCATTGCCATTGGAGCGGACTCCTCTCAATTGGTAACCCTTCATTTGAAAATATGTTGTCTTCTCCTAGTAATCGAGTCATTCACAAGGGAACCGTACTTTGCACTGCAGCTTCTTGCCTTGAGATCGGAAGCACTGCTTCGGTTGCACAAATTAGAGGAAGCTGATTCGACTATTGCAAGCATATTGAAATTGGATAATGCATCATTGCCTTCAATGCCAATCAAAGTCTCAGGCATGTCAGCTGATTCTTATGTCCATATTGTCCAAGCCCAGGTCAACATGGCATTTGGAAGGTACAAATACCGAGCCTTGAGAATCATGATATGTTGCCTTCTTTCCTTGGTTCTAGTGACACAATGACTGAAACCTGTTTGTGCAGGTTTGATTCAGCTGTTGCATTGGCTGAGAAGGCTAAGCTTATTGATCGTGTGAACTCAGAGGTTGAACTGATCCTAGTTGCCATTGTAGAGAGGGAGAGGATAGATGAATCGTGTTATTGGTAGGGTATGTAGAGAGACAAAAGAGGGAGGTGGCTGGTGTGGTTCATGTCATTTGCATATAGTATATGCCTTTCTGGTGGTATGTGGCGCTGATATATATATAGTTCATGCTGACATTTATTTCTATGAATAAAAGATATCTCGATTCTTTCCCGTTTTTCTGCCTCAGATCTCCTCGTGGAGATGTTGATCCTTGTTGGTTTTCCATACTTGCAAATAAGCTACCATTTCGGATCACACAGCACAGCAGCAGGTGAAGTGAGGACGTGAGGTCCATACTCCATACATCATCAGCTTCACGCCTCTCTACATGTTCATTCCACAATTAGGCTTCTGCTGATGCTGCTGTCACCTGTACTGTAAGCCTGTAGCTGAGCATGATGCATGTTTGCATGTGGCATGAGAGGCCGGTCATGTGTTGATGTGGGGATGGATGAAGAAGCATGGAGTGTGCTGGCCCCTGTGCCGTGTGTGCTGCGTTTGTTTTGTCTGCCTGTGATTCGTCCAACGCTGCCTGGCTGCCATCAGCTAAGCTAGGAACAGTAGGTGCTTGCCACTGTTCCCAGTGAGGTTTGTAGTGGCAGGAGGACAGGGCTTTTGAGCTTGTGATTGTTGGCCATCTATGGATTGCAACTGCGAGGGGGCAATGATTTGGGTCCCCAGTCAGTCCATCTGATCCTGAGCCCTCCCTCCTGAATGCAGCAGCTTCTTTTTGCCTGAATGTGAATAGCAAGTTGGTTGGTTGGTGCTGTTGATTGCATGGATTGGGTTGGGCAGGAGCAGCACTTTGATACTCCCTCCGTCCGGGTTGGGTTGGGCAGGAGCAGCACTTTGATTGTATGTTGCGTACATTACATCTAGATGTTGCAAAAGTAGATCTGGTGTTGCATATGTTGCAATAACTATACACTTATGTTGCAAGTGTATGTTTCAAATGTTTTAGCTGTTTAAACGTATGTTGCAAGTTTATCTGGATGTTGCACTAGCTATAAATGTATGTTGTAAGTGTATGTTTCAAATATTTCGTCTGTTTAAACGTACATTGCAAGTGTTTAATCTGGATGTTGCATATGTTACAGTGCCCATACACACATGTTGCAAGCGTATGTTGTAAATGTTTAATCTATTTCGGACGTATGTTGCATCAAATGCTTTATGTTGCAAGTGTTTCATCAGCAAGCGGCTAGGGGGCGCAGGCAGAGGTGGTCCCCTCAGGCGCAGCGGTCCCGGTGTGCCGTGGGAATCCAGGCGCGGAACATAGCTGTATCCATGGGCGTGGCAGCAGGCCTGGAGCACGAAGCTGTATCCATGCTCGGCTACTATGTCTCTCTCTCTCTCCCCTGGATGCGGCCAGTCAGCAGCAGCATCACGTGCTAGCAGCTGCATGCGGACAGCAGGAGGGCGGGACAAGTGTGGCCTGTCGCTCGTGATGATTTCCTCCAACAAACGCGTCCGGTCAAATCGGGACCCAATGGCAGAGGCATGGGGAAGGAGCACGCCACGGCTCTGTCTAAGGGAAAGCCAAACACGGGCGAGCAAAGCAGCACGGGTGTCCGGACGCTGCTTGCCGTGCGAGACGTCCGGCGCTAGACATCCTGTTATGTATAATACTTAAGAGAGGGAACATTGGAGAGGAGAGAGGGAACAAACAATAGTGGAATAGAAACTCAAACAGAATCTGTCCTACTACTGCTTGCCTCGGCTTGCCGCAGTCTTTATTCTTCTTCCGATTTCTCCCAATTCCCCTATCTATAGCTAACAAAGTGGTGCTTGCCCGACGAGATCTGCTGGTTGATCCAGCGTCCTCATGGGCGAAAACCTGCGACCTTGTGGCCATGATACTCGCCACCACGATCTCGCGCCCACGCGTCCTCACGTTGTAAACTCCACCACCACTCAGGCTTCCTTTGGAGGCAGGTAAGGCACGCCCGCGGAAGGACGGAACAAGGATTTTTGTGGACTATAATCAATCCTTGCTATTTCTCTTCCCTGACCCTGTTGCTCTTTGGCTTCCTTCCCCGTCCCATTCATTGCTACTGCGCGGCGCTCTCGCTGGCTGGGTACCACAGCGGAAGTCCTACGTCGGGGAGTGACGCCCGGGGCTTGGGCAGGGCCGGCCCCTCGCATGCGCTTCAAATTTGGCCCGTCCCACGATTCCGCGCCGGGGTCACGTCGGGGGAAAGGGCTGGGTTGTCCCCATGGTTTGAGCCTTTTCCCTATGTACCATTAAAAAAGATGGCCTTTTTCCTACAGGCCACTAAAAAGTTCGGACTTACCTAGGTGCCATGACACTTTATTTCTTTGCCCCCCAAGCCATTCCGTCCATTTTCGCTGGTAACGGTGTGTAACGGCGAGGAGAAAAGACCGAAGTGCCCTCAGTCTAGGGAGGATGAGTGAAATTGCCGTTTGCCCTGTGTGCCACTCCCTGACCAAGCGTTTGAGCGCCAAGACGGCTGACGTGGGCAAGTTTTTTGATGCCAAAGGCACTGGGCTTGGCGCCAAAGAGACCCCGCTTGATGCTATAAATAGGCCCTCAGCCCTCCCTTCCCACTCATTCTTCTCCTTTTTGTCTCTCCTGCTACCTTGCTACCAGTGCCATGTCTCAAGCATCAAGCAGCTATGGGAGGAGGCCCAGGCGGGTCATGTGCCCCAACTGTAGTGTGCTAGCTAATCGATTCATATCGATGACTACGAACAACCACAATCGTGCTTTCCACAAGTGCCCGTACTTTGCAGTTCGTTTTTCTTCCTTGTGAAAGGATTAAGATGCCCAAGAGGGGGGTGAATTGGGCTAATTCTAAATTTTCTTGCAATAATTAAATTCTATTGATAGCCCAATTAACCTCTTGTGCCTAGAAAGTGTTTGTAATGTTCTATCGCACAAATAGACTTGCAACCTAAGTTCCAATCCAACTCTAGCATGGCAATTCTAGGAATGTAAATGACAAGAATTGAATTGCTCAAAGTAATGCTTAAAGTAATTGCTCAAAGTAAAGAGAGGAGAGGAAACACGGCGATGTTTTGCTGAGGTATCGGAGAGTCGCCACTCCCCACTAGTCCTCGTTGGAGCACCCGCGCAAGGGTGTAGCTCCCCCTTGATCCACGTAAGGATCAAGTGCTCTCTACGGGTTGATTCTTCGACACTCTGTCGCGGTGAATCACCCACAACCGCTCACAATCTTGAGTCGGGTCACCCACAAGCTCTCCGGATGATCACCGAACTCCCAATCACCACCAAGCCGTCTAGGTGATGGCGATCACCAAGAGCAACAAGCACGAACTCTCACTTGACCACGCGAAGCCTAATGAGAAGATGGATGCACACTTTGCTACTCTTGATTCACTAATGAGGTTTCACTATTGGATTCTCAAATCACAAACACCTCACTAGGACCTTGCTCTTCTTGGCACTCACAAGTGTGTTTCTCAGCTGTTGGAATGAGCAAAAGTAACTCCACACACGAGTGGAGCTTCTATTTATAAGACAGCCTAAAAAACGAACCGTTATGTGCCTCTGCGGGGTGACCAGACGCTCTGGTCAGTTCAACCCGCACACCAGTGTTTAAGTGTTGACCGGATGCTGTCAGGGTCCGGTCACCACTGACCGGACACGTCCGGTCACAAATATCCCTCACTGGAACCTTACTGGAGTCGACTGGACGCTGGCCCTCAGCGTCCGGTCACTTGACCTCTCCAGCGTCCGGTCAAACCGAACTAGTTCACCTCAGTCAAATGAACTGATAGGACCTTGCGGCCAGCGTCCGGTCGCACCGGAGCCACCGTCTGATCAGTCTTTGACCCTCCATTCACTTCCAACTATTGATCATTTGTGAATGAAGTTAGCTCCAAACGATCTTAGGCATATTTAGGAGCTACCTAGTGCTAGTTTCAACAAGTGTGCACCACACCTAACTCACTAGACTCATCTAGGTCAAGCTACCAGTTCATACCCCTTTAATAGTACGGCCAAAAGAAAAACAAAGTCCTAAACTACTCTAAGTGTCTCTCCAACTCCAATCGACACTTAGAACTAATCATCCTTAACCTTGTCGTCCATCCTTTGAAAACCAAAACGATTTCCATCGAGGGGGCATGGCAATCATGATTGCCCAATCGATCTCCATTACCGTGATCTAACTTAATTGCCTCTGCAAAACACACGTTAGTCACAGTAATCTAACATTGTCATTAATCACCGAAACCCAATTAGGGGCCTAGATGCTTTCAATCTCTCCCTTTTTGGTGATTGATGACAATACAACCTCGAGTATGTGAAAGAGTTGAGGTTTTTAACATGCTCGGATCATATAAGCTATTAGCAATAAGAACAAAAGAGTTAGTCAAGCTTATATAACCCAAGCCATCATGATGTACTAAAATGATATGCAATAAGCATGAGTACAAATAAGAAAGACTCATTTGCATCGGAGTAAAAATACGGAAGCAAAGGCAAATGAACATAGCTCAAGTGATATGACATATTAAAGAATTCAAAGTAGAGAGCACACATGTCATATATCACAATCACGTAGATATCACTATCACATAGATATAATAAAATGCATGAAAGTAAACACACGAATGCATAATAGTAATAGTGTATCACACAAATAAAACTCCAAATGTATATAATAAAAGCTAATAACAGATAACTAGCTCCCCCTAAATGTTGCTCCCCCTGAGTCTACATACTCGAACCCTCTCCCCCTTTGGCGTCAAACACCAAAACCTAAGGGTCGGTCGGCAGGACTACAGCGGATGAGTCGAGCGCTGAAGTGCAAGGAGCAAGCGTGAACTGGGTGCCATCATCATCTGACCCTGAGCTCTGGGCTGACTGATCCTCTGAAGCAGGAAGTGTCGCTGAAGCGGTTTAGGTCTGAGCTGGGGCAGGTGCTGCCTGTGATGCTGTTGGTACATCTGTCGTAGGATCTGATGATGCGACTGAAGAAGGGAGCCTCTGAGTAGTCACTGCGACATGAGCTGCTGTAGAAGGACCGGCAGCATGCATATGTGGCGGTGTAGGCATTCCTGTCAATTCGCTAAACGATGCTCCAAGACTCCTAGAGACTGACGTGTTAGGCACAAATAGCGAGGGTGACTGATCCGGTGTGAAGCCTGTCTAAAGTGGAGTGAACTGCAGGGCTACCACTGGTGAGGATAACCACTGGGACACCTATACTAGGGGAGAAGCAAACTGAGCTGGAGGCTGTCCCTGACTCTGAAGCCCACTGGGCTGTACTACTAGAGTCGTCGTAGTGGTGGCAGGCTGAGCAAGCTAGGGCGAAGGCTGTGGCTATGGAGCCCCAAGAGCTATCACTACATGTTGCATGAATCCCATGAGCTGCTGCTGCATAAGTAACTGCTGCTGATGCATTTGCTGCTGCTGCTGCTGCTGGAGGACCTACTGCTATCGCTGAAACTCATCCTGACGAGCCTGAAACTGAGCAAAGTTGGCAGCGGTCTCCTGAGCCTGTCTAGCCTGATCCTGCTGCATCCACTCAAGAATAGCAATGAGAGCCGGGTCCGTCTGCGGTGCAGGTGGAGCTGAGCTGGAACTGCCGGCCTCTGCATTGTGTTTGCGTGGAGGCATCTGAGGAATAGGCAGGTAGTCATCATCCGAACTATCACTAGACTCGCTCCTGTCCTGCTGAGCCTCAAGCTGCTCCTCCTCAGTAGCTGCTATGCCTCTGATAATCTTGTCCTGCTGAGCTACGGACTCTGGTACTTCTGGGCGACGGCGAGGCTGACTGGGTGCCTGAGGAGTGTTGTGTCTGATCCTCTGTGCCATGTTATATGCTAGGAACTCTGTGGTGGCACCTCTGTACTCTGCAACCATCTCTGGTGTCCTAACTAACACTGCCTTCAGCATAAGAAATGTAATCCAATGTGCATAGGGAAGCTGCCTGCGACCCTTGAAGCCCTCAGCAATAGTATCCTCCATCTCTGATAGAAGGAGGTCCCAAATATCGAAGACAGTCTGCTGCATCAGTGCATTGAGAAGCCAAAGCTGGAGGCGAGTCAAGTCCTCTCTGTATCCCAACCTGGGAAGTAGTGTCCTCCTAATGATAGCCTCTAGCACTCTAGCTGTAGGTGTAAGGTCACTGGGGTTCCTCCTCGACCCCTCACCAAAGGGCTCCTTGAAGTAAATGGCGCACAAGTTCTGTAGGTGGCACCTTACCACCATGAGGATGCGTGGGAGGCTCTTGCTGTCCATAACAAACCTCATGTAACTTGACAGGCTGCTCCTGTAGCCTCAGTATCTCCCTAGCCCTAAAACTCATCATCCTATAGTATCTGCCTCTGAATGCAAAGTGTATAAAGTTATGATGCGGGTCAACGTAGAGCGAAGCATAGAACTGCCGAACCTAAGATGGTACATACAATCCTGTCCGGCCAATCAGATCTATCAGCCTCGGCAAATATGATAAGTAGGGGCGGATATGCTCTCCGGCTGCTGCCACAATAGACTCTATACTGCAAACCCGCTGAGATCTGAACACTGCCCCAATGTTGAGATAAGCATTGTAGAAATCCTCCTATAGTGGCGTGTAGAAACCCTCTGCTGCTCTCTCATCCCTCCTTAGAGGAAACCACACATCAAACTCCACGAAGCGAAGCTGCTGAACCTGCTTGGCCGTGGTGGCCCTCAAGTCAAGATGTACCACTGGAGGAGGACCCTGAGGTCTAGGCAGTGGTTGTGATCCCCTCCGCTGTGTCGGTGGCCTTGGTAAGATTAGAACATGGGTACGACCAGAGCAGCGTAGCTGTGGCTAGGGTGCCTGCTCGGTCTCGGCCTCCTCGGCCTGCTGGCCCTCCTGAGTCTCCTGAGCTGGCTAAGGCTCTGCTGGTGGGGGCTGCTGCTGTGACTCCCCCTAAGGCTGAGGATCCACAACGGGAAGACGTCGTCCTGCCATCGTCATAGTACCTGGTGGACTGCCATGAAAACGCTCAGCCTCCTCAACTGCTGCCCTCTGTGCGGGTGTAAGCTGCTGATCTGCAATCACAACCCCACTGCGAACACCTCCTCTCTCGGCACGCTCTGCGGCCTCTGCAACTGCTGTTGCACGAGCTGTCTCTGCATCTAGGTACTTCCTCTTCTTGGATGCAATCTTCTTTGTTGCCTTGCCTTTTGGATCAGCAGGCAAGCGAGGTGGTGGCCTCCGATCATCATCTCCTGGACCACCCCCGACATTCTTCGTGCGAGCCATCTGAAAAGATCAACTGCTGCCAACAAGAACAACTACCGCTGTCAAGAGTAACTGCCCTGACACTTCTGAGGCTTGGCCTCGATCCGTACTCGTGAGCTTGGCTCTGAGTTGACTGACAACTGCCACACGATCTCAACGACACCGACTCACTGCACGATAGAATAGATAGATATACAAATAAATACAATATGTCTAATAGATGTGAAGCCCTAGGAAGCAAGCAATGTAGGTACAAAATTGACACGATTGGCATGCTACCTGACGAACCGGCGATCCGATGAAAAGAAGAGACGTCACGCGGGGAAACCTCGGAACCGGTTAGGGTTAGGATTCACGAAGCTCGGCGCAGAGCGAGGACCGCACTGTGGAGAAGACACGGGCACGGTGAAGGAAGGACGACGTTGCTAGAGTGGGGAGGCGCTGCAGGCGGCGCTGTGGTGGCGTGCGGTGGCTTGGGCGTGCGAGGAGGCACGGTGGTGTGCGAGGCTAGCGGCTTGGGCGTGCGGTGGTGGCGCAGAGGCTAGCGTGGGCAGCACTGGCGATTTTGGCGGCGCGGGAGGCTCTCAGGCGTGGAGGCGGCGGCTACGGCAATTAGGGTTAGGCGCTGCTGTGGGATACGGCTGAGATCGAAAACACGGGCGGTTAAAAGGAGATCCCATGCGTAACGGAGAAGGAAACATGGAAAGAGTTCGGAAGCCGCAAGACTCCATTGACCGGACTCTCCGGTGGTAGCGATCGGACGCTACCACCCAGCGTCCGGTCGATTCCAGAGAGGTCCAATTCCTCTGGAATCGCGACTGGACGCGGTCGGTGGTCCATGACCGGACGCAGGCAGGGTCCGGTCAACTCACCTATTTCTTCTTCAAACGATCGGACACTGAGATGTCTTCTGACCGGACGCTGAAGCGCAGAGTTCGGTCACTCCTTCAGCAGCAGTTCACCTCCTGTGAACTAACCGGACGCTAGACATCAGGGTCCGGTGCAGCGTCTGGTCACTCTTTTGCAACAAATCTTCAATGTTCCTTCGCGCTGCCTGTTCCCAATCAAGTCCCAACATGAATAAGATCCAAATAAACACTAATTGGGACTGATGTGAGTGACCTCTCTCAAACCCTCAAGTTTTTTAGAATATTTTGCCTTAGGCTATAATTCTTTTTAAGAAAATAGGCAACAAGAGGGCAAATGGAACAAAACGACAAAACAACATTCAAGCATATGCAATACTTGTAAGTAAATCTAGTTGCTTGTCAAGTTTGATCCAAGATTAAGCTTCTTCACACGCTTTTCGGCGGTTATCTTAACCATATAAGACAAGCCCTATATGCATTACCAAAAATTAAACATGTTGTATATTATAATGAATAAAAGGTACAACACAAGCTCATCTTTTAGTGAAGTTACTAAAATCAAGTACATTAAGCTCGTTCCGCAATCTACAAAATGTAGCCTCATCTAGCGGTTTAGTGAAGATATCCGCTAATTGATCTTTGGTTCTTACACCTTCTAGTGACATATCATTTTTAGCAACATGATCTCTTAGAAAGTGATGGCAGATATCTATGTGCTTGGTGCGAGAGTGTTGAACCGGATTATTTGCAAGTTTTACCGCACTTTTATTATCGCACAAAAGAGGTACTTTATCTAGAACTACACTATAGTCTAGCAAAGTTTGTTTCATGTATAATATTTATGCACAACAAGCACCCGCGACAATGTATTCCGCTTCGGCGGTGGACAAGGCCACACTATTTTGTTTCTTGAAGGACCAAGACACAAGTGATCTACCAAGCAAATGGCACCCTCCGAATGTGCTTTTTCTATCAACTTTGCATCCGGCATAATCTGAATTGAAATAGCCAATGAGTTCAAATCTAGCTCCTTTGGGATACCAAAGGCCAATGCTTGGTGTGTGCTTAAGATATCTAAGGATTCTTTTTACGGCAATTAAATGAGTTTCTTTAGGATTAGCTTGAAATCTAGCACACATACACACACTAAACATGATGTCGGGCCTAGATGCGGTTAAATACAATAAGCTACCAATCATAGAACGGTAGAGAGTTTGATCAACTTTGTTACCTCTCTCATCTAGGTCGAGATGTCCATTAGTAGGCATTGGTGTCTTGATTGGCTTACATTCATCCATCTTGAATCTTTTGAGAAGATCTTTTGTATATTTCTCTTGAGAGATGAAGATCCCTTCTCTCAATTGCTTGACTTGAAACCCAAGAAAGAATGTAAGCTCACCAATCATGGACATCTCGAACTCCTTCGACATCAATTCACCAAATTCTTTGCAAGAATCTTCATTTGATGATCCAAAGATGATATCATCAACATATACTTGACAAATGAAAATATGCCCATCAAGCTTCTTGGTGAATAGTGTGGTGTCGACCTTCTCAATGGTGAAGCCCTTCTCTATGAGGAAGTCCCGAAGGCTCTCATACCATGCTCTTGGGGCTTGCTTAAGCCCATATAACGCCTTGGACAACCTATAAACATGATTAGGATATCTAGGGTCTTCAAACCTGGGAGGTTGATCAACATAGACTAGTTCATTAATAAAGCCATTTAAAAATGCACTTTTCACATCCATTTGATATAATTTTATTTCATGATGTGATGCATATGCAAGGAGGATACGAATGGCTTCTAGCCTTGCAACCGGTGCAAAGGTCTCTCCAAAATCCAAACCTTCAACTTGAGAGAACCCCTTTGCAACTAGTCTTGCCTTGTTCCTCACAACAACACCTTTATCATCTTGCTTGTTTTGGAACACCCACTTTGTTCCAATGACTCTTGCACCTTTAGGTCGCTCTTCAAGAGTCCACACTTGATTTCGGGTGAAGTTATTCAACTCATCATGTATGGCATTGATCCAATCCGGATCTTGAAGAGCTTCTTCTACCTTAGTAGGTTCAAAGCAAGAGACAAAAGAGTGATGAGCAATAAATGAAGCAAGTTTTTGTGAACGTGTCATCACTCCCTTTGATGGACTCCCTATGATGAGATCTTGTGGATGATCTTGTAGTAGAGGTGTGTTTCTTCTATTGACCACTTGAGGAGGAGGTTGTGGAGCATCAACATCTTGTGCTTGTACCACCATTTGCTCATGGAATACATGAGTATCTTCATTTTCTACTCTCCCATCTTTTTCACCATCTTATGGCACACTTGATGAAGAGGGTGGATCAATCACTTGTACATCATCTTCATCATCTTTTGGTTTGATGTCTCCAACCGAAATGTTCTTTATAGCCTCCCTCAATGGTTCATCACCTACATCATCAAGATTCTCATGTGCTCCTTGAGAGCCGTTAGATTCATCAAATTCCACATCATATATTTCTTCAACCAAGCCGGTGGCATGATTAAATACTCTATATGCTTTGGACTTTGATGAGTAACCAACAAGAAAACCAATATCACAACGTCTTTGAAACTTTCCTAGGTGTTGCCGCTTCTTGTAGATGTAGCATTTGCAACCAAACACCCTAAAGAAGGAGACGTTTGGCTTCTTCCCATTGAGCAACTCATAAGGTGTCTTGCCAAGGAACTTTTGAAGGAATAGGCGGTTAGATGCATAGCATGCGGTGTTGATTGCTTCCGCCCATAGAGCTTCGGGGGTGTTGTACTCATCTAGCATTGTTTTTGCAAGAGTGATCAATGTCTGGTTCTTTCTCTCAACTACACCATTTTGTTGAGGAGTATAGGTTGTGGAGACTTCATGTTTGATTCCAACTTCATCACAATATGCCTCTATGTTTGTGTTGTCAAACTCTTTTCCATTGTCACTTCTTATCTTCTTGAGCTTCACTTCAAATTCATTTTGTGCTCTCTTGGCAAACTTTTTGAGGCAAGATGCAACTTCGGATTTGTCATGAAGGAAGAACACCCATGTATACCTTGAATAATCATCAACTATCACATGACAATAAAGATTTCCTCCCAAGCTCTTGTATGTTGTTGGTCCAAACAAATCCATGTGTAGGAGTTATAGCACTCTTGTGGTTGACATGAAAGCTTTTGTTGGATGAGTATTTGCAACTTGCTTGCCGGCTTGACATGCACTACAAAGCTTGTCCTTCTCAAACTTCACATCCTTCAATCCTCTCACCAAATCATTCTTCATTAGCTTCTTGAGTGAACTCATACCAACATGAGCAAGTCTTCTATGCCATAGCCACCCAAGTGTTGTTTTGGTGAATAGGCATGTCTTCAAGTTTGCATCTTCAGAGGTGAAGTCCACTAGATATAAGTTGTTGTATCTAAATCCTTGAAATATCACTTGATCATCATCCTTCTTGGATACAACAACCTCCTTCTCGGTGAACAAGCATTGGAAGCCAAGATCACACAATTGTCCAACGGATAGCAAGTTGAAGCTCAATGAAGCAACATATAGCACATTGGAGATGGAATGATCATTTGATATTGCCACTTTGCCCAATCCTTTAACTTTGCCCTTTGAGTTATCTCCAAATGAAATTCTCTCTTGTCCATCTACTTCTTCATCAAGTGAGGTGAACATACGAGGATCACCGGTCATATGTTGTGTGCAACCACTATCAATAACCCAATAACTTCCACCGGTCTTGTAGTTCACCTACACATAAGAGATTCAAGCTTTAGGAACCCAAACTTGTTGAGGGCCCTTCACCTTCTCAACAAGTGACTTAGCAACACAAATCTTCTTAGGCCTATTTTTTCTAGGAGGTCCTAAGAACATGACTTTCATCTTGCCACTAGAATCCTTTCTAAGCATGTAATGAACATTGAAGGCAAAGGGCCTAGCATGCTTGGGCAAGGGTTGTGGTGGTGGAGTTTGGCACTCATGAGCAAAGTGGCCTTCTTGTCCACACTCAAAGAATTTCTTTGGATTCGGCTTTGATTGTTGTTGTTGAACTTGAGCCTTCTTCTTCTCTACATGTGCCATGAAAGCATCTAGGCCCCTAGTTGGATTTCGGTGATTGATGTCAATACAAGATTACTATGACTAACGTGTGTTTTGTAGAGGCAATTAAGTTAGGTCATGGTAATGGAGATCGATTGGGCAATTGAGGTTGTCATGCCCCTACGATGGAAATCGTTTCGGTTTTCAAAGGATGGACGACAAGGTTAAGGATAACTAGTTCTAAGTGTCAATTGAAGTTGGAGAGACACTTAGAGTAGTTTAGGACTTTGTTTTCCTTTGGCCGTATTTATATGAAGGGGGGGTATGAACGGGTAGCTTGACCTAGTTAAGTCTAGTGAGTTAGGTGTGGTGCACACTTGTTTAAACTAGCTCTAGGTAGCTCCTATGAATGCCTAAGATCTTTTGGAGCAAAATTCATTCACATATATTCAGAAGTTGGAAGTGAATGGAGGGTCAAACACCGACCGGACGGCGCTCAGGTCTGACCGACCAACAAATGGCCGCAGGGTCCGGTCAGTTCATTTGACTGAGGTGAACAAGTCTGATGTGACCGGACGCTGGAAGGTCATGTGACCGGACGATGAGGACCAGCGTCCGGTCGACTCAAAGAAGGGTCCGGACTTTGGAAAGAGTGACCGGACGCGTCCGGTCGGTCTTAACCGGACCACGAGGGTTCAAAGTCCGGCCGAGTCCAAGAAGGTTCCATAAGGGTTTTATGCGACCGGACGCGTCCGATCGGTCTGAGACCGGACCGGACCACCGCCGTCCGGTCGACTCTTTAATACTTGGTTCGCGGGTTGAACTGACCGGAGCGTCCGGTCATCACGATCGGAGCGTCCCGGTCGTCCCGCAGTAAGCTCATAACGGTTCGTTTTTCAGTGGGGCTTATAAATAGAAGGTCCACTCGTGAGTGGAGTATCTTTTGCTCATTCCAACAGTTGAGAAACACGTTTGTGAGTGCCAAGAAGAGCAAGGTCCTAGTGAGGTGTTTGTGATTTGAGAATCCAAGAGAGTAGCCTCACTAGCAAATCAAGAGTAGCAAAGTGTGCATCCATCTTCTCATTAGGCTTCGCGTGGTCAAGTGAGAGTTCGTGCTTGTTACTCTTGGTGATCGCCATCACCTAGACGGCTTGGTGGTGATTGGGAGTTTGGTGTTCACCCGGCGGAGCTTGTGGGTGACCCAACTCAAGTTGTGAGCGGTTTTGGGTGATTCGCCACGACGGAGTGTCGAAGAATCAACCCGTAGAGAGCACTTGATCCTTGCGCGGGTGCTCCAACGAGGACTAGTGGGGAGTGGCGACTCTCCGATACCTCGGCAAAACATCGCCGCGTTCCTTTCTCTCTCTATTTACGTTGAGCACTTACTTTGAGTATTTACTTTGAGCATTTCAATACTTGTCTTACATCCATAGAATTGCTTGCTAGAGTAAGTTTGGAACATTGGTTGCGAGGTTGTTGTGCATTAGTTTGCTATAAACACTTTTTAGGCACAAGGGGTTAATCGGGCTATCCGTAGGATTTGATTATTGCAAGAAAATTTAGAATTAGCCCAATTCACCCCCCCTCTTGGGCATCTTGATCCTTTCAATTGGTATCAGAGCCTCGTGCTCACGTTTTTAAGCTTAAATCGCTTAGAGCAAGATGTCTCACGGGGATGGACCTCCTCCTATCTTTGAGGGAGATGATTTTCCATATTGGAAAATTCGCATGGAGGCTTACTTAGAAGCTCTAGATGTTGGAATTCTTAGAGCCGCCTCTCAAGGGTTCCCAAACCTAGGAATGCCGCACAACTTCAAGGCGATGAAGTGAATTATGAAAATGGAATGCAAAGGCTCTTAACACCATCTTTTGAGGCCTTTGCAAAGATGTGTTCAATCGTGTAAGGAACCACAAAGACGCCCATGCATGGTGGTCGACGTTTGTGCGCTCCATGAGGAACCAAGAGTGGCGTGAGGAACGCTATCATCTTGTGATTAAAAAGCTAAATTCTTTTGAGATGTTTCCCAAAGAAAGTGCTAATGAGATGTATTCTCGATTAAATGTTCTTGTAGAGGAAGTCAATGGGCTTGGACTCACTCAAATGTCACCATCCGACGCTGTGAGAAAAATCTTGAGTGTCCTCCCCATTGACAAATATGGGCACATTGTGACTGTATGCTACATCAAGGTGATCTTTCCGCCGCTACACCGACACAAATCTTGGGAAAGATCAATGCTCATGAGATGTACATGCACATCACACCACAAGATGGCTCATCCTCTACAAAGAAGAAAGAGAAGGACTTAGCATTCAAAGCTAGCCAAGACAAGGGCAAAGCAAGACTTGAGTATGAGAGCTCAAGTGATGAAGATGATGAAGAAAGCCTTGCCCTCATGGTGAAGAAGACCACCAAGATGCTAAAAAAGGCTAAACAAGAGTGGCATCAAGTTCGACGACAAGAAGAAGAAGTTCTTCACTAGCTCAAGCAGAAAAGCCAATCTCCGAGATGGATTGCTACAATTGTGGCGAACTTGGTCATCTAGCTCATCAATGCACAAAGCCTAAGAAAGACAAGTTCAAGAACAAGGGCAAGAAAGATGATTCAAGTGATGAAGATGAAAAGAAGAAGAACAAGCCATACAAGAAGAGAGATGGCAAAAGAGGGAGTTCTACAAGAAGAAGAAGAGTGGCAAGGCCTATATTGTCGGTGATTGGCTCACGGACATTGATTCATCAAGTGGATCATCCGATGATGATAGTGACGATGAAAAGGTGGCCGCTATTGCTATTGATCTTGCATCTTCACCACCACCATCGCCATCATCATCTACACACCTATGCCTTATGGCCAAAGGCTAACGCAAGGTAACTAAGAGTGATGATAGTAGTGATGATGAACATGCTAGTGATGATGATAGTGATAGCGATGATGATGACTCACCTACTTATGATGATCTTGTCAAAATACTAAGAAAATATACTAAGATCATTAGAAAGAGTAGAGCTACAAATGAAAAACTTGATGCTAAAATGATTCACTCTTAGCTAAGTGTGATACATTAGAAAAGGCTAATGATGAGCTCAAAGAAACAAATGATTCTATATCATCCAAACTCAAGGAGCTCAAATCTTCTAAGAAAGAGCTTAAAGATAAAAATGATAAACTTGAGTGGGTGCACAATGAGCTTATCACTAGTCACAATAAGCTAAAAGATGAATATGCAACTCTAAAGATCAATTATGATACCCTTATTATTGCACAAGAATTCTTACCAAATGAGCCACATGATGCTACTAACCATGTTGTTAAGATTGATATAGCTACCTCATGTGATGACTTAATTGATGAAAGCATTGAGCATGGATCTAGTAGCAAGGGCAAGCAAGTGGTTGAGTGCAATGACTATGATGAGTATGTCAAGCTCAAGAGTAACAATGAGAAGCTCATGAAAGATCTTGAAGAGATGAAAAGTCACAACACCATTGTGCTAGAAACTCTTGATCATGACAAAGAAGTGATCCTTGAGAATGAGAAGTTAAAAGAAGAAATCAAGAAACTCAAGGAGGAGAAGAACAATGATCTTCTCAAGGAAGAGAACAAGAAGCTCAAGATGGAGAAAGAGCATCTCAAGGTGGGATTGAGCAAGTTTGCTAGAGGCAAGCATCTCCAAAGTGAGCTACTCATGAATACCGTCATGAAGATGGATAGAAGTGGCATTGGATATATGGCAAGTGTAGAGAAGAAGAAGGCTCAAGCTCAACACCAACAATCAAAGCCAAAGCCAAAGCCAAAGAGATGTTTTGAATGTGGACAAGAAGGCCACTTTGCTCATGAGTGTCAAACTCCACCACCACAACCCTTGCCCAAGCATGCTAGACCCTTTGCTTTCAATGCTCACTACATGCTTAGAAAAGATTCGAGTGGAAAGATGAAAGTCATGTTCTTAGGTCCTCCCAACAAGAGTAGGCCTAAGAAAATTTGGGTGGCTAAGTCACTTGTTGAGAAGGTGAAGGGCCCTCAACAAGCTTGGATCCCTAAAGCTTGAATCTCTTGTGTGTAGGTGAACTACAAGACCGGTGGAAGTCATTGGGTTATTGATAGTGGTTGCACTCAACATATGACCGGTGATCCTCGTATGTTCACCTCACTAGATGAAGAGGTAGATGGACAAGAGAAAATAACATTTGGAGATAATTCAAAGGGCAAGGTTAAAGGATTGGGCAAAGTGGCAATATCAAATGATCATTCCATCTCCAATGTGCTCTATGTTGCTTCATTGAGCTTCAACTTGCTATCCGTTGGGCAATTGTGTGATCTTGGCTTTCAATGCCTATTCACCGAGAAGGAGGTTGTTGTATCCAAGTTAGATGACAATCAAGTGATATTCAATGGATTTAGATACAACAACTTATATCTAGTTGACTTCACCTCCGAAGATGCAAACTTGAAGACTTGCCTATTCACCAAAACAATACTTGGGTGGCTATGGCATAGAAGACTTGCTCATGTTGGAATGAGCTCACTCAAGAAGCTTATGAAGAATGATTTGGTGAGAGGGTTGAAGGATGTGAAGTTTGAAAAGGACAAGCTTTGTAGTGCATGTCAAGCCGGCAAGCAAGTTGCAAACACTCATCCAACCAAAGCTTTCATGTCAACCACAAGAGTGCTAGAACTCCTACACATGGATTTATTTGGACCAACAACATACAAGAGTTTGGGAGGAAATCTCTATTGTCTTGTGATTGTGGATGACTATTCAAGATATACATGGGTGTTCTTCCTTCATGACAAATCCGAAGTTGCATCTTGTTTCAAGAAGTTTGCCAAGAGAGCTCAAAATGAATTTGAAGTGAAGCTCAAGAAGATAAGAAGTGACAATGGCAAAGTGTTTGACAACACAAACATAGAAGCTTATTGTGATGAAGTTGGAATCAAACATGAAGTCTCCGCAACCTATACTCCTCAACAAAATGGTGTAGTTGAGAGGAAGAACCGGACTTTAATCACTCTTGCAAGGACAATGCTAGATGAGTACAACACCCCAAAGCTCTATGGGCGGAAGCAATCAACACCGCATGTTATGCATCCAACCGCCTATTTCTTCAAAAGTTCCTTGTCAAGACACCATATGAGTTGCTCAATGGGAAGAAGCCGGACATCTCCTTCTTTAGGGTGTTTGGTTGCAAGTGCTACATCTACAAGAAGCGGCAACACCTAGGGAAGTTTTAAAGGCGTTGTGATATAGGTTTTCTTGTTGGTTACTCATTGAAGTCCAAAGCATATAGAGTATTTAATCATGCCACCGGCTTGGTTGAAGAAACATATGATGTGGAATTTGATGAATCTAACGGCTCCCAAGGAGCACATGAGAATCTTGATGATGTAGGTGATGAACCATTGAGGGAGGCTATGAAGAATATTCCGGTGGGAGACATCAAGCCAAAAGATGATGAAGATGATGTACAAGTCACTAACCAACCCTCTTCATCAAATGTACCACAAGATGGTGAAAAAGTTGGGAGAGTAGAAAATGAAGATACTCATATCTCCCATGAGCAAATGGTGGTACAAGCACAAGATGTTGATGCTCCACAACCTCCTCCTCAAGTGGTCAATAGAAGAAATACACCTCTCCTACAAGATCATCCTCAAGATCTCATCATAGGGAGTCCAACAAAGGGAGTGATGACTCGATCTCAAAAACTTACTTCATTTATTGCTCATCACTCTTTTCTCTTGCTATGAGCCTACCAAAGTAGAAGAAGCTCTTAAAGATCTGGATTGGATCAATGCCATGCATGAAGAGTTGAACAACTTCAAACGCAATGAAGTTTGGAATCTTGAAGAGCGACCAAGAGGTGCAAGAGTCATTGGAACAAAGTGGGTGTTCCGCAACAAGCAAGATGATCAAGGTGTTGTTGTGAGGAATAAGGCAAGACTAGTAGCAAAGGGGTTCTCTCAAGTTGAAGGTTTAGATTTTGGAGAAACCTTTGCACCGGTTGCAAGATTAGAAGCCATCCGTATCCTTCTTGCATATGCATCACATCATGAAATGAAACTATATCAAATGGATGTGAAAAGTGCATTCTCAAATGGCTTTATTAATGAACTAGTCTATGTTAATCAACCTCCCGGGTTTGAAGACCCTAGATATCCTAATCATGTTTATAGGTTGTCCAAGGCACTATATGGGCTTAAGCAAGCCCCAAGAGCTTGGTATGAGCGCCTTCGGGATTTCCTTATTGAGAAGGGCTTCACCATTGGGAAGGTCGACACCACACTATTCACCAAGAAGCTTGATGGGCATATCTTCATTTGTCAAGTATATGTTGATGATATCATCTTTGGATCATCAAATGAAGACTCATGCAAAGAATTTGGTGAATTGATGTCTAAGGAGTTCGAGATGTCAATGATTGGTGAGCTTACATTCTTTCTTGGTTTTCAAGTCAAGCAAATGAAAGAAGGCATCTTCATCTCTCAAGAGAAATACACAAAAGATCTTCTCAAGAGATTCAAGATGGATGAATGTAAGCCAATCAAGACCCCAATGCCTACCAATGGACATCTCGACCCTAGATGAGGGAGGTAACTCGGTTGATCAAACTCTCTACCGTTCTATGATTGGTAGCTTGTTATATTTAACCGCATCTAGGCCCGACATCATGTTTAGTGTGTGTATGTGTGCTAGATTTCAAGCTAGTCCTAAGGAAACACATTTAATTGCCGTAAAAAGAATCCTTAGGTATCTTAAGCACACACCAAGCATTGGCCTTTGGTATCCCAAAGGAGCTTTATTTGAATTAATTGGCTATTCCGATTCGGACTACGCCGGATGCAAAGTTGATAGAAAGAGCACATCCAGAGGGTGCCATTTGCTTGGTAGATCTCTTGTGTCTTGGTCCTCCAAGAAACAAAATAGTGTGGCTTTGTCCACCGCCGAAGCGGAATACATTGCCGCGGGTGCTTGTTGTGCACAAATATTATACATGAAACAAACTTTACTAGACTATGGAGTAGTTCTAGAGAAAGTTCCTCTTCTGTGCGACAATGAAAGTGCGGTAAAACTTGCAAATAATCCGGTTCAACACTCTCGCACCAAGCATATAGATATCCGCCATCACTTTCTAAGAGATCATGTAGCTAAAAATGATATATCACTAGAAGGTGTAAGATCCGAAGATCAATTAGCGGATATCTTCACTAAACCGCTAGATGAGGCTACATTTTGTAGATTGCGGAATGAGCTCAATGTACTTGATTTTAGTAACTTCACTAAAAATTGAGCTTGTGTTGTCCCTTGCATTCATTGTAATATACAACATGTTTAATTTGTGGCAATGCATATAGGGCTTGTCTAACATGGTGAAGATAACCGCCAAAAAGCGTGTGAAGAAGCTTAACCTTGGATCAAACTTGACAAGCAACTAGATTTACTTACAAGTATTACATATGCATGAATGTTGTTTTGTCGTTTTGTTCCATTTGCCCTCTTGTTGCCTATTTCCTCAAAAAGAATTATAGCCTAAGGCAAAATATTTTGAAAAATATGAGGGTTCGAGAGGGTCACTCACATCAGTCCCAATTGGTGTTTATTTGGATCTTATTCAAGTTGGGACTTGATTGGGAACAGCGCAATGAAGGAAGGTTGAAGGTTTGCTGGAAAAGGTGCATCGGACGACGCTGCACGGGACGCCGTTGTCAGTCATTCCGGTCGATTCACGAGAGGTGAATCAGCGATGAAGGAGTGACCGGACGCCGCGTCGTCGTCTGAGTCGAGAAGGGTTCAGCGTCCGGTCGATCAAGGAAGGACAAGTTATTCGACCGACCACTGCGTCTCGTCATGGACCACCGGACGCGTCCGTCCCGATTCCAGAGGATTTGGACCTCTCGAATCGACCGGACGACTGGTGGTAGCGTCCGGTCGCTACCACCGGAGCGTCCGGTCGATGGATCTCGCGCGACTTTTGTCTCTTTTCGCTTTCCTTTTACGCCGCGTTTGGGGATTATTTATCCGAGCCGTGTTCTCTTCTTTGACCTAACCAGCGCCGCCACCTCCTCCTCGCGCCCAATCTCGCGCCGCGCGCCGCGTTTCTAGCCCGGCGCCACGCATCGCTTAGCCGCCGTGCGTTTCCTCGCCACAAGCCCTCCAAGGCTCGCCCCCTCGCCGCCAGATGCGCTCTAGCCAAGCCCGCAGCGAGCCACCACGCTTTTGCTTTCGAAATCTCGCCGGCCTCCTCGCGCCCAAGCTCGCCGGTCAATCGTTGCCAAGGTCAGCCGTCTTCGCCAAGTGCTCTTGCCCTTTCCTCCCATTGATTGGTATGGCAAGTTTTGTGTTTCAATCTTGATCTCCAATTGTGACCTAGATCAAATTCTAAACGCACCGATTCCCCATTGCATTCGTGGCATTTGACCTAACCCTAGCCCGGTTCCGAGGATCCCCCGCGTGACATCTTATCTCTTCTCGGTTCGCTGATCGTCAGGTAGAAAGCCATTCGATTCAATTTCGCATCTACATTGCTTTCTTTGCTAGGGTTTCGCATCTATTAGCAATATGGTTTTTATTTGTATATCTATCTATTCTATCGTGCAGCGAGTCGGTTCCGTTGTGTTTCGTGTCGGAAGTTGGCGGTCATCTCGAGCCAAGCTCATGAAATAAGGATCGAGGCCAAGCCTTGAAAGCGGCAGTTTGACAGTTGATCTTCATCAGCGGTAGTTCACCATCTTGTCTGTTCAGATGGCTCGCACCAAGAACGTTGGTGGTGGCCCAGGTGATGATGATCGGAGGCCCCCACCTCGCCAGCCAGCCGGATTGAAGGGCAAGGCAACCAAGCAGGTGACATCCAAGAAGTGGAAGTACCCCGACGCAGAGACAATGAGAGAGCAAAGAATTTGCAGCGAGAGGCCGCAGAGCGTCTTGAGAGAGGAGGTGCCCGCAATGAGTTGTCATTGCAGATCAGCCGGTTTCACCAAAGACTCGTCAGCTACGATTGAGGAGGTTGAGCGTCGTCACGGTAGTCCAAATTGGGGCCCCACGCTTGCGGGATTTACGGGTCGCCATTGAGGAGGGTCCGTCGACCTGGAAGAAATTTCCCCCAAAGCAGAGCCTCACCAGCCCAGAGACTCGGGGAGAGTCGGGAGACCGAGCCGGCACCTCACCACGCCGCTCGAGTCATACCAATCTTCTTGATTCCACCTAGGCCGATTACGGCCGACAGGGGTTCTCGCCTCGCCTGCACCACGTGGTCTCGCCTCCGATGGTTCACCTCGACTTGAGGGCCGCTTCTGACCCGAGCGCAGTTCAAGCAGCTACGGTTTGTTGAGTTTGAGGTTTGGTTTCCTCCGAGGAGGATGAGAGAGCAAATGAGGGTTCTACACGCCACCGCATGAGGATTTCTACAATGCATATCTTAACAAAGGGGGCGTTGTTTGAGATCACGAGGGTCTGTCGGATAGAGGCCATTGTGGCAAAGAAAGGAGAGGGCATTCGGCAATACTTGTCATATTTGCCAGGGTAGACAGATTTGATTGGACGGACGGGCATATATGTACCTTCTTGGGTCCGTCTGGTTTTATGCCTCGCTCTACATTGATCCTCATCACAGATTCATTCACTTTGCTTTCAAAGGCAAAGACTACAGAGTGACTAGTGGCGAGTCGGGGAGATCTTGAGACTACAGGAGCAGCCTTTAAAGATGCATGAGGTGTGCTATGGACATCGAGAGCCTCCCAGTGTGTCCTCATGGAGGGCAGTGCCCCCTCTGATTTAGTGCGGCATTGCTTCAAGGAGCCGCTTGGAGAGGGGTCGAGCAGAACCCCAAAGACTTGACTCCTACAAATGAGGATACTAGAGGCCATCATCGAGGAGACACACTGCTTCCCGTTGTTGGGATACAGGAGGGCTGACTACTTGACTGCCTGGCTTCTCAATGCCATCATGCAGATGATAGTGTTTGACATCCGGGACCTCCTTCTTTCGAGAGATGGAGGATACTATAGTCAGGGATTCAAGGGTCGCAGTGCAGCTTCCCTATGCTCACTGGATCACATTCCTCATCCGCAAAGTAGTGCTTGATAAGCCCCCCCATGATGATGGATGAGTATACAGGTGCCACTACAGAGTTCCCACCTACAACTCATCACGGAGGATCGACACGCCACTCCTCGGCACCTCAGCCCTAGCCAGCTGCCGCCTGACGTGCGTGCGTAGTCTGCAGCTCAAAGGATGAGATAATCGAGAGGATTGCAGCCACCGAGGAGGAGGAGCTAGAGGCACAAAGCAGGGGTGATCGAGTACAAGGATGGCTCGACGACAGCGACTACCACCTATACCTCGAGATGCCTCCACGCAGACATGATGATGCAGAGGCGTAGTAGCTCCAGCTTCTGCTCCACACGCTCCACAGGCAGACCCGCTCTCATTGCTATTCTTGAGCGGATGCAAAGAGATCGAACCACACGAGGCATAGGAGACACCGCCAACCGCCTGCATTCAGAGCTCGTTAGGGCGAGTTTCAATGGCGCAGCAAGCTTCTTCAAAGACCAAGAATTACTTATGCAAAGAAGACTCATGGGATTCATGCAAAGATGTAGTGACGGCTATTGGGGTCCCATCACACACCTTTCGACCGCCGCCCAGCTTGCACGGCCTCCCACCACTTCGACGACTCCAGCGGATCAGTTCCCGGTGGGCTTGAGTCGAGGACAGCCTCCCTTTCGGTTTCCTTCACCTCCAGTCACAGTGTCCCGATGGTTAGCCTCACACAGTGTAGCCCCCCATGATTCCTCCTTATCACACGGGTTTCTCACCAGAGCAGACTTCCTCACTATTCGTGCTCGAGTCGTCGGTCTCCGAGTCTTGGAGCATCATTCAAGAGTTGACCGGCATGCCTACTCCGCCTCACATGCATGCTTTGCCCGGTCCGTCTCACAGCAGCTCCACTATCATGACTACTCAGAGGCTCCCTCGTCTGTCAGCCTCGTCGATCCTCGACGCAGATATACATACTTGCAGCTTTCACAGCAAACACCCCAGCTCTGCACCCCTGCACCGCTTTCAAATGGCGACACTTCCCCCTGAGGGTCGGTCAGGTTGAGAGCTCGAGGTCGATGATGATGGCGCCATTCCCATCTTGCTCCACGTGCTTGAAATACCGACTCATCCGCCTGCAGCCCCGCCGTCCGACCCCTAGGTTTTGGTGTTTGACGCCAAAGGGGGAGAGGGTTTGAGTATGTAGACTTAGGGGGAGCGAGTTTTAGGGGGAGCTAGTTATCTAGTATTAGCTTATTATATACATTTGGAGTTTTATTTGTGTGATACACTATTACTTATGCATTCGTGTGTTTACTTTCATGCATACTATTATATATATGTGATAGTGCTATCTACGTGATTGTGATATTTGACATGTGTGACTTCTACTTTGCTTTATCTATATGTCATATCACTTGTGTGATGCTCATTTGATTTTGCTTCCGCGTTTATACTTTGAAGCAAATGAGCTTTGTTATTTGTACTCATGGTTAATCCATATTCTTTGAGTACATTGTGTTGGCTTGGGTCATATAAGCTTGACTAACTCTTTTGTTCTTATTGACAAAAGCTTATATGAACCAAGCCCGTCAAAAAAACCTCACTCCATAACATACTCGAGGTGGTGTTGTCATCAATCACCAAAAAGGGGAAGATTGAAAGCATCTAGGCCCCTAGTTGGATTTCGGTGATTGATGTCAATACAAGATTACTATGACTAACGTGTGTTTTGCAGAGGCAATTAAGTTAGGTCATGGTAATGGAGATCGATTAGGCAATTGAGGTTGTCATGCCCCTACGATGGAAATCGTTTCGGTTTTCAAAGGATGGACGACAAGGTTAAGGATAACTAGTTCTAAGTGTCAATTGAAGTTGGAGAGACACTTAGAGTAGTTTAGGACTTTGTTTTTCCTTTGGCCGTACTATGAAGGGGGGTATGAACGGGTAGCTTGACCTAGTTAAGTCTAGTGAGTTAGGTGTGGTGCACACTTGTTTAAACTAGCTCTAGGTAGCTCCTATGAATGCCTAAGATCTTTTGGAGCAAAATTCATTCACATATATTCGGAAGTTGGAAGTGAATGGAGGGTCAAACACCGACCGGACGCCGGCTCGGTCTTGACCAGACACGGCCATGAGGTCCGGTCGATTCATTTGATCGAGGTGAACAAGTCTGATGTGACCGGACGCCGGAAGGTCATGTGGACCGGACGCCGAGGACCAGCGTCCGGTCGACTCCAATGAAGGTCCAGACTTGGGAAAAGAGTGGCCGGACGCGTCCGGTCGGTCTTGACCGGACCACGAGGGTTCAAAGTCCGGTCGAGTCCAATGAAGGTTCCAATGAAGGGTTTTATGCGACCGGACGCGTCCGATCGGTCGCGAGACCGGACCGCCACCGTCGTCGGTCGACTCTTTATCTACTGGTTCGCTGGTTGAACTGACCGGGCGTCCGGTCATCACGATCGGAGCGTCCGGTCGTCCCGCAGAAAGCTCATAACGGTTCGCTTTTCAGTCGGGCTTATAAATAGAAGGTCCACCCGTGAGTGGAGTATCTTTTGCTCATTCCAACAGCTGAGAAACACGTTTGTGAGTGCCAAGAAGAGCAAGGTCCTAGTGAGGTGTTTGTGATTTGAGAATCCAAGAGAGTAGCCTCACTAGCAAATCAAGAGTAGCAAAGTGTGCATCCATCTTCTCATTAGGCTTCAGCGTGGTCAAGTGAGAGTTCGTGCTTGTTACTCTTGGTGATCGCCATCACCTAGACGGCTTGGTGGTGATTGGGAGTTTGGTGTTCACCCATGAGCTTGTGGGTGACCCAACTCAAGTTGTGAGCGGTTTTGGGTGATTCGCCATGACGGAGTGTCGAAGAATCAACCCAGAGAGAGCACTTGATCCTTGCTTGCAGATCAAGGGGAGCTACACCCTTGCGCGGGTGCTCCAACGAGGACTAGTGGGGAGTGGCGACTCTCCGATACCTCGGCAAAACATCGCCGCGTTCCTTTCTCTCTCTATTTACGTTGAGCACTTACTTTGAGTATTTACTTTGAGCATTTCAATACTTGTCTTACATCCATAGAATTGCTTGCTAGAGTAAGTTTGGAACATTGGTTGTGAGGTTGTTGTGCATTAGTTTGCTATAAACACTTTTTAGGCACAAGGGGTTAATTGGGCTATCCGTAGGATTTGATTATTGCAAGAAAATTTAGAATTAGCCCAATTCACCCCCCCTCTTGGGCATCTTGATCCTTTCATGCCACATATCCAATGCCACTTCTATCCATCTTTATAACGGTGTTCATAAGTAGCTCACTTTGAAGATATTTGCCTCTTGTGAATTTGCTCAATCCAACCTTGAGATGCTCTTTCTCCAACTTAAGCTTCTTGTTCTCTTCCTTAAGAGCATCATTGTTCTTTTCTTCCTTGAGCTTCTTGTTTTCCTCTTTGAGCTTCTCATTCTCAAGGATCAAGTCACCATCATGATCAAGGGTTTCTAGCACAATGGTGTTGTGACTTTTGATTTCTTCAAGATCTCTCTTGAGCTTTGCATTGTCATTCTTGAGCTTGACATACTCATCATAGTCATTGCACTCAACCACTTGCTTGCCCTTGATACTAGAATCTTGCTCAATGCTCTCAATGATCAAGTCATCACATGATGTAGCTATATCAATCTTAACAACATGGTTAGTAGCATCATGCGGCTCATTGGATAGAAATTCTTGAGCAATAGCAAGATTATCATGATTAATCTTAATAGTAGTATATTCATCTTTTAGCTTGTTGTGGCTAGTGATGAGCTCATTGTGCACCCACTCAAGTTTATCATATTTATCTTTAAGCTCTTTCTTAGAAGATTTGAGCTCCTTGAGTTTGGATGACATAGCATTATTTGCTTCTCTAAGCTCAACATTAGCCTTTTCTATTTCATCACATTTTGCTAAAAGTGAATCATTCTTAGCATCTAGTTTTTTATTTTTAGCTCTACTCTTTCTAATGATCTTAGTGTATTTTCTTAGAATTTTAACAAGATCATCATATGAAGGTGAATCATCGACATCGCTATCGCTATCATCATCACTAGCTTGCTCATCATCACTACTATCATCATTATTAGTTAGCTTGCGTTCACCCTTGGCCATAAGGCATAGGTGTGTAGAGGATGATGGCGGTGGTGGAGATGAAGATGAGAGATCAATAGCTATGGCGGCCACCTTTTCATCGTCACTATCATCATCGAATGATCCACTAGATGAATCAATGTCCGTGAGCCAATCACCGACAATGTAGGCCTTTCCACCCTTCTTCTTCTTGTGGAAGTCTCTCTTCTTGCCATCTCTCTTCTTGTATGGCTTGTTCTTCTTCTTTTCATCTTCTTCTTCATTGCTTGAGTCATCCTTCTTGCCCTTGAACTTGTCTTTCTTGGGCTTGGTGCATTGGTGTGCTAGATGACCAAGTTTACCACAATTGAAGTAATCCATTTCGGAGATTGGCTTTCTCCTAGAGCTTGTGAAGAACTTCTTCTTGCCATCGAACTTGATGCCACTCTTGTTTAGCTTCTTTAGCATCTTGGCGGCTTTCTTCACCATGAGAGCAAGATCTTCATCATCTTCATCTTCTTTAGCTCTCATACTCAAGTCTTGATTTGCCCTTATCTTGACTAGCTTTGAATGCTAAATCTTTTTCTTTCTTCTTAGTAGAGGATGAGCCATCTTGAGGTGCGATGTGCATATACATTTCATGAGCATTGATCTTTCCCAAGATTTGTGTCGGTGTAGCGGTGGAAAGATCACCTTGATGTAGCATGGTCACAATATGCCCATATTTGTCAATGGAAAGGACACTCAAGATCTTTCTCACAACGTCGGATGGTGACATTTGAGTAAGTTCAAGCCCATTGACTTCCTCTACAAGAACATTCAAACGTGAATACATTTTATTAGCACATTCTTTAGGAAGCATTTCAAAAGAGTTGAGCTTTTTCATGACAAGATGATAGTGTTCCTCACGCTCACTCTTTGTTCCCTCATGGAGCGCACAAACGTCCGACCATAGTGCATGGGCGTCTTTGTGGTTCCTTACGTGGTTGAACACATCTTTGCAAAGGCCTCTAAAGATGGTGTTGCGAGCCTTTGCATTCCATTTTTCATAGTTCACTTCATCGCCTTGAAGTTGTGCGGGATTCCTAGGTTTTGGGAACCCATGTGAGGCGGCTCTAAGTATTTCAACGTCTAGAGCTTCTAAGTACGCCTCCATGTGAATTTTTCAATAAGGAAAATCATCTCCCTCAAAGATAGGAGGAGGTCCATCCCCGTGAGACATCTTGCTCTAAGCGGTTAAGCTTAAAAACATGAGCACAAGGCTCCGATACCAATTGAAAGGATCAAGATGCCCAAGAGGGGGGTGAATTGGGCTAATTCTAAATTTTCTTGCAATAATTAAATCCTATTGATAGCCCAATTAACCTCTTGTGCCTAGAAAGTGTTTGTAATGTTCTATCGCACAAATAGACTTGCAACCTAAGTTCGAATCCTACTCTAGCATGGTAATTCTAGGAATGTAAATGACAAGAATTGAATTGCTCAAAGTAATGCTTAAAGTAAATGCTCAAAGTAAAGAGAGGAGAGGAAACGCGGCGATGTTTTGCCGGGGTATCGGAGAGTCGCCACTCCCCACTAGTCCTCGTTGGAGCACCCGCGCAAGGGTGTAGCTCCCCCTTGATCCGCGCAAGGATCAAGTGCTCTCTACGGGTTGATTCTTCGACACTCCGTCGCGGTGAATCACCCACAACCGCTCACAATCTTGAGTCGGGTCACCCACAAGCTCTCCGGATGATCACCGAACTCCCAATCACCACCAAGCCATCTAGGTGATGGTGATCACCAAGAGCAACAAGCACGAACTCTCACTTGACCACGCGAAGCCTAATGAGAAGATGGATGCACACTTTGCTACTCTTGATTCACTAATGAGGTTTCACTCTTGGATTCTCAAATCACAAACACCTCACTAGGACCTTGCTCTTCTTGGCACTCACATGTGTGTTTCTTAGCTGTTGGAATGAGCAAAAGTAACTCCACACACGAGTGTAGCTTCTATTTATAAGACAGCCTAAAAAACGAACCGTTATGTGCCTCTGCGGGGTGACCGGATGCTCCGGTCAGTTCAACCTGCACACCAGTGTTTAAGTGTTGACCGGACGCTGGCAGGGTCCGGTCACCACTGACCGGACGCGTCCGGTCACAAATATCCCTCACTAGAACCTTACTGGAGTCGACCGGACGTTGGCCCTCAGCGTCCGGTCACTTGACCTCTCCAGCGTTCGGTCAAACCGGACTCGTTCACCTCAGTCAAATGAACTGACCGGACCCTACGGCCAGTGTTCGGTCGCACCGGAGCCAGCGTCCGGTCAGTCTTTGACCCTCCATTCACTTCCAACTCTCGATCATTTGTGAATGAAGTTAGCTCCAAAGGATCTTAGGCATATTTAGGAGCTACCTAATGCTAGTTTCAACAAGTGTGCACCACACCTAACTCACTAGACTCATCTAGGTCAAGCTACCCGTCCATACCCCCCTTAATAGTACGGCCAAAAGAAAAAGAAAGTCCTAAACTACTCTAAGTGTCTCTCCAACTCCAATCGACACTTAGAACTAGTCATCCTTAACCTTGTCGTCCATCCTTTGAAAACCAAAACGATTTCCATCGAGGGGGCATGACAATCATGATTGCCCAATAGATCTCCATTACCGTGACCTAACTTAATTGCATCTGCAAAACACACGTTAGTCACAGTAATCTAACATTGTCATTAATCACCGAAACCCAATTAGGGGCCTAGATGCTTTCACCTTGCTCATTCATTCATAGGTTGTTCTTTATTCCCTGTTTGGTGCTAATCTGTTGATGCTGTTGTTTATAGGCCGGAGGGTGCCGGTTTTATCAATGGGAGGACAAAATGGAGGACACTGTTGTGCACCCACCTAAAGCACCTGCTCCATTACAGGCCATTCCTCTGCAGGCAGTGGCAGCACCAGCTCCTATCTCTACAGCAGCTCCTCTGGCCATCGTCCAGGAAGATTCCCAGTCGGCTAGAATTGTAGGCAATGTAGTAGTGGAAGATAGGGTTCTTCAGCAGCTTAGGTGGATTGAAAAGTTGGTGTTTGTGTGCATCTTTCTTGCTTTGTATGCTATCATGAAAAAGTAAGGCCCTATGTATGCAGACTGTGTATGTGTGTGTTTGAATGAAGACTAGTGATGCATGAATGGATGGTTTTCATCAGAGTTATGATCTAATTTATGATAACATAGTAATTCTGACATCTCAAAAAAAAACATCTCACAAAGTTTCATCTAACCAATAGAGTTCCATCTCATAGTCATTCATCTCACATCACAGTTTCATCTTACATCACAGTCATGCCAAAATAAAGTGATAGCAAAGCAGCAGTAGTTTTTGCAGCCAAATCACCAAAATAACAATTAAACACAGGTGGTTTTCATTTAAACCCTACCTTCTTCTTGCTCCTGGTATTAGAAGCTGGGCTGGCTAGGCAGGCTGGCACAATTGAAAGCTTTTTTGGTGTAAGCTTCTTCTTCAACCCTATCTTCTTCCTTGGTGAAGGCTGGGGCAAAACAACCTCCATTGGTTATGTGTGCACAGTCTCTTCATGAAATGGGGCAAGATACATAGACTGGAGGGGAACAGGGTCATTGGAACCAGTTCCAGACCTGTTATAGTCAAGTACCAGGAAAGGTCAAGCACACAGTTTCATCAAAAAGTGCAAATGCAGAATTGGATCATGCTTACCTACTAGTCTGGGAATTTGTATGACATTGATGTACTAGTAGCTGGGCCCTTACTTTTCTTGGTAGCTGATGTACTGGTAGCTGGACCCTTTGATGAAGAAGATGATTTCCTCTTCCTCTTCTGGTGTGTAGCATTGGCCACTGCCTCATTGTGTGGGAAAATCATGCCTGATGTAAGAGTTTTCTAAACAAGGCTAGTCTCTGTATTGTAACTTGCTACTTTCTTCTGCCTTTTCTTTGGGAGACCCCTGCAAAGGACAAGTTTACAGTTAGTACATGTATTTAATTTATAGGACAAATGAAAATAAAGTACATGTTTACCTTTTAGCCTCCATTGCAGTAATGTGTTCTGGGTTCCCATTCTTGCAGGTGTACCAGTGGTGGCCTAACTCATGGCATATAGGACACTCATGCTTCTTTGACTTCTTCTTACTGCCTCCCTCAATAGCTGACTTCATCCTGTTCTTCCTCCTACCACCAGTGGACTTGAGACATGGAGGGTGCATGAAGAAGCCATGTGTTGCTTTGGGCCACATGGACTTGTCAGGAATGCATGGGATAGAGCCTGCATAGGCATCCTTGAACTTCTGGACAGAGAAGAAATCATTTACATGATCTTCTAGTCTTGCACCTAGAATTGAGGTGATGTAGGCAATAGCATGCTTGCAGGGTATTCCTGACCCCTGCCAGACTCTACAGGAACAGGTCCTATTTCTTAAGTCCACCACAAACCTAAACCCAGACCCCCCCTTAGCACAAATTTCTGCAACACCTTCAGGAGAGCTTGTGATCACTTCAATATCAAGATTGTAACTGTCATCCTTTAGCTTCTGCACAATATGGGGCAAAATCTTTCCTTCAAACTTTCTGGCCACCCTCTTCCTATGGTTCCATTTGATCAATATCTTCTGTCTGATGGTGTCCATCAAGTCATCCAGATGCTTCTGCTTCTCACCCTTTATCCAGTTATTGAAAGACTCAACCAAGTTGTTAGTCACATAATCAACTTTTGAGGCAGTGCCAAACTGGCTCCTAGTCCATAGCTTCTTGTGAGTGTCTTGAAGGTACTTCATAGCTTCTGCTTTGGCAGCAGCCATTGCCTGATAATGCTTATCAAACATATATGGACTCCAAGAATATGCAGAAGCCCACAAGTGCTCATCAAAAACTTTACCACTATACCTCTTCTTGAAATTCTGTACTAGATGGTACATACACTCCCTATGTTCAGCTTCTGGAAACACTTCACTAACTCCATTCATCACTTTGCACACCACAATCATGGAGGAAAAGTAAGCCAGTGTGGACTGCCTATTGCTTCCTTCAACCTCCCCATGAACCATACCTAATTTTCATTGGTTTCGAGAATATATGACACCCATCACTCTTTGGGTACATCCAGCTTGTGCCCATCAACTGCACAGGAAATGCACAACTGGCCCCTAAACCTCCCAGTTAAAAATGTGCTATCTACTGCAAGATATGGTCTACAACCTCTAAGAAAGCCATCAACACAAGGTTTAAGTGCAAAAAAGAGTCTATTAAACCTTATCTTGTTATTGATGGTGTGGTGATCAATCACAACCCATGAACCAGGACTGGTTTCCTCTATCTGGGCCTTAAATCTAAAAAGGTTGTCAAAACTTTTGTCCCATGGGCCATAAATCTTATCTATGGCAAGTAGTCTACCTTTGTATACTCTTTTGTAGGGCACCACAATCTTGTGCTCACCCTTCAATCTCCTTTGTAGTTCAGTGGCACCCACAGTCCCATCTTCCTTGAGCCAATCAACCACTTGATGATAGACCCAGAACTGAGTCACTCCTACACAGACTCCTTGCCTCCTGGCGCTCTAGCACTAATGGGAAAATGGGTTCCTCTTTATCTGCAAAACAAATATACATTCCACAGTTACTGCATGCATTTGCAATAAGTAATAACAGAACCAAATTACTATCAGCATTTACAAAAAGTACATACACAGTACCTTAACAGTTACACCATCCTTCAGAGTTGATGCATGGATTCTCCACGGGCAGCCATCATTCTGGGCAGTGCAGGTTACCCTATACCTTCCTGCGTCACTTGCCTCAATGTTATAATGGTACTCATGTTTCATAGAATGTGTAGCTAAAGCCAGCTTAAAGGAAGGAATGTCTGAATAAACAGTGCCTACAGCCATAGGAGGGTCCTTCTTATCATAATCAGCATCAGGCATTTGTTCAGGTTCTTTATCTTTAATAATATCATCTAAGTCCTCTACTTCACTATCATCATCAGACAAGGATTCATCGTCAGAGTCATCACTGTCTGAACCATCAGAACTTTCAGGCTGCCTTTGCTTACTGCAAACTTGACAGTGAGGTTTGGTAGATGGGGGATGTTGGGGGATAAGGTCAATGTACAACCCTTACTCATCAACACCCACATGCTCATTGGATGGGTTTGGGTTAGCCAGATATTCAGGTTCAGCACATTCACTCTGGGTGGCACTCTGGGAGGCATTGCTTGCTTCTGCTCTGGTAGGACAGTGGACTGAAGGAGTGAATGGGGCTTCAACAGAGTTGGCAGGGGGACTAAAATCCCAATCAGGAATCTGAGGCTCACTAGTTGGCCTATTATAGGCAACAGTCAAGAAACAGCACTTTGATTCATTACTTTTAGCAAACATTTCACGCATATCTTGGTCACTCCTTACTTCAATGTTGACCTTACTCTGATTGCAGAAATAAAACAGTCGAGCTACCTCACCAAAATCGGGTGGATACTTATCAACAACATCACGAACCAGATCTTCGAAGTTAGTAAGCTCAGCATCCACAACTTTGTTCAAAGAAAACCACCGAGCACGCGAATTGGGAGTAACAATCCGCATTTCTAGGTTGAAGCTATTGTCTGCGTCCATCCTACAGATGAACAACAAGGAGCACGCAATCAAGGAGAACGCAAACAACGGGGAACAACACCGCAATCAACAAGACAGACCCTAAGCATCCACATTCACAACTACCCGACCTAATCGATCCATACCAAGGAGCATGCAATCTAGGGGGAATAACACTCACCCGGCAGCTCGCAAGTTTGGTCGCTCGCCCGCACCCTTCTTCACCGCCATACGCGGCCAATCCTCTGGATCCACGGTGAACTCCAAGCAGGACTACCCCATTCGACGCCAGAAGCACGGGGGATTGATCTTCTTCTCAACCCACCGTCGCCGCTAGGGTTCCGCGTCCGCCGTCGCCCGCCTTAGCTAGGGTTTGGGGAAGAGAACGAGAGAGAAGCGAGAGTGAGAATACGATGGCAGTCAAGGTCGGTCAACACGGCCTCTCCCTCATATGCCCCTCTATCTCAAAGGGTAAGATGGACAAATTTCCTGTCCGGTTCCACCTGTCAGGGCTTTGAAACTGTCAAAACCAAACATAACGTGGACGGAATGGCTTGGGGGGCAAAGAAATAAAGTGTCATGGCACCTAGGTAAGTCCGAACTTTTTAGTGGCCTGTAGAAAAAGGCCATCTTTTTTAATGGTACAAAGGGAAAAGGCTCCCGTGGTTCGGGCTTCCCAAACGAGGCCTCGTCTCAGCCGCTTCCCCTGTCTATAAAAAGAAAACAGAGTACGCTTCTTCTCTAGGGATGGACCCAGCACTCACCGCCACCAGACTACTGCTGCTGCTCATGCACACATCCACCACGCGTTGCCGTCGGGCTGTTGCAGCCTCACCGTCGCCGTACACAGCCCCGCTGCCGACCGTTTCCATCCACACGCGTGTACATCCATCCAGTCATCACATCAAGAAGCAGTCCCGGCCCGTTGAAATCATCATGGCGGCAACAGTGACGAAGCCAGAAAAAAATTTAGGAGGGGCTGAACAAAAGAATAGAGGTTTTTTTATCTTCTCTTAACATTAGTCCCTCCTACCTAATACATATATGCATAAAATTTTAAGAGAGGGCTTAGAGGGGCTCCACGTGTCCAGGATCGATAGGGGGGGGGGCTAGAGCCCCCCAGCCCCACCGCTGCCTCCGTCGCTGGCGGCAACAAATGGTGAGCCCCACTCCCCCCGCAACCCCTCGCCCACGCGCACAGGAACCCACACGCGGCGAGTCCGAAGGATGCGAGACTGCTCGCCGCCGCCTCGCCCTCGCACTAGCCCTAGCCGCCGCCGCCGTAGGCCTGCCCTGGCCCGTGCTCGTCGCTGGCACCGAGCTCATCGCTCCTCCCTCCTCCCCGGCGCCCCCGCCTGGTGCGAATGGCCCCTGGGGACCCGTGCCCCCGCCCGCGCCGTCGTCGCAGCTGCCGAGGAGACGTGCTTAGCCCCCGCCGGTCGTCGTCGTCCCGTGCCCTCCGTCGACAGCGCTCGCCACCGTCCCCGCCATGGACAACGCTCGCCCAATCGCCCCCGCGTATAGGTCACTTGTGGATTTGATCGAGCTCCAATTGCAGAAGGCCCAGGGTCCCCTCCTCTGCACTTGTTTTGCATTGATTTATCTCATATATTCAACTTAGGAAAAAAAATTGCAGAGGAAAACAAGTAATTTTGCTTTGCTTTAATGTTAGATCCGTATAACAGAGAAAAATTTAACAACCAGCCATGTGCTAACCTTTCTTCTTCTTTTTTAAGATGAAGCATGTGTACTCAAGCATCTGTAGTGTAATGCAAACATGTTGGTTCCTTCTTGTTTACATTTTTTGACATTGCTGTACAGATGCTTGCTGCTGCTACTTATTAATTTTGTTCACTAGAGTAATGTTAATCAAATCTTCCCCTGAAAAGAGGGATGTTGAAAATACCTGATGCTGGATGTGCTATGCAGTTAAAGGCAATTTCTTTATGGGAGGGAACAATTCAGTTAAATTTGTCTTCACTTATAATGTTAATCAAATCTTACCCTGTAGTAGTTGCCTTGAAGCAGGTTTTTGTTTTGGCAACCTTTAATAGGTGTTTGTAATGCCACTGAATGCATATTCACCCTGCCTGTAAATTTGTGCCTATTCCCAAGTGTATCTTCATTGAAATCAGTGAGTTCACTCATAGCCTGAGAATCCATAAACGGGATGATTGGATGTTACCGTACTTTATCTAGTTCACTCACAGTCTGGGAAATTGCTATCTTTCATCATAGTTTGGACTCTAAATAATTGCAATGCTGCATATATCTTTTTAGTGAATGCATACTTTTGCCTTTTGGGTACTAAATACTAGTAACTCTGAAACTTTCACCCATGTGCTAATAATAGTCCACAGCCGTTCGAAGTAGGACTCTGAATAAATGCATACATCTTACTAGCTACAGCAATGCTTTTGGGTATTAACTCTGAAAATCTCACCTAATGGCCCACTAGCAGCTGACAGTGACAGGTCATTAGAGTAATAGCCAACTGCGATTTGAGTTTGGACTCTAATGAATAATTGCATGCATCTTACTGTGTGCTGGTAACACATTAATAATAATTGCATGCATCTTACTGTTTGCTGAATAACTGCATGCATCTTACTGTGTTCTGAATAATAGCCAACTGCGATTTGAGTTTGGGCCCTGTTCTTGTTGCTGCAGAATTGTATTTATTGCTGACCTGTGCTCATGAACTATTGTAAGTAATCTCATAAATTTGGAGCCTTTTTAGGATCATCTATCTAATCAGGATTGGTTGATTGGAGTTCTAATAGTAGCAACAAGGGATTATTCATGTGTTTGCTCTTAGCATCTCTATTGCCTGCAGTTGTACTGCTATATTTCCAATTAATTAGGTGCTCCAATTTGCATTGGGTGAGATATACGCCGGTATGATTAAGAGTTTGAGGAGGTAAAGGTTAGGCTCTGCAATGCGCACTTTGTGAAGCAAATGAGAAACTTCAAGAGATTACAATAGCGCAAGATGCAGTGTGCACTTTGTGAAGCAAATGAGAAGCTTCAGTAGATTACAATAGCTAAGTATTAGGATCAACAAACTTGCAAGGACCTATAAGATCAGTGAACTAGAGAACCAGATATGCATGTTTGATATGGAATATGGTTTTGCAGTGTGTGCTGCTGTGCTTGTTACGTTTGCTGTTAGCAGGGCAATTTTCTCAGTTTAAATATTTCTGTACTATTGCAACAGATAATGAATCAAAGTGGCCAATGTTCTTCATTTTTCATGTGTTGTTTCTAAATTAGTAAAAAACGCTATGGACTCAGAAGACTGCAGCAAAGATGTAAGGGGGTGTTTGGATCTGGGCACTAAAGTTTAGGAGGTGTCACATCGGATATCATATCTATTGTCACATCGGGTGTTCGGATATTAATAATAAAACTAATTACAGAAGCCGTGACTAATTCGTGAGACGGATATATTAAGCCTAATTAATCCATCATTAACACATATTTATTGTAGCATCATATTATCAAATCATAGACTAATTAGGCTTAATAGATTCGTCTCACAAATTAGCCTCAATCTGTATAATTAGTTTTATAATTAGTCTATGTTTAATACTTTAAATAGTATCAAACATGTTGACTGTAGTCAATGTGATAGGGACTCCTGTCAAACATAGCGATCCTAGTACTGCAAAATGACAAACTCGCTGCTATCGCATCATCATCGGTCAGAACTGGTCACATGGAGTACACATAGTAGAGAGCAATAGCAGAAGTGTTTATATGAACCGACGTGTGCTCAGATAGTCCCAATTTACAGTAACACCACCACCAACTACTGAAAGTTGGCTGTTCAAACCATTCCATGTCAGTAATATAGAACATAGTGCAGGAACACCTTATTGTGCGATTCAGGAAAATGCTGTCACTCATATCAGTGATTAGGCTTGAGGCTTATCCAAAGCTACAACAGCGCAAGTAGAGCCTGAAAAAAGGATCGCAGCAAGCATTGAACTTTAGTAGGGATTCTACAGCGATCTAAGATGCACGAATCAGAGAAATGAACAATAGATCAAGAAACACTAAAACTAACAACTGACACATGGTGCACCAAACTTCACTAGGGATTCTACAGCGCCCTAATCCTAGGCCAAAACTGATTTCCATCTCCCACAGGCATTTGAGCAAACAGGTGGAGCGTATGCTATTGCATACCTTGGAGCACGGGAGCAGCACCACGAAGGCAGCCCGCCGTCGGCACGGCCTAGCGAGTGCCGTCAACAGCAGGGGCGGGGCACTAAGCACTACCCGGCGTCGTCTGCAGCGCCGCCGGCAGCGTCCTCCTCTCCCTGCTCGGCCTTGCCCCTAGCCTGTGCTGTCGGATTAGGTGCACCGTGGGCACGCCGAACGCAGGCGGCAGCAGACAGCACGCCGTCCTCCTCCACGGTGTCGATCCCCGCCATGGCTACTGCGGGCGGGCTGGCGGCGCGGGGCGAGGCAGGCGCGGAGCACGAGAAGGGGAGCGGCACGTGAAGTGGGAGTCGGGGACGGCGATGCCGCCGCCAGCTTCGCCACCTCGGACCGCCGCGTCCGCTAGCGCACCTCGTCGCCCGCACCCTTCGGCAGCGGGGGACGGTCGCCGCCGCCGCCAACGGGAGCACGGACACCGCCGGTCCCGATCTCGCCTCCTCCAACGCCTTCGCCGGATGTATGCGGTGCTGCCGTTCGCAGGGGATTGGTGAGGACGGATCGCGTGCCCTGGCTGCCGCAGCCCTGCCCTCGCGCTGGCAACTGGCGCCGCCACAACACGAAGTCTCGGTGAGAAGGAAGAACAGAGAAACGAGAGAGCGGCTAGGGTTGACGTGGTCTGAACCTGAGAAATACATGTGACAACTATACTAATCAATCGTTACTATACTACTCAAACATTATTTTTTTATTATAAATTTACCATTCTACCCTTAATTATATAAAAGAAATTTGAAAATAGAATTATCGCACCATTTTTTAAGGTGCTGATCCCACTAATTTTAGTATGCACTTGGTGCATATGGTCCCACCGTTTAGTATGCACTTGGTGCCTCTCTAGTTGTTTCCTTTCGGATCCTCTGTCTTTTTGGCCGTCGGATTACTCCTCATGAGCCATCCATTTTTCGACAACCATCATAAAAATTCTTATATAATAAAGTCCAAGTTAGTTCTCCTGGGTTACTACACGAATCATTTGCTTTTTTTATTACACAGTACAACTTAGACAGATACGCTGATGGTCAAACTTTTAAAGTTTAACTAAATTTTAGAAAAAAATATTAATAATATTTATATCTCTAAATAAGCTTATTATGAAAATTAATTCAACGATTAATTAATCTAATGATACTAATTATGCATCGTAACTATTAATATTTTCTTATATATATTTGATTAATGTTAAAAATATTTGATTTCTTGGGAAGTTAGAATCACACTTATTTTGGGACAGAAGTGAATGTTCGTTCTTATTTCTTCCTATATATTTTTGTTTGCACGACAACTCAAGCTATGGTTTGCATTTAATTTAGCATTAACTTGTATTAACATGAGCTTGGTTTTCACTGTAAATTTCGTCCTCTTATTCATTGCGTGCGAAAACTTAAAATAGTAATGGAAGGAAATAGAAGAATATAATGCACATAGCACATTAATAGTGATGGTTAAAAGTGATGACTCATTAAAAGTGAATGGCTATTTGGCTATCACATCTCTCATAGTACTCCAGAGGGACACAGGCGGTAAAGAGTATAACGTATCGGATTCAGAGACAATGCCCACCTCTGGAAATATCGCCTGCCTAGATGTGAGCGGTTCGTAGTGGATCAATGGTGTAGCTTAGTTTCCCCATAATCAGAGCTTGTTGTGATCCTCCCACAGCTGTAACACACTGCTCATGTAACTGAACTGCAAAGTTTTTTGCAGCTCCTGATCAATCAAAGGTGGGGAGCACTCCTTCCCCCGTTTCCCTCAAAAAAAAAAAAATCGTATCACCGTCAGGGAAGACCTATAGCCCGTTGTTACTTACTACTAATAGAATTTGTACTTTTCACCATACCAAGTAACAGGCTAGTATTCCTCAAAATCGACATACCAGAACAAAAACAAAGAGCAACGAAAACTTCATCCGCTGGGCCTGGTGTCCATCGTCTAAACATGTGGCTGTAGTTTGCCTGTTTACACGAACAAGCAAGTCCTGCTGTACAGACGATAGCATACATTCCAGACTTTTTGTCCGAACGAACAAGTTCTAGTTTTTGGCATGGATATTCACAACTGTTAGTTCTTCGATGCAGAGAATCCAGCCGGGCAAAATTGCAAATTTCTTCATTCCGGTACCAGTTAGCGATCGCAAATTTCTTATTGCGTTTTTCACAGCACGATAACATATACATTCCAGACTTTTTTGTTGTCCGAACGAGTAAGTTCTAGTTTTCGGCATGGATATTCACTACTGTTCTTCGATGCAGAGAATTCAGCAAGGCAAAAATTTAGGCGTCCAGCAATCATGTCATCAACCCATCTTGTGTGGCCATCGGCCGTACGGAAATACCGAGCAATTGCAGTTCCAATCTTCCAGAGATGTTTCAAATGTGGGAAATTTTTTCTATTCCTACGGTTTCCTTGAGAAATTGAACTGATTTCTGATTTTTTTTGGTAAAATTTATGTACGGTTCTAGCGAAATTTCTTCGTTCCAAACAGACCATAAGTGCAATGTATATGGAAGTGATGGCCCTTTGGGCAATATCACATCATCGGCATTCTAGTTTTTGATGGACGATCTATGCCCTGTTCGCTTGGCTGATAAGCCATGACTGAAAGTCCTGTTAGCTGATTTGTTGTGAGAGAAAAATACTGTTCGTTGGCTGAAAAAGTACGGCTTATAAACCAAGCAAACGATGCGCTAGTATGCAGTAGTACAGAATACCGCAATACTTTCGCTCAGCTAGTGGATGCGTGTCAGCCCGATGGCAATTGCCAGCGCCCAAGCAAATATAGAATATTAATGCTTATATTGTTAGCTTCCATTGGGCATAGGAAGCAATGTAATACTATCTCCTAAAACTTGCAAAGAAAAAACAACTTTCCAATTCATTCCGTGCTTGCTATCTGGATGGGCGCCCCCTCCATAATTTCCGTGCCCTCCCCCAAGCAGCCGGTTTTTAGGCCCCCCGCCGGCTGCATTTTTCCCGTGAAAATGAGCCGATTCCTGTGAATTTTTATATGATTTCTATGAAATTCCTGTGAAATTAACTATTCAATAAATCTAAAAATAGAACTCCCAGTTATTTTTTTCATTTAATACAATCATTGATGTACCAAGTAAATTTTAAGGAGCTTTTGGATATAAGCATCTCCAAAAGCTCCTTTAAAGTCACTTGGTAAACTAATTATTATGCCAATTGAATAAAATGAATAGGGAACTCTATTGGAAACCCATCTAATTTGAACTAATAGGGCAATAATATAGCATATGTTTAGTTATCTATAGAACTTTTAGTTGGGGGTATAAGCTAGCACTCCATAGCTAATTTTTAGCTAGCTAAATTTTAACTAACATTTCTAGCTAGAGCTAGCAAATAGTTCTAGGTCATCCAAACGGACTCTTTCTTTGATAACTAGCTGTTAGTATGGTGGATCAAGGATAGATGATCCTCCTTCATCTATCTTACAATTCCTTGTAAGTGTTGTAACAGTGGCCCTGTTCTGCTGCAATACTTCAGCATGACTTTTCAGCGAACGAATAGTATTTTCCTCTCATAGCATTTCAGCATAAGCATCAGCATTTCAGTATCCATGAATCCATAAAGTTTGCCTGAAGTTCAAAAAAAAAACAGGGCCTTAATTCCCCTGCTTGGGCCCCTGAAAGTGAAACTTGCCTTGTTGGATTAGGGCCTTTCTTGGGCTTACCAAGCACTGGTCAAGCCAGTCCAGGAAGTCAGTCTGGAAGCGGCACATTGGTTGCAGCTATGGGCCAGGCCAGGCAAGACACAATGCTGGCTGCATCTAACGGCTTGTTTCCGTGATCAAAGAAATGCTGCTGTATACCGTACAGGTCAGGGTCAGGCAGACGTTGGTTGTCAAAAGATTTCTCTAGAAGCATCTAGCATAAGTTAGCGGGCGTTTAGATGCAAAAATTTTTAGGTTTTGGCTACTGTAGCATTTTCGTTTGTATTTAGCAATTAGTGTCTAATTATGAACTAATTAGGTTCAAAAGTTTCGTCTCGCGATTTCTCACCCAACTGTGCAATTAGTTTTTTTTTTCGTCTACGTTTAGTACTCCATGTATGTGCCGCAAGATTCGATGTGATGTGTACTGCGCAAAATTTTTTGAGAACTAAACAGGCCCTTAGAATGATACGGTTTTATAGATTACACTTTGATCGTTCATTTGCTTTATATTATATTATATTATATTATTTATATTTATAAACTTATATTAATGGGATAGTATAATTCCTTACAAATCTAATCATATAAAGTTTATATTATAATAGTTAAAAATTATTAGCCTAATTATTGATTAAAATTTTTAAAGTTTGAATCTTGATATGCGTGTACGTCAGATAAAATGGATCGGATGGAGTATTTGTTTTGGTAATGAACTGGATTTTTGGAGACAAACTTGTTGATTAACAGAGGAGGCAGGCAGTCTCGAGCATTGCCTCTGCAAATTGACAGGCCAACACCTGCCTCGTCTGTAAATCCATGCCACCTGTGCAAGCTAACACCTGTGTTTCCTGATCATTTACAGAGGTCCGACACCTCTATAATAGATGGATTTACAGAGACTACACACTTAGAACATCCATCTTTATTAATATATTTACAGAAAGGACGCCATAAGAGGCCTATCTCTGTGAAATGACTACTTAAAAGATACAGGCCTCCTAAAGGTTTGTGAGGCAAAATTTCGATGCTGGAGCATCTCCAAGAGATTGGCTAAAGCGTTTTACAAAGCTAAATATAGTTATTATTAAAAGAAAAAACGTCTCCAACCAGAGGCGAAGGCATGTTGTAAGCAGTGGGTGGAAATGCATCCTAGAAACTTTGGTCGCCAGTATTGGAAAGCCAGTGTTAGTGTCGCCATCGGGTCTCTTCCGACGCATGGTGCGCCTTTGTTACAGTCGCGCCGAGGCCTTCTGCTGCCTGGACACAACCAAGCAAGGACTGAGGACAGCGGCCGACCGGCTGGCCAGGCATCTCTTTCCTATTTAACCGACCGGAGTTTCATTATAAAAACTACCATAACTAATAAAATAAATTTTTGAAACAAAGGACAGATTCATGTATTAACCACATATGGGTTACAACAAGAGCTTGATCTAACTCAAGCAAAGCCCTCGAACGACTAAACATATATTAAAGAAATGCCAAGGTGAGATAGAAAGAGGTGAGATAGAAAGAGGAAACTACAAATATGATGGAAAATCGAAGTCTATTACAACGAGAAATGGAGCAAAAACATACAATCTTGATCAGTTGTTGGTCCTAAATTTATCCATATAAATTTATAATACGCATGTTTTCTGAGATTTTAGTCATTAAAAGATACTAGCAAACGTGCCCGTGCGTTGCAACGGAAAAAAATGTTCCGTAACTATTTATGTTTCCCTCTTTTTATAAACTTCGAGAGCTATAATTTCTATCGAGTTTGGCAGTTCCCTCTTGCTGCACTCAAGCAGTCAACAAAAGCTTCTCTGCCTACTCCCTGTTTCTTGTTCAGACGCCCAAAAGGCCAAAACATTAGCAAAACAAACAAGTCACCTATGGTTGACTAAAAACGGCATATCCGGACGACAGATTCGTGCCTGACACGCCCAACGAAATAGTCCGTTCACTCATCGTACCTCATTGATTTGTGATCATATATATTGTCCGGCTGATAAATTATAGCTGAAAGTACCGTTAACTAATTTGTTGTGAGAAAAAAATACTGTTCGTCGAATAGAAAAAGTAAGTAAGTCAAACGAACAGTCGACATCGACGCAGCTGGATGCTGGATGACCTCGTGTGCTGTACTTATAAATGCCTGCCCGTGACCACCCCCCGGCCAGCTATTCCCCTCCACTTTCCATTTCCGCTTGCATGCTCCAAAGCCGTCTTAGATTCAGGAAACACCGAGAGCAAGTTGTTGTGCCAATGGCCGCCATGGCAGGAAGCAGGAGCATGGCGGCGCTGGCGCTCCTCGTCCTGGCCTCCCCCGCGCTGCCCGCGTCCCTCGCCGTCACGTCGCCGTACGTGCGGCCACCGCCGAGGGCCACGCTGTCGCTGCCCCGGGACGACGACGCCGACGGCCAGACGCCGCAGCAGGTACGCCTTCCTTCCTTTGTGTCCCTCTGCTCTCAAACAGACGTGCTTCGGCGGTTCCAGTGGCCTTGTGGCGGCCTTTTTGCGTTTCGCCGAGCTAGCGGAAACCTGACCACCAGGTTCTGAATTCTGAATGCTGTCATGTCATGTCATTGGGCACTACAAAACCCCGCGTCGTGCAGCGATCTCGCGTCAGTTGTTGCAGCAAAGTTGCTCCGATCCATTTGTGCTACTACTGATGATTGTCGGGTGGTTTCTTTTTGCTATGTAGCTCCATCGATTAGCCTTATGTTAAGAAAAAACACTCGATGGATTAGGATTAGCACACAAGAGATTGTCTGTTGCGATCGCATTGAGTGAGTCAAACTCCGACCAGAAAGAAATCATCCTGCGTGCCCCCACGAGCATCCTTGGTGATGTGATACAGCGTGGCGTTCACGGCTTGTACATCCAGTAGTAAAATACTAGTACGCGGGAAGTTGAAGGTAGGAAGGAATTGTGCTGCCTGTCGCGACATTTTTGGTTGGATTACTAGGGAGCAGGAACAAATATAGTTGAATATGTACGTGTTCACACAGCCGGGACTGGGAGAGAGCTTGACCTGATGATTACTAATTTGCGTCTGTTTAGTTAGCATGAAGAACGGGCCGGGGGTTGGGGGACTGAGATAGTGACCGCACCACAGACAGAGCCGAGAAGAGACAAGAAGCTCCGTTGGGACTCTTCTGGGTTGCTTTCCCATTCATCCCCACGCCACCCTGACGACGCACGTCGTGTCGGCACGCGCGCGGGCCGGTTGGGTTTTGCTGTTTCGTTTGTGAGTAATCAACTAATCATGGGCGACGCATAACAATTAGCTTTAGGTTAGTGTTGCTGATGGGGCAATTCATCGACCGACCGTCAGAGCTAATGCATGCTGCAGTCGTCGGTCGTCACAATCATGAGCCACCTGCTTCTTCCGTACGTTTTCCCCGTCAGTCATTGCAAACAATTTGAGCATTTTTTTCTTGGCAACTCCAGGTGCACATATCAATGGTAGGCCCTGACAAGGTGCGGGTATCATGGATCACCGACGACGACGCGCCGGCGACGGTCGACTACGGCACATCGGCCGGCCAGTACCCGTTCTCCGCGACGGGAAACACGACGACCTACTCGTACGTGCTCTACCACTCCGGCAACATCCACGACGCCGTCATCGGGCCACTGCAGCCCAGCACCACCTACTACTACCGCTGCAGCTCCAACCCGTCGCGGGAGCTCTCCTTCCTGACGCCGCCGGCCGCGCTCCCCTTCAAATTCGTCATCATCGGTAAATGCCCATAATCTTGTACATTTTGTGCATGTGCCGCCGCAGCTGGGCTCGAGTGCTCGATCGATCTTGGCGTGATTTGAAGGACACGGCAATGGCGTCGCTATATGTTGCAGGTGACCTCGGTCAGACGGGGTGGACGGCTTCCACGCTGAAGCACATCGCCGCCGCCGACTACGACATGCTCCTGCTCCCGGGCGACCTGTCGTACGCCAACTTCGTCCAGTCGCGGTGGGACTCGTACGGCCGCCTCGTGGAGCCGCAGGCGAGCGCGCGGCCGTGGATGGTGACGCAGGGCAACCACGAGGTCGAGAAGATGCCGCTGGTCGAGCCCACGCCGTTCAAGGCGTACAACGCGCGGTGGCGCATGCCCTACGACGCCGGCGCCGTGCCGTCGGGCGACAACCTCTACTACTCCTTCGACGTGGCCGGCGGCGCCGTGCACGTCCTCATGCTCGGCTCCTACACCGACTACGCCGCGGGCAGCGCGCAGCTCCGGTGGCTCCGCGCTGACCTCGCGGCGCTCGACCGAGGAAAGGCGGCGTTCGTGGTGGCGCTGGTGCACGCGCCGTGGTACAATAGCAACGATGCGCACCAGGGGGAGGGCGACGCCATGCGGGACGCCATGGAGGCGCTGCTGTACGGCGCGCGCGTCGACGCCGTGTTCGCGGGCCACGTCCACGCGTACGAGAGGTTCAAGCGCGTCTACGCCGGCAAGGAGGACCCCTGCGCGCCCGTGTACGTCACCATCGGCGACGGCGGCAACCGGGAGGGGCTGGCGGACAAGTACATCGACCCGCAGCCGACGATCTCGGCGTTCCGGGAGGCCAGCTTCGGGCACGGGCGGCTCGAGGTGGTGAACGCCACGCACGCGCTGTGGACGTGGCACCGCAACGACGACGACGAGCCGGTCGTCGCCGACCAGGTGTGGATCAACAGCCTCGCGGCCAACCCGGCTTGCAACCGAAGCAAGAAGATGATGTAACGCACGAGGACTCGGCGGCTGTCTTTACTAGCTTGAAGTATTATTAGAGATTATTAAATTTATAAACTGTTGTTCTCCGAAAAATATATTAAAAAAATGGTTGTTGTAATGTAAATATTCATACTTCTATTGACTATATTGTGTTTGGTTGCTAACGGTAACGGATTATATTGTAACACCGAGAGTAGCCCATAAACCCATACGAGAATAACACTTTTGGACTTCCTGAATTTGAAGATGGACCAGAAGCCTAGTTTCAAGTGTCGTTTGGGCTTCAATCAAATGTAATAATTTATCATGATGCTGTCTATTCTTTTTTCTTTTCCAAAACACAATGCAAACATAGACAACCACATACATGGATTATGGATACACACTTGTCCCTGATGCTTTTTAAAACCCCATTCTATGCACATCTCTGAGAGATTCTTATCGCTAAATCTTGAGATATCCAGCATTCTTTATAAAGAGAAAAAAGAACAAAATACGATGTTCTTCAAGAAAAAAACTAATCATATGCTTCCCTGTCGAGAAATATAATTACATTTGGATTTATTTTAAGTCAAACTTATTTTGTTTTGGTGATCAATTCTTGTACAACACGACATTAATGGCATTTCTTGGGGCAGCTAAAATCTCTAACTTGGCAGTTGGTTGTTACAGGTCAACTCTACAAATAGAGGGCATTTCTAGTGGCAACATAAACAAATATGTGCACTATAAAAAAAATCAACACCTTTTCAAATTAAGTCCAATGAAAACAAACATTGTACCAAAGATGTATATATCATAGAGATCTACAATTTTGAGGTTGATGAGTTTTCGTTTAAAATAGTCTAGTGTCCCAAAATAATGTTTTAAAGTTTGAGATTTTCAAATTCAAAATTTTATTTTTTCAAACTATCTCGAATGAACATGAGTCCAATATCAAAGTTGTAATGCTCAATATATAAAATTTTCTAGTTCAATCTTTTTTATTCAAAATCATTTAAAGGCCCAAATATTCACTACCAGATTCACTAAAGTTAATACAGAAGAATAAGATCGTTCACTTATCAGAAGTGATTGTGTGGTGGGGTGGTAGGAGAGACTCATATGAACCATAAGAATTGGATTTAGACTTAAATTCCTAGTAGGCACATATATTTTGATTGCATTCTGGGGATATTTTTTTACAACCTATTTTTATTTTCTAGAAAAATAACTTTTAGAGGCGGGCCATGTTTCTGGCCGAGGTGGTTGCACACTTGAGTAGAGGCACAAATCATTTCTAACCACATCTAAAAAGCAGGTATATGGTAGTGAGGAGGGTATAGAGGCAATACAGAACCGCAGCTCGAGAGATCTCTGTTTTGTTGCCCAAGGAAGAAGAGGATGAGGAGAGGTCAACCATGGGCGAGGAGGAGAAGGTAGAGGGGTGGCTCCTCTAATTTGTCGTGGGGGAGGGGGAGAGGGGCGTTAGGAGAAGATATAGGGAGGGGTGGCCATTGGGCTTGGTCCAAAATAAAGACAGGATGTGGAGATATGGCACTATTATGAAAAATAATATAGAGTAACACATAAATCTATATCCAAATTAACCAACTGCACTATATCATTAACAACAATAAAAAGTATCCTAAATCTAAGTTATCTACTATGATCATTATAAAAGTTTCCAAAAATGCTTTTATAATGGTTCTAAATTATTCACTCATTGTTTGGGTGCATCATACGTTGGGGACCTCCTACAGAAGGCCCAATTAATGGTTCTAGATGCATAATTATAAGCATATAGAGCATGCTTGTAAATTATGGAGGCTCATTTGTAATTATAAACCCCACCAAGAGAGTATATGAAAATAACCACCTCTCACCTTCCGCAATAAAAAGGGGGACAAATGCATGGTGAAGGGACCCTTAGCCTCCCACTCATTTGCTCTCTCTCTTTCACTCTATCCCTCTTTTATTTGTTCGTTCTTAGACCAACACTCATGTTATTATTATTAGTATATGGAAAACTAACTTAGATCTGTGCGTGTCGCTATGCATATACATATGTACATGAAGAGATGAACATGTCAATTTTCAAGCCAAATATATAGTTAAGGTTTTGACAAAACATATGTCGAACACAAGGTACAATGCAAAGATGAAAAATAGAAAAATGAATAGAAAAATATACAAAGTAGTTGGTAAATCAACTGTATAACAAATGATGTATGGGAAACTTACATTCAACACTAAGGATGTATCCAACATGAGTACTCACTTGAGAGCGGTGCTTAGATATAAAGACATGGACGCAACACTAGTAGAAGTTGCAAGCTTGTACTATTAGAAGTTTGGCAGTAGACCAATATTGTAGTGGCATACATCAACCATGTAGTAGGCTGAGATTGGCCATGTACTAGTAGTATAAGTAGTTGGTATACTCACGATACTCTAGTGTACCTTGTAGAGGTACTAGAATTGTGTATATAAACTAGTCTATGCAATAGAGCAAAAGCAGTTCAGTTGCCACACATATTCAGAGTTTTAGAGTTGTGCTTGTGTGTGTTCTCTGTTCTCACCCTTGTTCAACCTTTAGCCATGAAAGAGAGTGTGAATCCCACTTTCTTCTATGCAATCAAGGCATACAAAGCATCATACTGGCTGCGCTTTTCTTCCGGATGAAACAATTGAAACATTTCTGTGGGTATTGCAAACACTGAAGGGGAGGAATGACACCAATAAACATCGTGATGAAGGCAATGAAAGTTGTAATAGCTCAAGTATTAATTTTTCAACACATAGATGTTGCAAGTTCCATGTGTTCAACAAAGCATGCGAGAAGTTTGGTTGACTAATAAAGAACCACAAAGAATTTGCAGATGAGTTTGACTACTGCATTAACTACATTGAAACACCAGAAGAGTTTAAAACATTGGAGCATAACATTGAGAAGAAGCACAATATGCATCGCAATGAATATTTCCCAAACATGTCTTCAACCAAGTTCATGTGTGCACCCTCATACTTCAGGAAATGCTTCTTCTCATGCACAAGCACAACAGGGGATATAAGATTATGAACGCATTATTCAAGAAAATGGAGCACCCACAAGATTTAGTACTGTAGTTTTATAAGTGCAATCAAGCCCTAATGTGGGTTTTGGTGATAATGACCACATAATTAGAGGACTAATGATATTTATCGAGTTGACAAGCAGGTGATATGTTTATGAGGATAACATTTACAATGGTGGAGCCCTCAATCACAAAAGGATGCAGTGTTAGACTCAAAGGCATTTAAATTCTTTTTGTTTTGAAATTGAGTATAGGAAACGCCGCACTATAAAGAGAGATACAATGCAAAGCTTTAATGCGCAACCAAGTACTCAAAATACCCACCAAACAAATCCTCAAACCAAGCCAAGCCATCCAAATACCTAACTCCTACCCTTTGCTGTTCTAGATAGCGCGTCACTGCCACACATATCACAGCATGTCATGACTTAACGGCTAGTTGGGAAAGGGGAGGTATTTATTGTAACACCCTCGGTGTTACACTCTAAACAAATTACTAATAACTTTTTATTCATGAGTATGGGGTTTACACAAAGGCACAATATATCTACTATGGCTATTCCTATTGCCTATAGAATCAGAACCCCGAGTGCGCAGTTGTGCATTAAAACTCAGACGGACACAGTGAGACTAGTGCTAGCCACTCACTCTTATCGTCTCCAGTTCATGGTGCTACCTGGGCAAGGCATAGATGCAATTTTAGGAATGAACTGGTTGAGAAACTATGGGGTAGTCTTGAACTTTAGGCAGAGAATTGTGGAGTTAAAGCTTCCTTCTTCTAAGGATAGAATGTCTCTCCTTATGCCTTCAGTTTCTGCCCTACTAGTTATTGCTCATGCTGAAGCTTCTCCTGATCTTGCTTCTATTCCTGTGGTATGTGAGTTTCCTGATGTCTTCCCCGAGGATCTACCTGGATTACCATCGGACCGGGATGTGGAGTTTGCCATTGAGTTAGAACCTGGTACTGCTCCTATTTCGTGGTGTCCTTACCGCATCGCTCCAAAGGAATTGGTTGAGATGAAGAAACAGATAGAGGAATTGTTGGAGAAGGAATTCATCCGTCCTAGTTCTTCACCATGGGGTTGTCCAGCTATTTTTCTAAAGAATAAGGAAGACACTCTTTGGATGTGTGTGGATTGTCGCCCTCTCAACGTGGTAACTATTAAGAACAAGTATCCTTTACCTCATATTGATACTTTGTTCGATCTGTTGGCTGGTGCCAAGATGTTTTCAAAGATTGATCTTCGTTTTGGGTATCACCAAATTAAGATCCGACCATAAGATATACCAATGACAGCTTTCTCTACTAGGTATGGGCTCTATGAATACCTAGTCATGTCTTTTGGTCTCACCAATGCTCCTGCATTCTCCATGTATATCATGAATTCAGTCTTCATGTCGGAGTTAGACAAGTTTGTAGTGGTGTTCATTGATGACATATTGATATATTCTAAGAACAATGAAGAGCATGCATAGCATCTTCGCATAGTCCTGTCTCAATTGCGGGAACACAAGTTGTATGCCAAATTCAGCAAGTATAAGTTTTGGTTAGTTCGAGTGTAGTTTTTGGGACATGTCCTAACCCCTGAAGGCATCTCTGTGGATCCTGGCAAGGTGCAGGAAGTGTTAAATTAGAAATCTCCAAAGTCAATGCATCAGATTCGTCAGTTCCTTGGTCTTGCTGGTTATTATCGGCGCTTCATCCCTAAGTTTTCTAAAGTAGCTCAACCAATGACCAAGTTGCTCCAGAAGGATGTTAAGTTTGTATGGAGTCCGACTTGTGAAGAAGCTTTCCAAGCTTATGTAAGATGGATGTGTGATAGCTTATGCTTGACGTTAGCTGAAAAAGCACGAGTTGAATTATCCCACCCATGATTTAGAGCTGGCTGCAGTTGTGCACGCTCTAAAATTTTGGAGACATTACCTGTTGGAAAATAAAGTGCATATCTACATGGATCACAAGAGTCTCAAATATATTTTCACTCAATCCGAATTGAATATGAGGCAACGGAGGTCGCTCGAGTTAATCAAGGATTACAATTTAGAGGTTCATTATCACCCTAGAAAAGCTAATGTGATAGCTGATGCCTTAAGTCAGAAGTCGCATCAGGGTGATGAAGAATCTTTGCCCCTCACCCATTCTGAAGTGTTTGCCCATATTGCTCTAGTCTCGGATAACTTGAGCAAATTATTATAGAGCAAAGGCAAGATGCTTCGAAAATCTATCATATCAAGAAGTTAATTGTCGAAGGGCGTGGTCCTCATTTTAGTATTGATGATCAAGGTGTGGTGAAGTTCAAGAATTGATTGGTAGTTCTCTCAAGTGATGAGCTTAGGAGAAAAATTTTGGATGAAGCTCACAACTCTAAATTATCCATTCATCCAGGAAGTAACAAGATGTATCATGATTTGCGTCACTTGTATTGGTGGCCAAATATGGAATAGGATATTACCAAATACATCTCGAATGTGACATTTGTGTAAGGGTTAAGGCGGACCATATCGTGCACACAGATTTCTATAGCCCTTGTCTATCCCTGTTTGGAAATGGAAGGATATTTCCATGGACTTTGTTGTGGGTTTGCCCCGCACAGCAAAGGGGTATGACTCTGTTTGGGTCATTGTGGATCATCTTACCAAGTCCGCTTATTTTCTTTCGGTGGATACAAGGTATTTAGCTAAGAAGTATGCCAAGTTGTATTTTGATCGGGTTGTGACCCTACATGGAGTTCCTCTTACCATTGTTTCTGATAGAGGGTCAGTCTTTGTCTCTCGCTTCTAGGAGCAACTCCAGAAGTGCCTTGGTACTCGACTCCTCAGAAGTTCAGCTTATCATCCACAAACTAATGGTCAGACAGAAAGAGTCAATCTAGTACTTGAAGGCATGTTGAGAGCTTATGCCATTTCTTATCCAGAAAAGTGGGATGAATGCTTGACTTTAGCTGAGTTTTCCTATAACAATAGCTATCAAGAGAGCATTCGTATGGCACCTTTTGAGGCACTGTATGGCAAGAAATGTAGAACACCTCTCAATTGGGTGGAAGTAGGTGACCATGGTTACTTTGGGCCTGATTTTATTAAAGAGGTGAGAGAGCAAGTTAGTGTTATTTAGAGTCATTTGAAAGCAGCCTAGAACCGTCAGAAAGCTTATGCAGACAGGAGGAGAAGACCTTTGTAGTTTGAAGTTGGTGACCATGTGTACCTAAAGGTATCCCCAATGAGAGGTGTGCATTGGTTTGGAGTCTGTGGAAAGTTAGCTCCTCGTTATGTTGGACCTTATAAAATTTTAGAGCGGTGTGGTTCTGTTGCTTATCGTCTCCAACTCTCGGATATTTTATCAGCAGTCCGTAATGTCTTCCATGTTTCCCAGTTAAAGAAGTGTCTGCGGGTTCCCGATGAAGTGGTGGAAATTGAAGGACTCACTCTCCAACCTGATCTTTCTTATATTGAGCATGCCGTCAAAATCTTGGATGAAAAAGAGAGAGTCACTAGGAACAAAGTGGTAAAATTTTATAGTCCAATGGCAAAATCATTCAGAGGACGAAACAACTTGGGAGCAGGAGAGTTATATTCTGGAGCATTATCCCCATCTTCTCCCCGAAGTATTGAGGTAATGGGTTAAGTAAAAGTTTATTTCTTATCCCTTTTCCCACACTAGGCACTCACATGAAATCTCGAGATGAAATTTTGTTTAAGGGGAGAGAGCTGTAACACCCTCGGTGTTACGCCCTAAATAAATTACTAAACCATGTCATGAGCATCATGTTTATGTGATAATACATGTGACGGAATATGTAGATAATATTTTTGTAACTTCAGATAATCAATAAAAATGTTAAATGATAAGTTATTCCATAACTCATATGTATCAAGTAGGGTTTAAAACTAATTTTTATTGAACAAAAATGCTATAGAACATATATGTGGCGCTTAAATAAAGTTTGGAATATGAACTTTGTAGATGACAATGAAATACTTGCCGTGGAAAAATAACATTGCTAGCCAACATTTCTAATAGCCTAGAAATGCAACTTGGAATCAAGTTCAGCTCAAAGACTTGTAATATTTTCAAGTTTATAAACAACAAGACAATGCAATGTTTGGCGATTTATTTTGTGAAATCATATGCTATCTTGAGCATGGTGAAGATGGTTTAGGTCCAAAACCAACCGTTTAGTTGTTATACGTGCTTTAAAATACGTGCACGACACGTTCTTGGGTTGTCTCGCTGGGTCGATGCGGTCACCAGACTCAAGCGCTCGGCGTCACTGCGCTGGTCGCGCGTGCGCGTGCTGCCACGCATGGCCGGCCATGGCTTCCTCTGGCCTGGCTATGGCCCGTCCGCCGCTGGCCCCACCGCGTGGAGCCGCTGCTGCTGCCGCCTGCCCCGCACTGCTAGCGCCATCACCTCGTCGTCGTGTCTGTGCACTGCTGCCATGCCTCGCGTTGCCGCTACCGATGCCACCGCGACGTTGTGTTGCACTGCTGCGGCTCACTCTACCACCGCATGCACGTGGGTTGTCCCGGCTGCGCTCGTGCCATCGCCATGCCTTAATAGCGCCGCGGCCGCGCAGGCCGCGCCCCCACATGCCTCCCCACGTGCTCACGTGGTCTGGTCACGTGTCGTGTAGCGAGTGCGCAGACATGGTCGTGAGTCTGGCCGACCACTAGTTGCCAAGGTGAGGACGGCCAAAGCTCGAACCCGTCCCTCTTTCCCTCTGCTGTCGCCGTCAGAGCCGCGCCAGCACGTTAGACAGCGAGAGGTCATCTCCAATCAATTTCGCTGATCTACGGCTCCGCCAGTAAGTTCTCTCGCTGCCCGACCCCACCCAGCCTTGAACCGTGGAAGGCCAAACTCCAATTTGAAGTTTTTCCCCACCACCATGCCATTAAGGCCGCTCTCGGCCATGGTCGAGGGCAGCCCTCCTACCGCCCACCCAAAACCAATTCACCTGCACCACTAGCTTCGCCTCGTCTCCCTCTCCACCTTGCGCACGCCAGAGGAACTGCTACCGCCTCCCCGTCGCCACTAACACGACCGTGCGTTGCCGTGATGTACGCCGCCAGCACGGCTTCGGCCAAGATGTGGCTAGCCCTTCTCCATCACCCTCTTCTCCAACCGTCACCTCGGCTAGGTCTACAGTAGTTCTATCGATGCTCAAGCACTAGCTAGTTAGGTCCATAGCAGTCCCACTCACGGAATGAGTGCACCGCCGTCATGACGGTCGCGCGTCATTGCAGCTCACTCCAGCGTGTCCCACCGCCCCATTGCTGCTCGGCATAGGTGGTTGGACCGTAGTTAAAGGTGGCTAGACTGATGGGCTGGCACAAGCCCTAAGTGGCCAAAACATTAACCATGGCTGTGCCACGCTACCTCTTGTTGGGTCATTTGGGGGTGCTCGCGGGGAAAATTCCAGGAAGGTTGGGGGGTTAAGTGAGAAGGCCTGTGAGAGGGGGAAATAATGTTAGTAGTTAGTTATGATTTAGAAGAAATTTGAGGCCACTTTTCCATAAACTCCAGCACGCGGGATTTTCCCGCCGCGAGCTGCCTCACGGGTGGGCCGGCGGCTGCGTGGACAAGCGTCATGTGACCGCCTTTGTGTGTTGTCGTCATATCGTCATGAACCCACGCGTTGTGGGCATGCGATGGAATTTGTTTTTTTTCTTAGGAAATTAGTAATAGCTTTTTATTTTAAATTATGAGCTGATCTTTGGTAATTAATATAAAATCGTTTAGATGCCCAAAAATTGTGAAACAAATTTTGTTAGGTTTCTAAAATTATGATCTATCTGTTGGTGTATTTAGTTCATGTTTATATGTGTTGACACTAGGAGCTATTAAAAAGTATGAGAATGCTTAATTTTATTAAGTTGATTATTGTAGGAATTTTTGTTGTGAATTGATGATAGTTTTGATCCTAAAATTTTTACTGCAGTTTCATTGTATTATTATGTGTTCACTGTAATTTTTGTAGCCTTAGAATAGACTAAGCATTAGGGTAGTTAGATGCTCTTTGTTTCAACAAACATTAAATCACTAGTAGAAATAAAGATATATCCTTAATTCATCAAGCTAAGGGTTTGTTAGTTGAACATAACATTTTGCTTGATGAAAATGATAGTTAGCTTAATATTTTAGTCATCAGAGCTAGCTTAGTAGCTTAGTATGCGTATTCTTATTTTAAGAGTTGATGTTGCCTAAATGCTAAGTGTTGCATCATCATTGCATGTATATAGAGAACGAGTCAGCGGAGATAGTGACCATAGACGATCGTGAATTCGAGGAGATCATCGAGGAATATGAGGAGGAGATCCTCATGAGGGAGGAGGTCCCGGAGCCACCAATGACTGATTCAGCTGACACCGCACCTGCCTAAGGCAAGCCCCGGTGCATAACCCCTTATTTTGATAATCACTGTATATATATGTTATATGCATTTACGTTATAGGAATCTTATGAAAACCACCTGCATAGATATAACTGTCCTGAGTCCTACTAGTGCAAGTTTGAGTAGCTGCTATACTTAGGTTTTCGGTAGCGTGAGTAACCTGCCGTTACTCACAATATGTGGTTATTATAATTACTCTCATGATAAAATGATGAAAGAAAAAATGGAGACCGGGCAGGGATATGGTATGGGTTATGGTGGGTGTGACGAGTTGTGTCTCGCGGCAACGTGGCTTAGCTTGGTTACATTGTTTTCCCTGTCCGTGTCGATTGATGATCGTCCGTTGCTGTGGATGGTAGTCAGGTCACATACTTTTTATCCTGAGCACATACTTGCTTACGGGAGAGGGAAGGCTCGTTATGCTCTTGTCGTGGGTTCTGGCTCTTTCTGGACCGACTGATTGGAGGCGGGGAAAGGTGGAGGTCTAAGCACCATATTGAGACCGGGTCTCAAATGTGGGGGCTTGGAGTCTAAGTTTGGATGGGGACCTGGACTCCGTGACAGGAGTGAAATGGGTTGGTCTTGTTTGTGCCTGGGGTACAAATGGGGCGTGTGTTTTGGGGTACCCAGCTGGGATACATTGGTTCACGAATCGCCGTTTTCGTGAGGCGGTATGATCTGGCTATGGTCTAGCACCGTAGTAAGAACTAGAATATAAAAGATGGTAAAATGGTTCTGATTGCTCAACCCTTTCTGGAAAGTAGAACAGGTGCTTACCTAGAATGGTTAGCTAATGAAGTAATCATGACTGCTAATAAAACATGATCTTAAGGACGTACTATTAGTAATGCTTTTCGCAAACAAAGAAAACAACAAACTATATTGCCTATCATACCCTTTGGAGTTGGGAAACTATTCCCACTAGTTTGGTAAGTTTTGTGAGTACATTGTGTACTCAGGGTTTATTTTACCCTGTTGCAGGTGCAGCTTGAGGAGTTAGCTCTTGTGTGGAGGATTCTCCTGGTGGACACAGACGGATCCTTGTATCATTTCCACTAGATGTTTATTCCGCTGTTTAATTATCGCACTCTGAACCATGATATTGTAATAAATAATTTCCAATAACTCTTGTTGTATGAAATAGACTAAGTATTGTACGTTTGTACTCATTATTGGATTCTGGAGGTAAAATATGGATTGATTCGAGTTCTCCCGTGGGGTATGCTCGACGGAACTGTCCGATGTAGCAAATTTCCGGGGTGCTTAGTGTCTAGTGAAAGACAAACACCTCCGGAAGCGTGTTATTTCGGACAGTTCTGACACATTTATACCTCTTCTTCTTCTTCTTCCTCCCAACGGTTATCTCGACCAAAACTCTCACCAACCTTTAGACAAATATCTTCAACTCCATTGAAGGCTCTCCCCTCCCTCCCTTTGATTCCCTTGAGATTCCTTGAGAGATTGAGTCTCAAAACTCGATTAGAGAGCTTGTCAACCTGAGCTTCATTTTTTAGAGCACTTGGTTCGCGTTCAAGCTGGTGTATTGTGTTTGTTACTCTTGGAGCAAGGGCCCTGGCTAAGCGTTGCCCGTCGAAGATCCCAACTCTTGTGGGCGCTTCGAGACGCTTGTAATCACCCCATCATCTAGTAAGGAACTCTAAATCAAGAGACTTGTGCTCTTGACTTGAGAAGAGGATAGGGTTTACGAAACACAAGCATTGATGGCTTCCTCAACAACGTGGAGGTAGACAAGTCTTGGTGGAAAGCTGAACCACGAGATAAATACCTTGCCTCTCGTGTTTCTTGCTTTGTATTGTGCTCTATTTGTTTTTGTCGGTGATTCTAGGGTTTGGTCCCGATCTACTTGTGCGCAAGCTTTCAACCTTTTTTAAGTGGTTGAATAGGCTCTATACTACCTCCGGAATATCAGTAATTTATTCGATCTACTTTTCATTGCACATATTTGAATTGTGTACACAAGTTACTCTGCACGCGGCACCACCGCAGTTTCACCCTGCACTGCCGCGTCACGGCAGTGCCACGTGAAAGTCCGGTAGTGACTCACCTATACCAATCACTGTGATATAGTTTGATTTTAAACATGCCTATTCAACCCCCTCTAGGTGTGCGAGGGTCTTTTCAAGTTTGTTATCGAGTATGAATACATAATAGAAACAAGGGTTGAGAAAGAGAAAATTGAATAGATACAGATAGAATTGGATATATTGTTAGTCGGATATTGATTTTTTTGTCGGATGCAAATGCTGGATTTGAATATCAAATATAAAATGAATGAGCTGAATTTGCACTAGTTAACATCAAATACTTTCTTTTTATCAATGGTTTTGGAAGAACAATATCATTGTACAAGTCAAGATTAAAGTTAGAGTATATAACATATCATATTCATAAACTAAATATTTTAATTATTAAGTATATAAAAATAAAAATCTATAAATAAATAAATCATTTCAATTATATATAAAAGACATTTATAAATAAATTAATAAATTAAATTATGTAAAAATTTATTCAACAACAATAAATAAATAACGTGTTGAAATATAGTTTATAACACGAAATATATAAGCTTCAAACTAAACGAAGACAATATTAATGAAACTTAACATCTATATTTCAAAATTAAATTTTATATCACTAGACATTAACTGTTCGTCATGGAGATACCTTTTAAATAGTTTTATCATGTTCATAAGCCTCACGAATATGGATATAGTTGGATATTTTATGATTTTTTAATATGGATCTGGAATTAAATAGAGAAAAGTTATGAGAACAGATTTAGGTACATTCTCTTTTTTAGCATCCATATCTGAAGCAGATTCGGATACATATATCCATATTTAAAACAGATATCCGTATATCCACTATATGCACAACCCTTAAAAAGAATATGAATGATTTAAGTGTTGTGCATCTAGTGGATAAGAAGAATGATATGAGAATCGAGCGTAGCTCGGTGGCAAGGCCCGTTGGTTGGGACCTTGCCGGCCAGAGTTTGAACCCCCGTGGCTGCGAATTTCCGGTCTCTCGCTGGGGTTTGCCTCTAATAAATTCCGTTGCCTCTCACAAGTGGAGCCACAGAGGGAATGTGATGCGCCCGTCGCCTACGGTGCCATGGTTGGACCCGGTGATCTCACAAAGAACGCGATCTGATGATCTGGAGGTAGTTGTAGGTTTGTTTGTGTACGCATGATGTGGGTGTGGTGTGCGTGTATATGGTTGGTGTGTGTCTATATATGAACAGATGCTAGAGCTCTATTCAGACGAGAGGCGTAAAAAAATTTAAAAATGATTTTTTTAATTTTTTTTTACCGAGAGAGTATACTGTAGTATACCCGGGCTCTCTCTAACTGCAGCGGAAGAATGGCCTGACCGCCATTTCACTTCTCTCTGTCAACTGTCATCATGATGCGGAGTACTGTACTTGAGTTTTGGGTCAACATGTCCAATCAGATTGAAGAATCCGAATCTTGGGGCCGAGCCGAGATCTACTGAGGTAGAGTAGACGCCAGTACTGCTCCCTATCTTCTCTTCTGCACTGCTACCTCAACGGAATGTAGCTCGTGGGTTGCAGAAAGGTCCAACAACCACAACTTAGACTGTCTCCAACGGCGTCACCCAAACCCAAAAATGCGTTACCCATAGTGCTTTTAGGTACCAAAACACTCCTCCAACGAAACACCCAAACCAGATACCCATTCTGGGTACTGGGCGATTCGGAAGGCAAAACTGCGTCTCGGAAGTGAGACGACGCAAAGGTGGGCCCGTAGGAGCCGTCGGGGAAGGGCGCGGCCGGCTCGACTCGGCGAGGCGAATCCGCGGCGGAGCGCGGCCGGCGTGGCTCGAGGCAGGGTCCGCCGCCGGGCGCGAGCTCGGGGGAGAGGGCGCCGGGGTCCGCCGCGGGGCGTGAGCTCGGGGGAGAGGGCGCCGGGGGACTCCCCACGCCTGGGCCGCCTGCGCAAGGCCGTCGGACCCTGCCTGCGCCGGTGCGCCGCCACGTCGAGGGGCGCGGAGGTCGGATCTGGCCCCGCTCCCGGTGCGCCGCATCTGACCCCCGCGGAGGGGGCGGTGGAGGCCGCATCCGGCCCCCGCGGAGGCGGCGCTGGAGGCCGTGCCGCGCTCACGTGCTCATCCGAGCGCGATTGAGGAGGGTGGGGGAGGGGAGGGCGGCGGCGGAGCCACACCTTCCCCAACTCCGGCATCCGTGCGTGGCTGTGGTGTAGGCGGCTGCGGGGCCCCAGATCCAGCACTCACGCGCTGCTGCAGGGAGCCCGCAGCAGCAGAGCCCGCTCCCAGTGCCAGGGGCACGCCGTCGGAGGAACCCGCCGCTGGCGGCGCCGGATGCCGTGCCGCGCAGGCCGGCGGAGGAAGGGAAGACGACGCTCTGCTGCGTCCGCTGTTGGAGAAGTGAGGATATGGGTCACGGGACCTTTCTACTGTGCGCGAGGCAAACTGGAGTATGCGTCCTGTGTTTGCGTTGGTCTGTTGGAGTCAGTCTTATACACGTACTAGGACATATCTGGCGTCTCTAGTCTTTGGCCCGTGTTTAGTTCGCGAAATTTAGATTTTGGACTACTGTAGTAACTTTATTTTTATTTGGCAAATAGTGTTCAAACATAGACTAATTAGGCTCAAAACGTTCGTCTCGCAATTTCCCACCAAACTGTGCAATTAGTTTTTCTTTTCGTCTACATTTAATGCTCCATGCATGGACTGTAAACATTCGATGTGACAGGTACTGTAGCAACTTTTTGGAAATTGGAGTGGAACTAAACAATGGCTTAGTTAAAAAAAAAGTTTCAAAAAATACTACAGTATCCATCACATCGAATCTTGTGATACATGCATGGAGCATTAAATGTGGATAAAAAAAACTAATTACACAGTTTGGTGGGAAATTGCGAGACGAACGTTTTAAGCCTAATTAGACCATGATTGAACACTAATTGTCAAATAAAAACAAAAGTGCTACAGTAGCTAAATTCCAACTTTCCCCTCAACTAAACAAGAGCTTAAAGTCTGGATTCTGAGAAAAACTTTGGGGACATTTGAATCACCCGGTTTTTAAGAATGTGTCTTTATTTATTGCTCACGGAGTCATAAGAAACTGGCTAGCAACAGGCAGCTCAAAACCCCTGCCACGCCATCGTGGTTGGTTGGTTCTGATAGTAATATGGTCAGAGCAGCATACGTCATGCATGAGCCAGCCATTGTTCAAAGCCAAACTTGAAGAGAACTGGGCCTTGTTAGATCACATCTAAATTCTAAGTTTTTTCACTCTCTCTCCATCATATCAATTTTTGAACATATGCATAGAGCATTAAATGTAGGTAAAAAAAAAACTAATTACACAATTTGGTTGTAAATCACAAGACGGATCTTTTGAGCCTAGTTAGTCCATGATCGGACAAAGTTTGTTAAATACAAACGAAACATGCTACGGTGTCTAGGTTGCAAAAATTTACAATGGGAAGGGACGTGAAGCCAAGGAGATATGGAGGTAGTAGTAACTCGAATGTTGCTCATCATGAGGTCCATTGCCTTGGGACAGCAAGAAATAAAAAACCAGAGCTCCAATGCTCTCCCTTGACTGCTGACAGGAGTGCAGAGGTGCTGGTATGTGTCTACGCTCACCGTAAATCCTGCGCTTTAAACTCCATTGACGAAGGCATGTTCGGCTGATATTAAAATCGACTAATAAGTCGACTGAAGTTATTTTATTATAAGAGAAAAATATTATAGATTCTGGTTGATAAATTCAAGCGAATAGATTTGCAAATCTGCAATACAGATTCTTGGCTGCCTATCACTTGACTACCCCAGATGCTGTACGCGACAGGCATGCTGTCCTCTGTGGCTCTGTCCCAGGTAATGGCCACAACTCCCCCAACACGATGTTCCTCCTTGTACCAAATCATGAAATGCATCGCATCATCGTCACAGCCTTCAAGGAAGGAAGGAAGGAGCGGATAGGCTGCCTGACAGCAACTGCAGTTCTCCCCTCGTCATCATGGTTGTTCTGGGTTTGCAGAAGAGACAACCAGCTGCTGCCAGCTGCTCGGGTTCTCAGGTCAACACGTCAAATCGGACAAATAATCCAAATCCTGGAGATCGATATCGGCACATCAGCCATGGTCCCATCATCCCAATGGAATCTAGAATCAAAACATTTTTCAACGAATTGTTTCCTGGGCCTTGTTTAGTTTGCAACTTTTTGCAACCGGATGAATAGTACCACTTTCGTCTTATTTGGCAAATATTGTCCAATCATGGACCAACTAGGCTCAAAAGATTCATCTCGTGATTTCCAACTAAACTGTGTAATTAGTTATTTTTTTTACCTACATTTAATACTCCATGCAAGCAGCTAAAAATTGATGTGATGGAGAGAGAGTGAAAAAACTTGGAATTTTGAAGCAAACTAAACAAGGCCCTGCTTGATTTTGTCGTCTCAACATCAAATGTGATTGACTGGATCGAGATAGCACATACTAGGGTTAGTACATTTTAATTTTGATTTTGTATAACAAATAAAATAAAGAGTAATTACATTAGTAATAGCTAATTTGCGCGAAAAATCTTCACACACGTGGTCTCCTAACAGCAGTGGAGGTGTGGACTCGCTAGAGCGTGTTAACAGCGCTTTTGATCAGTTGCCTGCATGATCATAGTTCATAGCACGGCTTGTGCTAGAGCCAAATTGAGTTTCTTTTTTTGAGAATTACAAACCTTCCCCTATGAGCACCTTCGAAGAACTGAGCCGGCAGATCTCGAGATTCACGAAGTCAACACTAGTGCCTCGTTATCGATGGGAACGTCGCCTACCACTGAAAGCATAGCGCCGTTAAATCCTAGAATAAACCAGAAAAATACGAGCACCCATGCCAAGTCGATGACTTGAATCCGAGTGTGCAGGTTCCACCACAAGGAAACTAACTAACTTATCTATGATCAGTTCGTAGAGCCAACTTGAGTTTACATGAGGACAATGTGTTTGATTATCTATATCGTGTTCGGTTACATGCACTAAGGCATTCTCTTTTTGTCCCTAAATAACTGTTGTTTTTGTTTTCCGATAAATAATTTTGATTAAATATATATAAAAATATACTAATATTTATGGTATAAAATTAATATCATTAGATAGATGGTTGAATCTATTTTCATAATAAATTTATTTAGAGATACAAATATTGCACATATTTTCTACAAATTCAGTCAAACTTACGGCATGAAAACTAAAAGCGACAATTATTTTTGGGGCGGAGAGAGTATGCCGTATACAATTAAGATGAAAAACGTAATGTCACAATAGTACTTTAACAGCCATTAAACTAATAATAACACTATTATAATTAAAAAAATATCATACTCAGCGAGCGAGGCGCACTGAATCCGGGTCATTCTTCTATTTATCTAGAACTAGGCTCACACTTTTTTCTGCACGAGGTGAGCCAGACTAAACATGATATATAGCCATAGGCAAACCAATCTGCATCCCATATAGCCTGGCTAAAGGAGATGTAACAATACAAACTCATTCTTAGCAAACTACCCAATTTTAGGATTTTTTTTATTCAGAGGTGAGATATCTCATTTTGTCCCATTGTTTAGTTTAGGAAAACTAAGGAAAGTGTTTTTCTATAGAGGATTATTCCTCTGGTTTCAGGGACAGATTTATCCCCAGAAATTATAGGTATGTAGTTGTCCCCTCCAAACGACGTCTTCTTCCATATGCACGCGCGAGCTTGACAACGACATGGGTGGGTGGCCTCGGTGACGACGTGGATGGGTGGACGGGTCGGCTAGGGCTTAGCCTAGGTGCAGATGAGAAGCTCCATCCCTGCGCACATAGCCCTGCGCAAATGAGCGGGCGAGGCTGCAGGTAGGGAGCCATGCCGAACGGTGGCAGTTGCGGGGCTAGTGGGGCGGGTGGGGTTTGGGATCAGAGGCGGATAGGGTGGCCAGATCTAGAGGCGTCGGCGGACAAGGTGGGTGCATCCGCGGGGCGGCAGCGGATGGGTGGGTATGGAGGCCGAAGATCTAGAAGGGGGAGAAGAAGGTGATGCTAACATTCAGACTCAATTGACGGTTGTCTATTGAATGAAAAATAGTTATTATATTTTCCCTCCCTCGTGCCTCCAACCAAATATCAAATAGGAATATCTCGTCTCACCCCAAGCGCAGAGATGAAAGAGTCACACCCTAAAATTATCCCTCTGTGACCCGGAAACCAAACATAACCTTTGTGGTCATCGATGACAACGTTATGCATGGGTCATCTTTTTGTTCGTATTTTATTTTTTCACATTAACAAGATGGTGATTCACGAATTGTTTCTAATAAAATAATTTTGCTAACTACAAAGTTTTGGGGAGTCTAAAAATAAATTTTATGATAAATCTAACGATATTTATTTGATAATATATATATATATATATATATAGTTAAATTTGAGATAGTTTTCATAGGACAAAGCTACTCTTTGCGGGATGGAGTTAGTGCACGTTTGATTTGATTCAAAGTGTTGAGGTAGCGAGCCTCACGCGCTAACTTGAATTTTACAATGAGCTGCCGAACCAAGCTAGTGGCAGCAATGTCCTATAGAAATATAATGGTAGAGTAGTGGTAGTACAACTTTTTTTTTTGTACAATCTTAAAAAAAGGCAGGAATTCTAAAACAAGGTGTGTGGGGGATCGGAAGAAAAACGCAAGAATTGTGGTTGTGCTCGCTTTTGGATCGCCGCGCCTAAAGGAAAAACACATGAATTTTGGAGGAAAGAAGAGAGGCAGAATCGTAAACATACATGAAATTCTTAATAAGACGATGGAGAGGAGCCCCTAGAAATAAAAAAAAAACATGCATGACGTTCTTTGCATCAAATCAAATCTTGACGCGGCGGAGGGATTGAAGGAGGTGGTAGATGGTTGCTCCAGCTCCTTGTAGCAGTAATTGAAGGCAGCTGTTGAGATGGGATGACGCGCGACTGAGCATGAGCTTTAATGTTGGTCATGATTAGTTCATGTCTCGGGACTGTAAGCGAAGGGCAAGAGATCTGTTGAAGATCAGCAGGGGAACATTTGAGTTGACAGCAAGAGGACTTCACAACACTCGAGTCATCCTACACTGCATGCCTACTTGCTAGACATCATCGAGTGCAATGGTTAAATGCCATTGACCGTTTGACGCTAGGTAGCTGAGTACATGATCGGCCCGGGTTACAGCAGTTACACCCTAGTTCCTAGAAACCGAAATGTTCGGTAGAGCGAGGCTAACAGTTACAGCCGGCATTCTCTCAGCCCGCACGTACGGCCTCTTCGCTAGTTGTTTTCAGCCGGTCCAAACTAGTCATTCAACAGTGTTTTTCTCTAAAAAAAAATCAGCACCAACCAGCCTAAACCAGCACCAGCACCAATCAGCGAACAGGCCCATAATAAAAAAGTCTTCACCATGTTTCACGTGTTTCTCTTATAAAGTTTTTTTTGTTATGTCTAAACCGACTGTAAGCTTACATTCCGCTTCTCATATCTTCTCCACCTCAGCATTTAGTCAGCTTACAACCTGTTATTATACTTGCTCCGCATAAAACTTGTAAGATTAATTGGAACAGCTGCTGAAGCCTTTGAGGAAGCCGGTCATGTCAACATCAACATAAAACTATGAGCCCGTTTGGAGGGGCTTCTCTTGGCTCCGGCTCCGGCTCCGACACTGATTTCACGAAGGAGCCGCAGCCCCTGGGAGCTCTGCCAAACACAGCCTATATGATACAAGCATCTCGGTGCATGACCAAATTAAAATAGTAGTTCAGGACTCTTAAGTCCTGATACGCCTATTAGCCAACTCTTATTACACGTCTATTTCTACAAAACTAAACACAGTAGCTCCGCTATTGATAACAGTATCTATCTTGTTCAACAGCTTAGACTGTCTCCAACGATGAGAACCTAAATATAACACTCATTCTCTAATTTGGGTCATGCACAGGGAAAAAAATCCCCACCTAAAATTTAGCTTCTCCAACAGACAACCCAAATCACTCTCCATCTACAGTACACCACTCAAAATATCTCCTCTCTCTCCCCTCGTCACTTCTCTTCCCCTCCCTCCCTCTTCCTCCCGATCTCCAGAAAACGGACAGGGCGGCGGCGCGAGCGGACCTCGGCGGTGCCCGGACCTCGGCGCGGTGACGGGCACCCTCGCCGGTGGCCCCTCCCCCTCCGCCTCCTTCCTCCCTCTCTCTCTGCTCTCGACCTCCTCTCTCTCTGCCCTTTCGGTCTCTCCCCTTGCCCTCTCTCTCTCTTCCTCGCTCCTCGCCCCGAGCGTCGCCGATCCCTGTGCTGCGCCTCGTCCTCCTCCTTCGCCAGGACCCTGCGCCGTGGCGGGGCGCACCACCTGTGCCTGCGCACCGCGCTCACCGTCTCTCCTCTTCGAGTCAGCTGTGGGCGGATCCGGTCGATTGGGCGTGGCGGCGCCCCTTTCCCGGCGGATCCGACCTCGACGTCCGCGCAGATGGCCCCCACGCGCGGCAGCGTCCTCTCCCACCGGGGGCGCGCATCCTCCTCCCCCACCTGCGGCGCGCGGTCGTGGCTGCTCCTCCACCGGTGGTGGCTCCCTCTCCCTTTCCGGTCAGCGGCACGAAGGCCGAGAACTACCGCCTCGCCGAGGCGGAGGCCGCCGCCGTCGCCACTTCCGTGTCGGAGCCGTCCAAGGATTGGGTCGAGGAGAGAGACACAAGCATATTTAGGTTCCCACTCGACTCCCATGCAAATTGGGTCTTTGGTTTGGGTACTCCGTTGCGCCGTCGTTTTTTTACCGAAAGCAACATGCACGGCGTATATTTGGGTTTGGGCGGCGTGATGGCTACCCTGTCTAGGAGACAGTCTTACATGATGAACTGAGCGCCGGAGAAGAAGCGCAAAGTCAGGCCAGGCGAGAGCAATCTATGCAAAGAGTGACAAGACCGAGGAGGAAGACGAATGATGATGATGGCGTATCTTTGGACCTTCTCTTCTCCCCAGGGAGAGGCTGCGTCATCAATTCACCTCCATCATCACACTTTGCTGTTGACAGCCTCGTCGTGTCTGCAGCTGCAGTCCAGAGTGTGATGACGACCAGAGCATTGCTCGTGAAAGGCTGAACATGAACACACACCTACTACCCAGTACCGATCCGCTGCTCGGCCTTGAGCTCGAGGGCTGGCTCCGGCTCCGGCTGGCTATAAATAGGCCCCCCAGGCCAAGCATACCTGATCGCATCGCAGCAGAACAACACAACCGATCGAGCTCTTCTTGCTCAAGCCTCCTTCCACACACCACGTACACACACACACACATCATCATCATCATCATCATCTGCCTTTGAAGCTTGAAGGCCAACCGATCGACCGCTTCAGACACTTCAGAGAGAGGTGACGTCCTCTCGCTTGCATCCAAACGCTAGTGTTAGCTGTCGTCTCTTGTTCCGTTGCTTTAATTTGTCTGCTCAACCGCTGTTGTTCATGGATGCTTCTTCTCTTTGCGTGCATACAGATACAGGTAGTTTTGGGGTGCACATCGAGCGCAGGGATCGACCGATCGATGGAGCGCGCGGAGAACGAGCGGCTGCGGAGGATGGCGCAGGGGAAGTGCCTGGAGAACCTGCTCATCATGCAGGAGAACGAGTGGATGCGGAGGAAGGCGCAGCAGCTGGACCAGGAGAACAAGGCCCTCCTCGCCGAGCTCAAGCAGCGCCAGCAGCAGCACCAGGGCGCCGGCGGCCCTTCCGGCTCCGTCTCCGGTTCTGGTTCCGCCGCCGCCACCAACCTCAAGCCGGCGAAGGCGGCCGGCAAGCAGCAGCAGCCCAAGTGAAGAAGTATCCACTAGCCAGTAGCCACTGCTCGATCGTGCATGCACGCATGCATGCTTGTCTTATCTGTAAATAAGTACTAGTACTAGTAGTGTAGCAGGTAGTAGCTGGTTACTCTACTTAGCAGTGAGTGGAGTGCATGTCGTCGTAGAACCAAGGAGAAGCTAGGAACCAACGAATGATGGTGAGAAAACGAAGCCAGCCAGCAGTGGCAGCATTTTGTGCTATGTATGCATGCAGCAGTGCAGTACTTAGCTTGTCAGTCAGTGAGCAATTCATCATCATTCGGCTTATATTTGACGATGCTTATGCTTCGATGCCGTGCGTCAATTTCTAGCACTCCATTCTGCATATATGTCGCGCATTCGCCTTTGCTTAGTTATTATAGTTCATAGAAGAAAATAGGGAGATATATTAATACATCAGGATCAGGTTGTATCTAGTATAGCTGTGAATGACTCCCTTTTTCAAAATGTGAAACGGGGAACGAGCACGAGAGCCCCAACCTGAAATTTTAGACTGACGATGCCGGGATAGAGCGGATGAGATCAAACAGGTCCATGACCAGAGCCTCTCGCGTAGAGGTTTGGGCTTCGTTTCATACGAAGCCCACAGTAGACCAAGCCCAATATGGGCCCCACGTAGATAAATAAGCTTAGGCCTAGCATTAAATTCAGCCCATCGTCTACCTCTGCCAACACATCACTAGTAGTACACAAAAGGGCGATAGTCCTGGTTGAGATCCCGATACCTGAACCGTGACTTAAAAAGGGCCCGGTCCGTTCTCTGGCCGGTGCTGGTGCGGGTTTGAGCGGGCTGGTGCTGGTTTTTTTAAGAGAAAAACATTGTTGGCTGGTTGGTTTGGGCTGGTTGAAACCAACAAGCGAACAGACTGAAAAGGTCTGTGCGAGGCTAAAAGGTGATTTGTAATTCGTGGAAGTCGAACATAAGACCCCATTCGTTGCATCGCGCATAGTGATCACCCCACCTACAAATAACATGTGACTATGAATGAGATGTTTTTTAATTAACCCATAGTCTGGGTTGGTGTTACCAACCGGAACTAATGGCTCAAGGCTCTTTAGTCCAGATTGGTAACATCAACTGGGACTAATATAAACCCTTTAATCAGGGTTGGTATTACTAATCAGGATTAAAGGTCCTTCGACGCCCATGAAACTTTAACCCGGGACTAATGCTCACATTAGTCCCAGTCCCAACTCTAACCGGGACTAATTTATTAAACCGAAGGTCTATTTTCTACTAATGCATGGTTGATATGTGCCCATGTGTCTCGATTGGTGATGAGTGATTGTTAGGAGATGATCGAGCTTTATTGAGTTTGGAGACTAACCTTAGCACGAGTGTGGTGTTGTGCAACATGTCTCTTGGCTTGTGCTCAGGTGTGGAGCCCAGAGACGACCGACAGTTATGGAGAAGGTCAAGCAGGATCGTGTCGTGCCGATGGAGCGGTGAAGGACAAACAAGAGGCTTGGATCGAGGGAACGAGGGCCGGAAGACTGACCGTGGGTGGTTGACACCTGGGGAACATCAACAAGCAAGTATATATGTGGAGGAGTAGACCGTGTTGACCAAGTCAAGATGGTAGTTGACCAAGTCAAGAGAGAGGCACGAAGGACTTGGTGATCGGGTCATCAAGGACGAATGGTGACACATGTTGAGATCGTGGAGGAGGCGTAGCGGATACGCTCCTCCAACTGGGTTTGATGGTTTGGGCCTCAAAACCACCGGTGGATGGTTTTGATAGGTTTGGGCCTCAAAACCCGGGATGAAGTTCGGGATGGACTTCAGGGCGGCACGTGGCGTCATCGCAAAGCTTGTGTCGAGGCGAAGCAAAGTCATGAAGAGCTCGTGGCCATCAGATGCACCGATCAAAAGATGGACCATTTTGCCCCCGGGGTGGACCATTTTGCCCCTGAGGTTAAGTGGTTTAGCAAAATATCTAAAGGCAAGTATGAGGATTGTGTAATAGCTTTCTAAATAAGAGGGGAGGCTGCCCCAACCAGCCTATCTCTCTAGCTTTTGTAATGTAGAAACAACTGACAAATATTCTGTTCAACCCATCAGGCCAGGGGCTTCCTCTGCATAGGATCAAAAAATGGCCTCCTTAATCTCATTTTCACAAAAGGAACTTCTAATAGCTCATTTTCCACCTCTGAAGCTTTGTCAACGCTCTCCCAAAGTCCTCTCCAATCTTCACTCACATGATAGCTTCAAAACCAAACAACTGATGCTCAAGCGTATCTATAGTTCTAGTAATCTGTCCAGCAAGACTCTCTAATAGCAAAATCCTCTTTTTCCTTTTGCTTTGATTGGCTACTGCCTGGAAGTAAGCCATATCCCTATCACCTTCTTTGATAATCCTATCTCTAGATCTTTGCTTAGCTTTTATTTCCTATAACTTCTAAATATTATCCAAAGTTGTATATTTAGAAAAAAAATAGCTTAACAAATCTTCTATCCACCCTTATAGTGAGACAGAGCCACCTATAAGCTCACGTAAACTCCATTCCAAGAGACATAATGTGAATTCATGATTTAACCCTGCACAAGTTTGTATCACTTTACACATGATTACCCTAACCAATTTTCCATCGCACTTCTTTGTATCCTGATGTATCTATTATCAAAGTACTTTTAGAAAAGATAAATATTATATACCAAAAAACCACTCTAGACTTCAATAAACAAAAATATAAGAGTTAGGATAGAGATATCTCACTTTGTTACTACCAAAGTTTATTGATTTGCATTAATGAGACCAGGGTTTTTCATTTCTAAAGTTTAATACTTTGTATCAATCAAACATGACAGTCTACACATCCATTCATCATCCACATAACTACATGAGTTATGAGAGATACAATTAACTGAGGGAACCAAAAAGTTAATTTTTAATCCAAATCTTCATCCTTCACATCCTCGATACAATAGTCAACAACCTCCTATTACATAGTTAGATGGGCTATGAGGATAAGGAGGTAGTTTCATGACCAAGATTTGATTATGAGGATAAGGAGCTAGTTTCATGACCTAGATTTGATTGGTAAAATAGTTTTGACATCCTCTATGTGACCTACTAGAAATGTTCCTTTCTCTCCCTCTTTAGTGTCTTCAAATTATCTAACCCTCGCACAATCTTCATTGGCAATTATGTGGCATTGTAGTGCAACATTTCCTCTAGGAAACCTTTCATCATCATTTGTGTGACCATCGTCTTCCATACCATCATCACCCTACTATCATCCATCATAACATGATTGGCATCATAAAATTCATCTTCCACCTCGCCTACAACCCCTACTTTGTGTGTAGTGGTGTCTTGGTTGATGTGCATCTCTCACCAAGATGGTTCCGAACCATGTAGTTAACCATGAAACCTTGCTTGAACAAGTATGATATGATCGCATTGAATCTTTCCATACTATATAAGAAGTCACAACATGGGCAATATATAAATATTGATTGTCCTCTTAATCAGCACATGCTTTTCAATAGCTTTAATGATTTTGTTCATATCTTGGGTAAAAGATAAATTGGGTCTTTTCTTCGTGTACATCCATGACTAGTCCATCTTTAGCCTCAATGAAAACATATGAATGAATCAAAACACTATTCACATCTAAAGTCAAACATTAACTAATAAAGTTATTAAATAAAATGTATCAACGCCTTCAAAGTTTATAATAATTGGTTTCAAAAAACAATAGGACACCATGGCAACTATTTGTAATGAGTGGTGTAAGGAAAATTGACCCTTGACCCATTTAGTTTAGATTTTGGTGTTTGATGATTAACATGACCAAGTTGGACTAATGTATTTGCAAGTGTTTATTTTGTAGTTCAATAGTATACACATGTGGACTTGGACCAAGTTGGAACAAGAACCCAAAGGAAGTCTTTAGAAGATGTATTGACGACTCACAAGTGAAGCTAAGAGTCCAAGACGCAAGAAGGAAGAAGCTCGCACGATCAACGGACAAAGAAACAGAGAACGGGCTGCTGCATAGTGTGCACCGGATACCTATGCGTACACTGGATGGGGCATCCAGAGAGCATGCAGCGCGAAGATTCAGCAACCAGAAGACACTAGATACCTATGCGTACACTTGATACCTATGTGTACACCGGCTGTGTACACCGAACAGCTATGCGTACTCCGGTGCATACACCAGATTGGGGTTCCAGAGAGGTCGCAAAGTGAGTTGGAGGAGGCCAAAAGGCATTGGATGCCTATGCGTACACCGGATACCTATGTGTACACCGGACATGTATACATAGGATGTCTATGTGTACACTGGATACGTGTACAGTTCTCTAATGTCGGATTCAAAAGCTCCAACGACTAGCTGACGTGGCTGCACCAGACGTCTCTCGTGTAGACCGATACAATGCACAAGCTTTAATGTGTAACTAAGTGCTCAAATACCGTTGAGTGCTGGGAGGTATTTTAACATTTCCTTGCTCCACCCTAACAGTCATCTCGACCATTCCCTTCCCAAGTGCCACCAGAGTAGCTCTCTCTCTCTCCCTCACTCACCATTGGAGCCCCTCAAGCTTCTCCCTTTGATTCCCTTGCAAATCTATGAGAGTTTGAGCCTCCAAACTACATTAGAGAGCTTACCAATCTATTCTTCATCTCCTAGAGCACTTGGTTCGCGTTCAAGATGGCAGATTGTGTTCGTTACTCTTGGAGCATGCTCCTAGCCGGCTAGAGCGTCGCCCGTGGAGCTTGCGAACTTGTGTGGCAGCCCTAGGAGGTTTGTAATCACTCTAATCATCTAGTGAAATCATAGCTTCCAACGGCTATGTACTTGCTCTAGGCTTAGGCTTAGGTTAGTTACACCACAGCTTATGTACTTGCTCTAGGCTTAGGTTAGTTACACCATCGCTTATATAGTTGCTCTAGGCTTAGGCTTAGTGTTTAGTGAGGTTTGCATACCTCTTGCCATAAGGTGCTTGCGCACATTGTGTTTGTACTCGACGGTGCTTGTAGTCTTATGAGACTACACCAACCGCGTTTGTGGTGTGGCCACCACCGTGTACTGAGGGAACAAGGCCCACGTTATTTTGGCCAGAAGCTTGATAGTGAAGACATCGGGGAGATGTCTGAGAGAGGCTAGCCGGAAGGCACTTCGGACACCCACTTGTGCGTGGAGAAGGCCCGAGGCTATCCATGGAGTTACTCAACCGGGAGCTTGGCCCTTGCGCGGGTCTCCAACGAGGACTAGGGGGAAGCATGAGTGCTTCTTGATACCTCGATAAAAATACCGGAGTCATCAATGGGAGTTTGCATCTCTACCTCATCTTTAACTTTTGCATTTATATTGCAATCTTAGTTGTGTGCTTTACCTTTGCTAGCTTACTTGATAGGCTAGTTAATAGGATTGGAACATAGGTTTCATAACTCTTTTACGGTAGAGATAGCAACATACCTAGCAAAACCATAGTTGCAAATTTAGATAATTTATTTATTGCATAGGTTTTTCTTAGGTTGAATTATAGGCCTTAGTTAGAAATAGATTTTTAAGTTGCTTAATTTACCCCCCTCTTAGGCATCACGGTCCCTTTAAGTGGGTTAAAAAACATTAAGGGTCCGTTTGGATCCTTGGAATTGAATTTATTCTAATAATTATAATTTAGGCATAGATTAATTAAGCTAATATAGTTGTATATGGAATATATTTGTATATTTATTGTTTAGGCATACAAGGGACATACTTATATGTTGTATTTTTATTTTAGGGAAGTGAGTTGAAGAGTGTGCTATAAGTTGAAGAATAGAATTATAGCATAGTGATCTATATAATCCATTTTCATCTCCCACCCTATGAATTTGAGACAGGCTCTTTTGTGAGTTTGGGAAAATTATGGAATGTTAAATTCCGAGCCAAATAGCCTAATCCATTATGTAGATTTCAATTCCTCCAAAATGAAGAGATCCAACGGCCCCTAACATAAGACCTTCTCCTAATAATGCATTAATTAACATTGAAGAAAATGTTGGTGAAACAAGCCAATGTGCCAACAATTAGTTACAATATATGGTCTATGTAAGTTTGCACAATCCTTATTTATTGCAATTGTGTTCACAGTTTAGGAAAAATCTTCTCATCACTCCCCCTCTCCATGTATATCTAGGTCTAGATCTAAAAAACTCCCCATTCGTGGTCAACCTCCAAAATCTATATAAAAGATTGAAATCATAACAACATAAATAGAGAATCATTGAGCATACTCCATGCAAGCGAGTTGGGCAAACAATTAAAACGGTAAAGTAGCCATCATGCCTCTGTCTATATGGAAAGCCTAATTAAACAAGAAAGCAAACTTCTAAAATACATTAGAGATGACATTATCTTACCTCTTAAAGCCAATTAATTCGAAGATTCCAAGGGCAAAAATATCCCCCCTGTTTCTTGAACCACTCCAAAAAAGTATGATTTTTAGGGTTAGTTCTAACAGCTCCTGAAAAAGATGCATTTCTAGGGATGGTTTGCTTAAGAGAATCAACATCAAATACATTTCCATGGACAGTTCGTAAACTACGGTGTTGTTGGCCCAGCTAGAGGAGGTTGGCTATATGAGCTACCGCTAGAAAAATAAGGTGATCATGAAAATAATATGTGTAGTAGTGATGCTTATTAGTTAGATGTCCAGCTAACAATTAACTTGCCTATTAGATGAATGGTCTGGATCCATTCCAGCTAATTTTAGGAGCTAACTATATTACACTACGAGAATTGTGTTGATCCATGACAATTTTTTTGTGATAGATTTTTTTTCTGTCACAGATTACCTAAACCAGACATGGGTTCTCTTGAAGCCCAACCTTGGGCCCAGAATTTCTCTGACGAAATTCAAGAACCCTCACTATTGACGTCTAAAATTCGTCATAAAAAAATTGTGCAGCATTGGAGAATTGAACCTGCAACCTCTTGGTTCTAATGCCACACACATGACCACTACAATACTACATTCTTACGTGTTAGAATTTTGAATAGCTTATTTTATTCGAAATATTGTTGACTTTGAATTGTTAAAACAAAGTCGGATGGAAAAATAACCAAAACAAAAGTTGTAGATCTCGATGAGTTCTATAACTTTGTTGTTGACGACGTTTTCATTTGAAATCATTCACTATCTCAAAATTCTTTTTAAAGTTCTCATATTCAGAAATTCAAATTTTGAATTAACCAACCGAACTCAGATGGACAAATGACCAAAACAAAAGTTGTAGATCTCGATGAATCCTACAACTTTTTTGCTTACCACTTTTTCTTTTGAAATCATTGAGTATCCTAAAATTCTGTTTAAAGTTCTCATATTTTGAAATTCAAATTTTAAATTGTCTAAGCAATGTTGGATGGAGAAACGATCAAAACAGAAGTTATAGATCTTGATGAGTTCTACAACTTTTTTGTTTACAACTTTTCCAATTAAAATCATTTACTCTCACATATTCTTAAATCTCTCACATAGTTTATGAAACTATATGAGAGATATGACAATTTGTGAACAATGTCTACTAACACTTTATCGGATGGAAAAATGACTAAAATAAAAGTTGTAGATCTTGATGAGTACTACAACTTTTATTTTCATGACTTTTTCAGTTCAAATCATTTGGTGTTTCAAAATGTTGCTTGAAGTTGTCATTCCTTGAAATTCAAATTTTGAGTTGTTCAAACAAAGTCACATGGAAAGATGGCCAAAGTAAAAGTTACAGATCTTGATGAGTTGTACAACTTTTATGTTCATTACCTTTTCATTTGAAATCATATGCTCTTTCAATATGTTTTTTCAAGTTTCCATATTTTTGAAATTCAAAATTTGAATTTTTCAAACAATGTCACATGACAAGATGGCCCAAATAAATTGCTAGAGCTTGATTTTAGAAAAATTTAGAAAAAAACAATCACATTTGGAGTTAGTATGAGGGAGAAATACTAGTTACAAATTTTAGCCACAGATTAAAAAGAGAATTGACACTTGTTGGGTAAAACTTGTAACTAGTCTTTCTAACTCATACTAACTCTAAATGGGATGATTTTTCCCAAACTTTTCTAAAATCATGCTCTATCAAGTTTTTGTGTTCTTACTGCTATTATTTTGGCAATCTTTTCATGTGAGTTCGTTTGAACAATTTAAATTTTGAATTTTGAAAAATGACAACTACAAATAAGATTTTGAAACACTAAATGATTTCAGCTGAAAAAGTCATGAATATAAAAGTTGTAGAACTCATTAAGATCTACAACTTTTATTTTGGTCATTTCTTCATTCGATAAAGTAGTATTAAACATTGTTCACGGATTCTTAAATATCTCACATAGTTTATAAAACTATATGAGAGATATGTCAATTTGTGAACAATGTGTACTAAAACTTTATCGGATGAAGAAATGACCAAAATAAAAGTTGTAGATCTTGATGAGTACTACAACTTTTATTTTCATGATTTTTTCAATTCAAATCATATGGTGTTTCAAATGTTGTTTGAAGTTGTCATTTCTTGAAATTCCAAATTTGAATTATTCAAATTTAGTCACATGAAAAGATGACCAAAATAAAAGTTGTAGATCTTGATGAGTTCTACAACTTTGTTGTTTATAACTTTTTCATTTGAAATCATTTAGTATCTCAAAAGTATATTTGAAGTTCTTAAAATTTAAAAAATTTCATACGATGTTGGACCTTAAAATGTTGCTTAGATTCAGCCCAAACCAAGCCCTATTCTCTCAGTCGTTGGTTCTTGAGATGAACGGCTGCAATGCACCAGACTTCGAATAAAACCCTATGGCCTCCTCCTCAGCTGCAGCAGATATCAGCGCCCCTGTAGCGCCTCTTTTCCCCTTCTCCCCATCCTCGCATCGAGCACAACAGCGGCTTCCTCAGTGTGCCCAAACCCTAGCTTCACACTCCAGATCGAGCAGCTGCTCGCCAGATCTTGTCCACGCGGATCCATCCCTTGGCGCCGTGGACCATGCCCCTCATCGACGTAGAAGCTGTCTCCCCTGGTGCGGGAGACCCAAAGATGCGCCTCCTCTAGCTCGGGGCATCCATGAGCTCTCCAGGTTTGGAGTCCTGGCAGCTGGCTCCTCTCCCACCTTCCACGACCACGGTGGTCACGACAAACTGCACGAACAACGCAACCATGACAAACCAGCATGGAGGCCTATCCGTGTGGCGCAGGCCGCAACTACACACGTGGTGCAGGGGCTGCTGCTATCACATCCGCAACGGAGACGACATGGCAACGGCTGGCTCCACGAGCTGAGAATCTCCTTCTATCCCCTTTTTATTTATGAGAAAATGGCGATTCTGCCATTATGAAAAATGGGCTTCGCACTTTTGCCATCCCGCAAATGGGATTCACCCATTGAAAGGATCTAGCAAGTGGCCTAGAGGGAGGGTGAATAGGCCTTTTTCTAAAATTTAATCAACTTATGAAAACAGTCAAAATGCGGAACCTCCAGGTTTGAGCGCGGAGGTTCTGGGACTAAGCGTGGAACCTCCAGGGATCAGAGTATGAAATCGATCTACTGCAGAATTTAATGAATGAAAAATAGATCGAATGTAATACTAGACTTCTTGGGGAGTATGTTGAGCTATCCAAACAATCGGTTGCACCTAGAAGATGAGGAATTCGTAGATCGGATGCAAACCCTAAAAATCATTCCAAATCATAAGTAATAGCAACAACAACAGCAATCACAGTGAATATAAGGATTTATCCTATGGTTCAACTCGCCATAAAGGCTTGTCTACATCCATGTTGTTGAGGTTAGCCACAAAGGCTATGGAGTCTCTTTCAACTCGCTCCTCTTCTCCAACCTATCACCAAGGTGAAAGCTCTAGTTTGATTTTGGTGAATTGATGAAACCCTAAGTGCTAACCTAGTTTATCAAAGTGATCATGAGATAGGTAGCACATTTCAAGTGGTGAAACAAATGAAGATCATGACATGATGATGGTGATGCCATGATGATGATCAAGTGCTTGGACTTGAAAAGAAGAAAGAGAAAAATAAAAGGCTCAAGGTAAAGGTATAAGTGGTAGGAGCCATTTCGAGTGCGGATAGTCCGACGGTGCCACTAGCGCCCTATACAGAAAAGATAGGGTTTCACAGAGTGCACCGGACGCTGGTCACGTGGTGACCGGACTCTGGGGAGGAGCGTCCGGTCAATTATAAAGAAGGTGGTACTCTCGGCCTGTTACCGGACACAGGCCACTGGACTCTGGCTGAACACTGTTCAGCGTTCGGTCATGCTGATGTGGTGGTGCACAGAGAAGACGAAGAGTGATCGGACACTGGGCGAGTCTGGTCGGGGGTGACCGGACACGTCTGGTCATGAGTGGAACCTTGTAAGTGCAATCAAGCCCTATTGTGGGTTTTGGTATTGATGATCACCAAATTAGGGGACTAATGAGGTTTATCAAGATGACAAGCAGGGAATCAAAAAATGAGGATGATGTACAGGTTGCAGGTGTCCTAATTACAAAAGGTGGCCATACCTAGCTCAAAGGAAGTTTAAATTATTTTATGTTTTGAAATTGAGTTTAGGAAAAGCCGTACTATTAAGAGGGATTTTAGGACAGTTGGTCAACTATTGAACTAGATGCTCAAATTCATAGATTTATATCCTCTCACCTAGTCAAAACAGCCAGCCAAATTTCATATCATATTACCTGTTTTGGCTTGGGCGGCAGTGCCGCCCTGTTAAGAGCGGCAGTGCCACCCTTAACTGACCATTGGGCTCGAGGGGTATTTATACCCTTTAGGCCCGGCCCACAACGGTTATCTTCTTCACTGAGTCATTCTGCTCGAAACCAGACAGAACCAGAGCTCACCTCTCTCCTCCATTGTTGCTCCTTCATCCCTCAAGCTAATCCTTGATTCCAACCATCAAAACTTGAGAGAAAAAGACAGCAAAACTCGATTGGAGAGAAGATCCACTGATTCCCAAAGTCTAAGAGCATTTGGTTCACGTTTGGCTGATGGTTCTAGGGTTTGTTACTCTTGAAGCTTCCTCCTAGCTGGCTAGGCGTCGCCCTTTTGCTTGCCAACTTGTGTGGCAGCCTTGGGAGGTTTGTAACCTCATTCGAAAGCTAAGAAATCACTCCTCACTTCAAGAGTTCACTCTCTTGATTTGAGAACGAGGGTAAGGCAAGCCTTTGTGGCAAGCTCAAGCCTTTTGTGGCTTCCTCAACAATGTGGACTTAGGTAAACCTTTGTGGTGAGCTAAACCATGGGATAAATCTGGTGTCTCACGTGCTTCATCTTATTTACTTGCTGCTTTACCTTATTGCTAGCTGTTGTTAGGGTTTAGTTGCTCGATCCACTTTTGTGTGGAGTTTCTGTGGTATTCAGTCTTTGAACTGGATCTTGTTTTTTATTGCAGGATTAAGCAGCTAGTGGGGTCAGGTTCATCTCTGTAAAATCTCAACTGTGTTAGATTTATTTTCGTAGAGCGACAGTGCCGTCCGGTAAGGCCGGCAGTGCCGCCCTCTGTTCTAACAGAGTTTTGAGTTGAATTTTTACAGGCCTATTCACCCCCTCCCTCTAGGCCTTATTTATCTTGCTATAGATCCTACAAGTGGTATTAGAGCGAGGTTGCTTCGTATACGCTTCACCGCGTGAAGTATGAAAGAAGGAGAAGGTTCGGAGACCGTTCGCATTGCGGATGCGAGTGGTGTGCACGTCGAGGATGTTGGCAGTAGTAACGAGCTGTCCATGTCCACAGCGAGTGATGCCACCATCAAAGAACCCAAGACCACCGATGTCGAAAGAAGAAAGGCAAGAAAAGAAAGAAAAGCCGCCAAGATCGCAACAAGAGAAGCTAGAGAAAAGAAGGAAGAGCAGTGGCTCAAAGACAAGAAGAAGAGAAAAGAAGCTAGAAGAATCATAAGAGAGGCAAGAGCCAAAAGAAGGGCAGCAAGAGCTCAAGAGAAAGAGAAGAATGAGTATGATGCATCATCTAGTGAGCTCTCTAGTATCTCGGATGGTGGAGACGATGATGTGTCATACCATGCTTCAAAAGATAGCAAGAAAGTGAAGAGCAAGGACAAGAAGGAGGATAGCAAGGACAAGGGCAGCAGCAACAACAAGAACAAATATGCCGCCGTATCCTTTAATTATTCTTATTTGTCTAACCATAACAAAAGGTCCTTTATCAATGTACCCGTAGGCAAGTTGCCTCAGTTTGATGGGACAAACTTCGCCAAGTGGAAGCACTTGATGAGCGCCTATCTTGTAGGTCTTCACCCCAGTCTTTGGGAGATTGTGGTGAGTGGATTGCAGCCACCGGAAGATCCCAAAGCACCAACAAATGAAGAGCTAGCTGCGGTCCATCTCAATGGCCAAGCCACAAGTATTCTTCTTAGCTCCTTGGATGGAAATGAGTACAACCGAGTGATGAATGTCAATGTTGCAAAATAGATTTGGGACACTTTGCATCTAGCACATGAAGGTGTTGATAAAGTAAGGAAAGCAAAGATTGATTTGTTGATGGCTAAGCTCAATAGGTTCATGATTGTTGATGGAGAGGGGCCACAAGAGATGTTTGATAGATTGATGACCTTGGCGGGCAAGATTAGAGGTTATGGATGTGATGAGCTTGATGATCACAAAGTGGTGAAGGTTATGTTGGAAGCATACTCACCAAGAAACGAGACCGTAGTCACCTTGATTAGAGATAAGAAGAAGTTTGAGCACTTCACACTAAATGATGTGCTTGGAAGATTGTTGACATTGGACATGCAAAGAGAAGAAGCAAATGAGAGGAGAAGACTTGGTGAGTTGCAAGCCAAGCTAGAAGGCATGAAAATCAAGGAAGTAGTTCTCAAGACCAATAAATCAAGCAATCAAGGCACCTCCAACAAGGCAAAGGGCAGCAAGCAAGCATCAACAAGTCAACCCAAGGAAATCAAGTCAACTCCACAAAATGATGATCCAAGTTCATCCTCAAGTGAAGATGAAGATGATGGGGCTGATTACATGAAGATTGATGACATGGCTTTGTTCATGAAGAGCTATCACAAGGGGCTAAAAAAGAATGGGTATAAAATAGTGCAAAGAAGGTTCCCAAACAAGAAGAAGAGGACTTGCTACAATTGTGGCAGCACGGAGCACTTCATTGCTAAGTGTCCCTATGACAAGAAAGAAAACAAATACAAGAGGGACACCAATGAAGGCAAGCATGAGCACAAAAAGAGATACCAGCAAATGGAAGAGGCACACATTGGGCATGAGTGTGACTCAACTAAGGAGTCAAGTGAAGAGGATGTGAAGGTTGCAACCGTGGCCATTCAAAAGCCATCCTCTACACCAAGACTCTTCAACAACATGTCCGATGATGATGAACACAGCTCCACTCACATTTGTCTTATGGCAAAGGGTGAAAAGGTAAAACAAAGAGCCAAATCTCCTCCACCTCCTAGTGACATCTCTAGTAGTGAACTTAGTGATTCTAGTGATGATGATACTAGTGATGTTGAGGAATATGCTAAATTGACTAAAGAGTTGGATCCTAAGACCAAACTCTTCATCATAAATCTAATGGAGGAATTAGAAAGTGTCAAAGCCGAGCTAGCCGATAGAGATGAATATCTTGAGGAAACCGAAAAGATGTATATTGGCTATAAGGAAGCTCTTGAGTTAGAGAGAAGTGAGATGGACTCTTTGAACAAGGCCTTGGCCGAAGAGCAAAGAGAACATGCTCTCACAAAGAAGACAAATATTGCACTCAATGACAAGTATTGTGTCTTAGTTGAAAAGCACAACAAACTTGAGAAGCAATATAATCTTCTATGCGAGAGCAACCCACTTCCTTCTAACACAAATGACACTTCTATTCCTTCCACTAGCCAAGGATGTGGAAAATGCTATAATCTTGACTTAAATGTTTATTCCACTAACCTTGCAAACTTGGAGGTTATGAAAAAGGAGATTGCTAGGCTCAATGCTATGTTAGGAAAAAAGGTGCATCGAAGGGAAGAAACCTACTGGTGGCAAAGTTGAAAAACCAAAGAGGCCACAATACAAAGGTGAAAGAAATCCACGCATCAAAGATGGGCTTAGGCACACTCATGGAGGTAAAACCAATGGGAGAAAGGTAATCAATGGATATGAGTGTGTTCAGTTCGTGAGCAAAGGGCAGGAAGGTATAGATAGGTCTGCACAGATGGTGGCACAAGGCCAGCCTAGAGCAGCACCGTAGCCTACGGGTGGTAGTGCCGCTGTGAAGGGCGGCAGTGCCACCCCCCACAGAAAAGGGAAGACCACCTCCTCCTCCTCTGCTCATGTGAAGCCCAAGAAGAAGGTGTCTCATCCTGAACAGGTTGTTCAGAAACCAAAGAAATCTATCTGGGTCACTCCAAATAGATATGCTTATCAACCAAAGGCAAAAGCACCTCAACAATGTTTGAATTCTAACTTTGTTTTGTAGCACAACAACAAGGGAAAAGTGTTTGCCAAGTTTGTTGGCAATGGTCGAAATGTTTATCATAATACTTTCATTTGGGTTCCTAAAGTTCTTGTGACTAACATGTAAGGCTCCAAGAATATTTGGGGACCTAAAATTAGGAACTAAACTTGTGTTGCAGGCATACTCCTCCGATGGGTCAAGTTGGGTGCTTGACAGCGGCTGTACAAATCATATGACCAGAGAAAGGAGTATGTTCTCATCATACTCCCCAACTACAAATTTAGATGAGAATATCATATTTGGTGACAATTCAAAAGGGGGTGTGATTGGACTTGGTAAAGTAGCTATTACACTTGATCATTCAATTACGAATGTCTTACATGTTGATTCCTTGAAGTACAATCTGCTGTTCGTCTCTCAATTATGTGAGATGGGCTACAATTGTCTCTTCACGGATAATGGTGTGAAAGTCTATAAGAGGGAGGATTCCTCTATTGCCTTTACGGGTCGCCTCAAGAACAAGCTTTACCTAGTTGATTTCAGCAAAAGTAAAGCTAAGTTTGAGACCTATTTAGTGGCAAAATCTAGCATGGGTTGGCTATGGCATCGCCGACTAGCTCATGTTGGGACGAGGAACTTGGCCAAACTCCTAAAAGACAACCACATCCTTGGACTAACCAATATTCAATTTGAGAAAGACAGGATTTGTAGTGCTTGCCAAGCCGGAAAGCAAGTAGGTGTACCTCACCCACCAAAGAGTATCATGACCACCACACAACCGTTGGGAGTTGATTCACATGGATCTCTTTGGACCGGTCGCCTACATAAGCATCGGGGGTAACAAATATGGTCTAGTTATTGTTGATGATTATTCCTGTTTCATTTGGGTGTTCTTTGTTTATGATAAGTCCCAGGTGCAAGAGAAAGTCAAGATATTTGTGAGAAGGGCACAAAGGGAGTTCGGTCTTCCTATCAAGAAGATAAGAAGTGACAATGGGACCAAATTCAAGAACACTGTAGTTGAAGAGTTTCTTGATGATGAGGGCATCAAGCATGAGTTTTCAACTCCTTACATCCCTCAACAAAACGGTGTAGTAGAGAGGAAGAACCGTACACTTCTTGATATGGCAAGGACAATGCTAGATGAATACAAGACGTCGGACCTCTTTTGGAGTGACGCCGTCAACACCGCTTGCCATGCCATCAACCGTCTCTACTTACACAAGAAACTCAAGAAGACTTCATATGAGCTTCTAATCGGTAACAAACCAAAGGTGTCATACTTTAGAGTGTTTGGGTGCAAGTGTTTTATACTTAACAAAAGACCCCAAACCTCTAAATTCGCACCTAAAGTTGATGAAGGCATTCTTATTGGTTATGGATCAAATGAGCATGCCTATCGTGTCTTCAACAAAACCATGGATAAAGTTGAAGTCACGATAGATGTGACATTTGATGAATCTAATGGCTCTCAAGTAGAGCAAGTTGATTCAAGTGTTGTAGGAAAGGAGGATCGACCATGTGAGGCAATCAAGCAAATGGCTATAGGCGACATTAGGCCACAAGAAGATCGAGCCACTAATGATGAGGATCCCTAGGATGTTGCTGCACAAATTTCCACTGACGTACTCCATCGACAAGGGCAGCACTCACCTGCTGAAAATCAGTAGGGCGGCAGTGCCGCTTTTGAGGGCGGCAGTGCTGCCCCATCCACCTCAGCAGCAGCTCCTTCAACTCCTATTCCACCACTTCAATGGCTCAACCTGGAGCCTATCTTTGAACAAGAAGAAGCTAAAGTTCTAGAAGAAGAACAAGGAGGTGTTGAGCATCCAAGGCTACGTCAAACTATACAACGGGATCACCCCGTTGACAACATCCTTGGGAGCATTCGAAAGGGGGTAACAACTCATTCACATTTAGCGATTTTTTGTCAATATTACTCGTTTATTTCCTCTTTGGAACCTCTCAAGGTAGAACAAGCACTTGGAGATCTAGATTGGGTCATGGCCATGCAAGAAGAGCTCAACAACTTCGAGAGAAATCAAGTGTGGAACTTGGTGGAAAGGCCCAATACCAATGTCATTGGTACCAAGTGGGTTTTCCACAACAAGTAAGATGAAAATGGCGTGGTGACAAGGAACAAGGCAAGATTAGTGGCCCAAGGCTTCACTCAAGTAGAGGGCTTGGACTTTGAAGAAATATATGCACCGGTGGCAAGACTTGAAGCAATTCGAATGCTTCTAGCCTTTGCTGCTCATCATGAGTTCAAGCTGTACCAAATGTATGTCAAGGGTGCATTTCTCAATGGCCCAATACAAGAGTTGGTATATGTGGAGCAGCCACTGGGGTTTGAAGATCCCAAGTTCCCCAACCATGTCTATAAACTCCAAAAGGCGCTCTATGGGTTTAAGCAAGCACCAAGAGCATGGTATGAATGCCTTAAGGAATTCTTGCTCAAACAAGGCTTTGAAATAGGCAAAGCTGATCCTACACTCTTTACTCACAAAGTTGGAAATGATATATTTGTGTGCCAAATATATATCGATGACATAATATTTGGTTGTACTAACCATGTGTATTGTGATGACTTTAGTAGGATCATGACTAAGAGATTTGAGATGTCCATGATGGGCGAGCTGAAGTTCTTCCTTGGATTTCAAATCAAGCAAATAAAGGAAGGGACGTTTATTAGCCAAACCAAGTACACCCATGACATGCTTAAAAAGTTCGACATGGTGAATGCCAAGCCTATCAAAACTCCCATGCCAACCAATGGACATCTTGATTTAAATGAAGAAGGGAAAGCCATAGACATCAAGGTATATCTTTCCATGATCGGCTCTCTACTTTACTTATGTGCATCTAGGCCGGACATAATGCTTAGTGTGTGCATGTGTACTAGATTTCAAGCCAACCCAAAAGAGTGCCATCTAGTGGCTGTTAAGAGAATCTTGAGATATTTAGTACACACTCCTAACCTTGGCTTGTGGTATCCCAAGGGCTCCAAGTTCAATCTACTTGGCTATTCGGATTCCGATTATGCCAGTTGCAAGGTAGATAGAAAAAGCACCTCAGGGACGTGTCAATTCCTTGGACGGTCCCTAGTGTCTTAGAGTTCAAAGAAGCAAAATTGTGTAGCTCTTTCCACCGTCGAGGCCGAGTATGTTGCAGCCGGTGCTTGTTGTGCTCAACTACTTTGGATGAGGCAAACCCTTCGTGATTTTGGATGTCAATTCACCAAAATCCCACTCTTGTGTGACAATGAAAGTGTCATAAAGCTTGCAAACAATCCCGTAAACCACTCAAGAACCAAACATATAGACATCCAACATCATTTCTTGAGAGACCACGAAACCAAAGGAGATATCGAAATTCATCATGTGAGCACCGAAAAACAACTAGCCGATATCTTCACTAAGCCTCTCGATGAGTCAAGGTTTTGTGCTTTGCGTAGTGAGCTAAATATACTTGATTCTCGTAACGTGGTTTGAAATATGGCACACCTCTGTTTGACAACCTAGCAACATAGGAAAATGATCTAAAAGGATATTATATTGTGTTTCAAAACCATTTCAAAATGCCAACTAAGTTTCATGACCATTGTCTGTATTGTTGAGTGCTTACTGGTCATGATATTTAGATAATATATATCCATATCTGAGGTGAAGGAGGTCATAAAGTTTCAGCGTAATCCCTGCAAAATTGGCAGGGCGGCAGTGCCGCCCATTATGGCCGGCAGTGTCGCTCTCTGAAAACTGGGCCATTTTCTGCCAATTTTGGCTGGGTTGCGGGGCCCGTTTTCTTCTATCTACTTCTTCTCTGGCCCCTGACCCAACTCTTCCCTTCTCTCCCAGCTGACGCCGATGCCCGTGCTCTCTTCTTCTCTCTCAAGCACGTGCCGTCGCCGTTCCTTGCGGTGTGCCACCCCGGCAGTGCCGCCCCTACAGCCGGTCGAGACTTCTCTTCACTGGCCCCCTGCTGGAAGCTCCTGGCCGAGCCGTTTCTCCTCTTCTCCCTCCACTCCATCGATTTGGAAGCAAGGTGAAATCCTAACCCCATTCGATCTATGCAATGTGAAGCTTTTAGTCATGGATTTCTGGTTCTAGGGGGAGTATGAAGGGTTTAAAAAGGTTTTTTTATGGTTGAATCGAATTGATTTTGAATTTCACCGTTGGATGATTTTGGGGAGAGCGGCAATGCCGCCCATGGGACCATTAATGGCACCCCTAGCAGATTCTAACTGCTATACTCAAGCTCATAAATCCGATAAAGTTCATAATGGATTGGATTCATTTATCAAAAAATTGTTTCTAAAGTTTTTCATACTTAATCTTTCATATATTTTTCATTTAGACTGTGATTACGAAATTATGATGATAGATAGACACTGTTGAAAGTAGGATTTAGCCAGAACGAGAAAGGTGAAAATGAACTAGTAAAGCAACTTAGGGCGGCAGTGCCGGCCTCAGGGGGCGGCAGTGCCGCCCTACCATGCTGAATCCAAATCCAGCAAAGCTTCCTATGTCATTTTCAAAATTCTTTTTCTTGTTAAAACCTGCCTGCAGCTGTGTCTAACTCATTATCTTATACAGTTTCTTATCAAGTCTCATTTAATTGCATAGATGGACCGAGAAAAGAGGAAGGTGATGACAACTAAGCAAAAGGTTAAGAGAGGTAGGGGACAAGCAAGCTATACTCCCAGTGACAGAAATCTTGATGAAGACCTGGCTGAAAAAGAAAGAACTCAAAGGATGGGAATGACTATTCGTGTGTGGCCTAATTCTCCTCTGCACATTTTAAAGTTTGATAGCAGCTACATGAGAGATAACACTGATGTGTTCAACCTTAATCCTCCCCAAAATAGTGACAATCATAAGGTCATTGATTATTCCATGAGTTGGAAGAAGACTGGTGAACCTAGAGAGATTGATCCTTACTCTTCTGACAAGTCTAGTGGCATCGATTATAGATTTTGGAATACTTTCCAATCTGATTTTTATGCCACAGCCATTCCGTCTAAGCCAAAGGGCAAGATCAGCAAGATGCAGTACATTGATTTTGGTGACTTGGAGAGCAGAGATGATCATTAGTTTGCTACAGCCATCAAGACTGATGACCGCTTTGAGATGATAGATATCATGAGTTTTAGGTAGGGAGATTCTAGCACAGTTCCATGCCACTTACTATTGGAACAGGGAAGTGGATGAGCTTTATTGGATGACTGATGGGCGACACTATCGCATTGATTTTGTCACCTTCTGTCGTATTCTTGGTTTTGGACACATCCACAGGGGATATGAGAGGATTCATAATGAGCGTCGTCATGAGCCAATGGAAGTAAGCTTCATGTGGGAGGATCAAAATCTTGCAGTTCCTGATTGGTCAAGGACCAAGCTCAAGAGCTTCTATTACATTATGAACAATCTTTTCAGGATCACTCTCAACCCCAAAGACAATACAACAGATTTGAATGGCTATATCACTAATGTGTTGTCTAGGTTTCCTAGTAGTGAAAAGTTTAATGTTCCAAGATTTATTTGGGTTGAGCTAGCATATGCCATGGATGATGGGAGGAGATCTTTGCCCTATGCTCCTTACCTCATGTTTATGATTGAGAGAGTGACTGGCATGTGGTTCCCTAAGGATTGTGAGCACACTGTTTACAAGATCAAAAAGACCCATGGTGGCTTAGGGGGACTTGGAATACCTACCCGGCACACTGGTTCTGGAGGACTTGGAGATAGTGGGGCAGTAGGCTTTCACTCTTTTGGAGCTACACATAGAGATATTTCTGAGCCATCCAGGGCTAGGGAACAAAAGAAGAAGTCAAAGTGGGGAAAGATGAGTACATGGATGAAGGCAATCTTTGCTCATTGTGCATATGCTTCACAGACTGCTTATGAGGATAGAATGGAGAACAGGGAAGCAGTGAGGCATGCTAGGGAGATGGTAGGGCTGCCACCTCTTCCACCAGTGCAGTCGCCACCTCAGTTTCCTAACTTGCCTCGCCTTTCTTCTTCTGATGAGGAGCAGGATCAGCCACATGAGCACCATGATGAACAGCCAGATGATCAGCAGCATGGGCACTCATATGAGCCATTTAGTCAGTACTACGGGTATCCTCAGGGGCAACATTTTGAGGAGCCCTCAAGGCAGCAGGACCTTGGTGCAGAGATTCACCCTACGGAGGTCGATCCACAGGTTCATGCAGCCTTGTTTCACACATATTCTAGGAGACCATGTCCTTCGACGGATCAGCCAGGGCCTTCTACTTCAGCTGGGGCAGCACCTCCATGACGTTCTGCATGCTTCACTTCACACACCCACGTCGCCGGACGTGCCCGTGTCGACTCCGACAGTGATGAGTGACTTCTCTTCTTTTTCTTCTCGTTTTGGTACTTGTTGCCAAAGGGGGAGAAAATTAGAGGGGTCAACAGATTTTCGACGCCATGTGTTCTTTGCTGCTGGGCCTGATGTTTAGATCTGATGAGAGTAGTTGTTAGGTTGTGAGTTTGAGAGTCATTCAAAACTCTATTTTATGAAATTATGCTACTTTGTGACTTAATTTGCTTCGGATATGGACATGTATTCATGGTTACTGTTTTAGCTTGTCATATTCTGAGTTTAGATTGTTTTATATTCATATGATCTACTATAGGAATCTGATTGCTACCTGACTAATATAGTCAGGACGACAGTGTCGCCCTTCGGGGCCGGCAGTGCCACCCTGTGTTGTATCAGCCAGGGTCTTATGTGCTTGAACTGATAAAACCTGTCATATGCATTAAGTTTACTCCTGTGACACTTTGTTCAGCACCCCACAGCAAACATGGATATAGGGGGAGGTTCCCATCACACCTAAAATGTGAATCATGGCCTTTTATGTCGAATTGAGAATTTAAATCTCTATTCACATATTTAGGGGGAGGCTCCTACACCCATTGTTCAAAAATCTCAGTTTAGATTTCATATCATTTGTAAACTCTAATTGGGTTGTCATCAATTACCAAAAAGGGAGAGATTGTAAGTGTAATCAAGCCCTATTATGGGTTTTGGTATTGATTACCACCAAATTAGGGGACTAATGAGGTTTATCAAGATGACAAGCAGGGAATCGAAAAATGAGGATGATGTATAGGTTGCAGGTGTCCTAATTACAAAAGATGGCCAGACCTAGCTCAAAGGAAGTTTAAATTATTTTATGTTTTGAAATTGAGTTTAGGAAAAGCCATACTATTAAGAGGGATTTTAGGACAGTTGGTCAACTATTGAACCAGATGCTCAAATTCACAGATTTACATCCTCTCACCTAGTCAAAACAACCAGCCAAATTTCATATCATATTACCTGTTTTGGCTAGGGTAGCAGTGCCGCCCTGTTAAGAGTGGCAGTGCCGCTCTTAACTAACCGTTGGGCTCGAGGGGTATTTATACCCTTCAGGCCCGGCCCACAACGGTCATCTTCTTCACTGAGTCATTCTGCTCGAAACCAGACAGAACTAGAGCTCACCACTCTCCTCCATTGTTGCTCCTTCATCCCTCAAGCTAATCCTTGATTCCAACCATCAAAACTTGAGAGAAAAAGGCAGCAAAACTCGATTGCAGAGAAGATCCACTGATTCCCAAAGTCTAAGAGTATTTGGTTCACGTTTGGTCGGCAGTTCTAGGGTTTGTTACTCTTGGAGCTTGCTCCTAGCCGGCTAGGCGTCGCCCTTGTGCTTGCCAACTCGTGTGGTAGCCTTGGGAGGTTTGTAACCTCATTTGAAAGCTAAGAAATCACCCCTCACTTCAAGAGTTCACTCTCTTGATTTGAGAACGAGGGTAAGGCAAGCCTTTGTGGCAAGCTCAAGCCTTTTGTGGCTTCCTCAACAACGTGGACTTAGGCAAACCTTTGTGGTGAGCTGAACCACGGGATAAATCTGGTGTCTCGCGTGCTTCATCTTGTTTACTTGCTGCTTTACCTTATTGCTAGCTGTTGTTAGGGTTTAGTTGCTCGATCCACTTTTGTGTGGAGTTTCTGTGGTATTTAGTCTACGAACTGCTATTGCAGGATTAAGCAGCTAGTGGGGTCAGGTTCATCTCTGTAAAATCTCAACTATGTTAGATTTATTTTCGTAGAGCGGCAGTGCCGCCCGGTAAGACCGGCAGTGCCGCCCTCTGTTCTAACAGAGTTTTGAGTTGAATTTTTACAGGCCTATTCACCCCCTCTAGGCCTTCTTTATCTTCCTGTAGATCCTACAATCCTTACTGGAAATGACTGGACTACTGTGTTGGTGCGTCCGATCACTTCGAGCAGCGCGTCCGGTCACAACTTAAATGCATTGATGACCATTGAGATCAGGCGATCAGCATTTGAAGCAAGGGACACATGGCAAAAATCTGTGGACCGAACGCTGGGGTCCTGCGTCCGGTCAATACGACTGGCGCGTCCGGTTGCCCTGATTTTTTAGTGAACAGAGGAGCCAACGACACTATTCATGGGGGCTCTCTATTTAAGCCCCATGGTCGGCTCAAGCTCACTCTCTTGGCCATTTGTATTGACATAGCAACCTTATGAGCTTAGCCAAAGCCCTCCCACTTATCTCCATCATTGATTCATCATCTTTGTGAGATTGGGAGAGAATCCAAGTGCATTGCTCGAGTGTTTGCATCTAGAGGCACTTGGTGTTCATGTTTTGCTGTGGGATTCTCTTGTTACTCTTGGTGGTTGCCGCCACCTAGATGGCTTGGAGCAGCAAGGATTGTCGAGTGGAGGTTGGTGATTGTCTCTGGCTCCGATCGTGGTGATTATGAGGGGTTCTTGATCTTTCCCCGGCGGAGAGCCAAAAGGTATTCTAGAAAATTGCTCGCGGCTTATGTGATCCTCATCTTGTGTTGGTTGTGTGGCACCCTATTGAGGGTTTGGCGTGTGATGCCAATTAGCGCGTGAACCTCCAAGTGAGTGAATCACCACAACGAGGACTAGCTTGCCGGCAAGCAAGTGAACCTCGGTAAAAATTCATTGTGTCATCATTTGTTTCCGAGGTGGTTGGTCTTCATTGGTATTCATTCTTGTGATTGATTGGTTCATTCCTTGACTCGGCAGTATAACCATCTTGCTCTCTCTCTTTACATTACCGTAAACTAGTTGTCAAGCTCTTTAGTGTAGCTAGTCGTGAGAGCTTGTTAGTTTGGTTAGTGTGGCTTTTTATTTAGCCTTTGAGAGCACACTAACTTAGTGTAGTGACATAGCCAATGTGTGGATAGAGACTATATAAACTATAATTGTGGTAGGTGGCTTGCATTTTTGGTAGGCTAGCGCAACACTCGCTTCGCCTCATATTTGCTTAACCAGTTTGCTAAATGTTGTTGTAGAATTTTTTATAGGCTATTCACCCCCCTCTAGCCATTAGGACCTTTTACAAGGCAATAGGTTAGAGGGTTCCACTAAGTCACAAAGGGTAACACAAACTTCTCGGTGCTCAACCACATCGGATTAGGAGCTACCGGGCAACCGCTAGCCGTCTAGGAGCCAAGCTCCAAGAGTAACGAACACACCAAGCGGCTAGGGCTTCACCAAGTGCACAAGAATAGAGGAGAAGGATCTTCTCGAGCTTTCTCACACTCTCTAGGGCCAAATCCCTCAAGGAATCACAAAGATTTGAGCAAGGGAGTTGGGAGCACTGAGCTTTGAGAGAGAGAGCTTCTATTCGTCAGGAATGAAGGAATGGAGAAGATGGCCATTGTGGGGCGAAGGGGTGTGGTATAAATACTACCCACATCACCCACAAAACGGTCGGGTCAGGCAGACCCTGGAGCCTCTGCATCAGGACATGGAGGTTCCGCGCCTGAGCGCGGAGGTTCCACGTAGACCAGAGTAGATAAGAATTCAACTCAGCTAGCTTTTTGTGGTCGGGATTATTTGAGTTGAAGATGGAGTTTTGAGCACTTGGTTCTACCCAGACCACTATTAGTATCCCCCTTGATAGTACTTCTTGTCTTATAACTCAAATTCAAAATATAAAATGAATTAAACTAGCTCTTGGAGCCATTGCAAGCCATCGATTCGAGTTGGGGGGTCTCCTCCTTTGTTTCTTTACACCCACGACTAAAGATATGTTGTCAAACACTTATCAATGCCATTAGTCCTTTAATTATGTAGTCAACATCACTAAAACCCATTTAGAGCTTGATTGCAGTTACAATCTCCCCCTTTTTGGTAAATGTTGATAACATAATTAAAGATTACATTTAATTGAAAGATTGAGCTTTTGATAGCATGAATACAAGAGCTCCCCCTTAATATATGCAATATTAATTTGAATTTAAATAAATGTATTCTCAAGACAACTTTGCATATATTAAGAGCAAATGTGAAAGATACATTGTATTCATGCCATCGTGGGGTGCAAAAAAATATGTCAAATAATAATCCGTGATACGTAGATAGTTTATGCACAAAAAGAAAAAGTTTTGGGTCTGCAGACCATGGAGCCTCTGGGCAGGAGCACGGAGCCTCCCGGCCGCAGAGCCTCCGGGGATGATCTCAGAGCCTCCGTGTTCTGCACACACAGAACTTTTTTGAACAGCAATAGAAGCATCTTAGAGATATAAACAAACACCACACAGATCTAATATGCTAGTAACATATGAATATAAAGAGGTTCTACCACAGTTCTAACATTACATTACACATAAAGTTCACATATCCATGTCCATGACCACCAATCGCCACACAAAGGCCAAACAAAGTATTATTACAGACCATTAAGATAGAAAGAGAGTTCGAAAATGACCTTGACTCTCACAACTCACAACGTCTACTACTACTACCACCATGATGAAAGACGACAATGACACAAAAGAAATATCTCAATCTTGCCTCTCTTCCCCTTTGTCAACAGGTGCCAAATAGGGAAAGAACAAGAGAGGTAAGGCACGGTCATCTCATTGCTCCTTGCTCCAGTCACTGTCATCATCATCTGCTAGGTCAGTCTGCTACCTACTGCCCAAAATAGTCCTCTCACCGGACTCCTCATCACTGTCACTCACGATAGCCCTATCGGCCCTGTGTGTAGTAGCTGTGTGCCTCTGTGGCCTAGACTGTCCTCTCTCACGTCTAAGGATGTTCATCCTCTCACCAAGCATTTCCTGATCATGAGGATACTCTATCTCTTCATCATCCTCACTACTGTCCTCATAGGTTGGAAACACTGGCGGTGGTTTAACCTCAAGTCCCAGCTACCTCTTCATGTCATTGATGTCCTTCCTTCCCTCATAAGCGAAATCCACAGTATATTGATACATGCAAAGTATGTTCTTGAGTAACGCCTTGAGTGTGCTCCCCCTGGATCTTTGGTGGGAAGAGGAAGGCCTGCTGCTGCTAGGTCTCTCTGAGGGTGCAGCTCCTGCTGCAGCTGACGTGCCAGCAGCCCCAACTAGTGCCTCCCAACTTGTGTGCTACCACTGAGTCAACCTATATGGCCTGTTCTCCACATCCTTCTTAAACTCGATGCCTGACACCCTCTCAATGATGTACATGATGTAAGGAGCATAGGGAAGGTCATTCCTAGCATCATCTAGTGAGGTGCTCAACTCAGTCCAAATGAACCTACTAATAGAGAAAGCAGCACTACCTGGAGCCATCCTAGCAAGCAAGTTCTTGGCATACTTCCTCAATGAAGTGGAGTCACCTACTTTTGGGTTAATAGTCTCTCTGAACAAGTTGTTCATGGCATAATAGAATGACTTCAAACCCACTATCCTACCATCAGCTAAGTCCCTCCTCTCATATGCAAAGACAATGTCCTCTAGCTTCAGGACATGCTATGTCTAGATGCTGTCAGCATACCTATCACCACTAGCAAACCCAAGCAAACGACCAAAAGTGGTGAAGTCAACCTTGTAGTGAACACCTTTCGTCATCCAGTGGAAGGTTTCATTTGCCACATCATGAAAGAAGGTGGCATGAAACTGAGCCAAAATCTCTCGGTCCCAATCATATTGGAAACCTATGATATCTTTCAGCCCATGCTCAGTCACTGCCTCAATCACTCTCCTAGAGTTTGGAGTGTTCATGCTCTCAATATGATCCCAATCTATGTATTTCATCTAAACAATCTTCTTCTCCTTGGCAAGGATCACTATCTTGTAGAAGTCAAACTGAAATAGTGACCAAAACCTGTAATCGATCCCTCTATCATTCAGCCAAGCATAGGGATTTGTTGCCCTAGCTCTCTTGGCTTGCACTCCCAAGTTGTGATAGTTACTGTGCTACCTTTGGACTCCATGATCATATATCACTAGCTCTCTCCCCACTGGGGCACCCTGATCCTGAACCATATAGGATTGATCAAACTCTAAGAATCGAGGGGGTGTATCTGGCGCACCAACTATAGGTATGGTCTTCCCTTCTCTTCCTCCATCATCGGCAGGTCCTTTTCCATGTCTAGCAGCACCAACACCACGACCAGCACTACCACGACTAGCATTACTACCACTGCCTCTTCTAGGTTGAGCTTTTCGGCTGCCTCAACCTCTGCCTTGCTGCCCACTACCTTGACCAACATCTTCACCACCACCAGCAAGCTCTCGAACAACTATCCCTCTAATCTGGTGGTTGATAGGATCATTGGAGCGCCTCGACCTATTCTCATTTCTCTAACCCGGATCACCTTCCATCTAACGAAAAGAACACGTAGAGAAAATAAGAAACAATGCTTAAACATAATAGCAACATCATAGTAGGTTTGAGTTGAGTTTTGGAGCAAATCAAGGCACTCAGTCTGTCCAGATCGTGGAGCCTCCGCGCTCTAATGCGGAGCCTCCAAGGTCCGGAGCCTCCACACAGATGCCTAGAGCCTCTATGTTCTGGCGGATGAGCCCTTAATTTGATTCAACTATCAACTCAAATCTAGCACAATGTACTATCAAATCCAGCACTAAGGAACTAGAACAACTCTGTCTATGCAAGAAATCGATCGAAAAGATAACCCAAATTGAATCCATGGTGGAATTAGGGTTTCACCTTGGATGTGAGAAATCAAAGGTGAGGAGGACGATGACGATCACAGACGGCCTCAAGGACTGCTCCTCTGCTGCGGGCACAACCGGGGAGCCAAGGATTTTGGCCAGTGATGACTGCACTTTCAAAAGACGGTGAAGACGGCTTCTTCCTCCTCGACAAACTCCCCCTGAGTCCCGACCTTCGGCACCACCACCACAAACGCCCGCACGACACAGGGGAGCGGGTGACGATGTGGCGGCGGCGGGAGCGGTGGCGTGACAACAGCAACGACAAAGGTAGGCGCACATGCGAGAGAGAGCGAGAATGAACGGGGGGCGTAGCGTGGTGAATGAGAAGCCTAGTAACTCAGGATAGTTACTAGAAGGGGTAAAAAAAGGGAAAGATGAAAATTGTTTTTGATTTTACCCAAACCCTAGCGAAACCGTCAGTGCGCGGAGCCTCCGGGCCATGGAACCTCCACACAGAAATGCGGAGCCTCCACGATCTGACATCGAGCAGAAACTAGGTCTATTTTCCAAGGAATTTCTAAGTGTTTTGATTATGGTCATGGAATTCTTGTCTCTTGTAGCTAGCCAACAAGTCAACAGACAAGATTGGACATAAGAACCAACATTTTGAAACACTCATGAACATTTTGCAAACCTATCTAGTTTAAATAGAAAATAACAATCAGGGGCATGCAATATTTCAAACCACGTTATGAGAGTCAAGTATATTTAGTTCACTCCTCAAGGCATAGAGCCTTGACTCGTCGAGAGGCTTTATGAAGATATCGGCTAGTTGCTTTTCGGTGCTCACATGGTGAATTGCGATATCTCCTTTGGTTTCGCGATCTCTCAAGAAATGATGATAGATGTCTATGTGCTTAGTTCTTGAGTAGCTTATGGGATTGTTTGCAAGCTTTATGGCACTTTCATTGTCACACAAAAGTGGGATCTTGGTAAAGCGACATCCGTAATCATCGAGGGTTTGCTTCATCCAAAGTAGTTGGGCACAGCTTTCATCGGCCACCAATACTTGGCTTCAGCGGTGGAAAGGGCTACATAATTTTGCTTCTTAGAGCTCCAAGACACAAGGGACCGTCCAAGGAATTGACATGTCCCTGATGTACTTTTTCTTTCTACTTTGTAACCGGCGTAATCAGAATCCGAATACCCAAGTAGATTGAAATTGGAGCCCTTAGGATACCACAAGCCAAAGTTAGGAATGTGTACTAAATATCTCAACATTCTCTTAACAACCATAAGATGGCACTCTTTTGGGTTAGCTTGAAATCTAGCACACATGCACACGCTAAGCATAATATCCGGCCTAGATGCACACAAGTAAAGTAGGGAGCTGATCATGGAACGATATACCTTTTGGTCAACGGATTTTCCATCTTTATCCAAGTCCAAGTGCCCATTTGTTGGCATAGGTGTCTTGATGGGTTTGGCATTTGCCATGCCAAACTTCTTGAGTATATCTCTTGTGTACTTTGTTTGACATATGAATGTCCCTTCCTTCAATTGCTTGATTTGAAACCCATGGAAGAACGTCAATTCACCCATCATGGACATCTCAAACCTCTTTGTCATAATTCTACTAAATTCTTCACAAAGAGCTTGGTTAGTACTACCAAATATTTTGTCATCGACATATATTTGGCACACCAATATATCATTCTTAATCTTTCTTGTGAAGAGAGTAGTGTCAGCTTTGCCTATTTCAAAGCCTTGCTTGAGCAAGAAATCTTTAAGACATCCAAACCATGCTCTTGGTGCTTGCTTAAGCCCATAGAGTGCCTTATGGAGTTTGTAGACATGGTGAGGATGCTTAGGATCTTCAAATCTCGGTGGTTGCTCCACATAGACTAGCTCGGAGAGTGGACCATTGAGAAAGGCACTCTTCATATCTATTTGATATAGCTTGAAATCATGATGGACAGCAAAGGCTAGAAACATTCGAATTGCTTCAAGTCTTGTCATTGGTGCAAAGGTCTCTTCAAAGTCTAGCCCTTCAACTTGAGTGAACCCTTGAGCAACCAATCTTGCCTTGTTCCTTGTCACTACACCATGTTCATCTTGCTTTCTCTCAAACTTGGCGCCAATCACATTAGTCTTGGGTCTTTCCACCAACTCCCATACTTGATTTCTCTCAAAGTTGTTCAACTCTTCTTGCATAGCCATCACCCAATCCGGATCCTTAAGAGCTTCATCTACCTTAAGTGGTTCCAAGGAGGAAACAAATGAGTAAAATTGGCAAAAATTTGCTAGACTAGATCGAGTTGTTACCCCCTTTCTTATGCTCCTAAGGATGTTATCAACGGGATGGTCCCGTTGTATACTTTGATGCACTCTTGGATGAGGTGGCCTATCTAAAGGTTGATGTAGGGGTTGGTTGTCATCATCAACATCAACTTGAGGCTCATTATCTTGAATATGTTCATCCTCTTGCTGATTGTTGTCCTAGGCCTCGGAGCCTCCGTGCTTAGGCGTGAAACCTCCAGGCCTCGGAGCCACCGTGTTCAGGTGCAGAGCCTCCACTTCCTACATGTTCACAGGACCTGGGACAACAGTTGGCCCTTGGAGTGGTGTTGAAGCATGGAGTGGAGGTTCTTCTTCTTTAGTTGCTTCAACTGGTCCCACATCACCTATGGCCATATGCTTGATTGCTTCACAAGGCAGCTCTTCTTTTCCTACAACATCTAGATCAACTTGCTCCACTTGAGAGCCATTAGATTCATCAAACGTCATGTCTACCATGATTTTAGTTCTTCTGGTAGAAAGATTGAAAACCCAATAGGCGTGCTCATTTGGACTATAACCAAGAAGAAAGCCTTCATCAATCTTAGGTGCAAATTTAGAGCTTCAGGGCTTCTTGTTAAGAAGAAACATTTGCTCCCAAATACTCTAAAGTATGATACATTGGGTTTGTTACTGGTTAGGAGCTCGTATGAAGTCTTCTTGTAGTACTTGTGAAGATAGAGGTGGTTAATAGCATGACAAGCGGTGTTGATTGCTTCGGTCCAATAGTTGTCTAAGTCTTGTACTCATCAAGCATTGTTCTTGCCATGTCAATGAGAGTGCGATTCTTCCTCTCAACCACCCCATTTTGTTGAGGGGAATATGGAGCCAAGAATTCATGCTTGATGTCCTCATCAAGAACCTCTTCAACATTGGTGTTGCGGAATTCGGTGCCATTGTCACTTCGCACCTTCTTGATAGGTAGCCCAAACTCCCTTTGTGCTCTTCTAATGAAGGTCTTCACCTTCCCTTGCACTTCACTCTTATCATACACAAAGAACACCCACGTGAAGCGAGAATAATCGTCAACAATAACAAGACCATATTTGTTACCGCCAATGCTAACATAGGCAACCGGTCCAAAGAGATCCATGTGGATGAGCTCCAATGGGCTTGAGGTAGTGATGATGCTCTTTGGTGGGTGTGGTACGCCTACTTGCTTTTTGGCATGGCATGCTTTACATATCCTATCTTTCTCAAATTGAACATTCGTTAGTCCAAGGATGTGTTCTTCCTTTAGAAGTTTGGCTAAGTTCCTCATCCCAACATGAGCTAGTCGGCGATGCCATAACCAACCCATGCTAGATTTTACCACTAAACAAGTCTCAAGTGTTGATTTTCTTTTGTTGAAGTCAACTAGGTAAAGCTTGCCCTTCAAGCGACCCGTAAAAGCAATAGAGGAATCCTCCCTTCTAATGGTGGTCACACCCTTATCTGTAAAGTGACAATCATAGCTGATCTCACATTATTGTGTTACGGGCAATAAATTGTAACTTAACAAATCAATATGTAAAACATTGGAAATTGAATGATCTTGAGTTATAGAGATTTTACCGACACCAAGCACTTCTCCTTTTGAATTATCCCCAAATACTATGTTTTCACTTGGACCATCCATTTGGGCATAAGATGAGAACATACTCTTCTCTCTGGTCATATCATTTGTACATCCACTATCAAGCACCCAACTTGATCCACTAGAGGAGTATGCCTACAAAACAAGTTTAGTTCCTTCTTTTAGGTCCCCAATTAGCATTGGGGCCTTGAGTGTTAGCCACTAGAATCTTAAGAACCCATAGAGATCTTTTCACATATATGTTGGGCTCATTTCCAACACAAGTGGCAACAACTTTACCAAGGTTGTTGCGTCTCAACACATAGCTAGAGGACATGCTCTCTTGGAATACATGGGTCTTGGGCTTGTGAGCATACTTGTTCCTCTTGGGCACAATTAGATTCTCCTTAACCTGCAGACGAGTGTTAGAAGCCTTAGGAGCTTGCTGCCTTGGTTGAGGTTGTGTCTTGTTCTTGTTTGTGCTGCTGTGCTTCCAGACCCCAGAACCTCCATGCTTTGGCGCGGAGCCTCCAGGGCATGGAACCTCTGCATTTCTACGCGGAGCCTTCGCGTTCTGCACAGGCTACACCTCACCAATGGTCTCCTTCTTCTCGAACTTGATACAAGACACTCCATTCACTATCTTCCTTTCACCGGTCTTGCCACCCTTCTTGTGTCTAAGATCATCTTTGATGAAAGGATGTCTTCCTTGAATGAACTTGGGCTTCTTGCTTGCATCATGCATGCACCCACTAGCTATGATATTGTTGAGTCTTGCAATTTCCTTCTTCATAGCTTCCATATTAGCAAGGTTAGTAGCACAAGCTTCTAAATCAACATTGTAGCATCTATCACAACCCTTGCTAGTAGATGCATTAGAGATCTCACTTGCCTTCGTAGGATGTGAGGTTTTATCCCAAAGGATGCTAAATTCCTCTTCAAGCTCCCCATTTCTTGTCTTGAGGGCATTGTTCTTTTGTTTAAGAGTATTTAGATCATCCTTTAGAGTAGCTATGACACTTTCCACTTGGTAAACTTCCAAATGTAAAGTTTCAACCTCACTACTTTCCGATGCAAGAGCTTTCTTGCAAGTAACATAGAGTTTCTCTTGTTTGGCAAGAGTAGCTTGAGTTCTCTCTAATTCATCTACCACCTTGGCTATGAAGTTCTTAGATTTATTATCCATTTTACTTACCAAGTTGTTTTGTGGGGGGTACGACCCCAGATACCCATGGCAGACCACATGGGCCGCACCATCAGAGGTGGCCCAGCCAACAAGATCAAGGCGTGCACGGCACTGGTCGACGTGCACCATAGGATATTGTATAATACCAAATAGGATACTTTCCTTGTAACCCTACCCCTCTAGAGTATATAAGGAGAGGCAGGGGTCCCTTAGTGGACATCGATCTCCATATATCTCATATTCAATACAATCCAACAAAGACACATGACGTAGGGTATTACGTCGATCAGACGGCCCGAACCTGTCTAAATCGCTGTCTCTACGACTTGTGTCACCATCCGGTTCCTATCATGCGCACCTCTACCGATCAATCTACCTTCGTGGGATACCCCTCGGAGGACTGCCGAACATCTTTTGTCGACAGTTGGCGCCCACCATGGGGCTCGTGTGCACCGATCCCTGGCGAACTAGATGGCGTAACTCAAGATCAACATCCTTCGCGGCAACTCGGCTGATCGCGTTGACATCTTTCGACAACCACGGTGCACGTCTTTGTACGTGAATTGACACCGCCAAGCTCCGACTACGTCCGTCCTACTCCAACACAAGATCAACTTCGTTCTAGCTGTCAAGTGAGCCACCAAGCGGGATGCCCGCGTTGCTGACCAGATAACGCCATACGTCACCGACCAGACATTCTATCTAAACCTAAGTCATGCTTTAATATTTTTCTAAATATTCTCCAATCTTCGTATATCGCTATAATGTTTCTCTGAGTTGTTTTCTCCATGTTTGCTCTCTAAATGATTTTCCGAACCCCCGAACAGTCATGTTGACGCTCGGATGTCCCCAGAGACGGCCCTGTCTCTGGCTCCTCCCTACACGTGCATGAGCATTTTCCCTCTGCGTTATGGGTGGTCGGCAGCGGCTCCTTAGCGACACTTTGTTCTTCCTACACGCACACGGGCTCCGCGCTCCGTGTTATGGTTAATAGGCTAGCTAGGGCTGGAGACTCAGCTACACACTAACTGGTCGGGTGGTTTATATTAAATATAAATACATCTTCAGAATAACACTAAGTGTTCACACCAACTGATCGCCGAGCTGCATACGCTATTTCATCACCATTGCTGATTCTTCTCCGGAGTTCGTATATTTTTACATCATGTACTACCCGTTCTACATATTTGTATTACAGGATCATCGTCCAGGTGATCGGGCCACCTGGTGCTTGGACTTCTCCACCGATCAACTGCTCAGACCGCTAGGTTCATGGACTTCGTCGCCGACCAGTTGATCGGACTTTTCGCCGATCGCTTCTACTCAATGTTCACTTCGCCACCGACCAGTTCACCGGACTGTTCGTCGCTCATGCTTCATCGCTAGTTACGCTAGGGACTCCTCAGTGGTCAGACATCGCCAGCTACGTCGTTCCACATATTTGTATTACAGGATCATCGTCCAGGTGATCGGGCCACCTGGTGCTCGGACTTCTCCACCGATCAACTGCTCGGACCACTAGGTTCATGGACTTCATCGCCGACCAGTTGATCGAACTTTTCGCCGGTCGCTTCTACTCAATGTTCACTTTGCCGCCGACCAGTTCACCGAACTATTCATCGCCAGTTACACTAGGGACTCCTCAGTGCTCGAACATCGCCAGCTACATCGAGGACTCCTTGGTGGTCGAACATCACCAGCTATGCCGGGGACTCCTCGGTTCTCGGACATCGCCAGCTACGTCGGGGACTCCTCGGTGCTCGAACATCGCCAGCTACGTCGGGGACTCCTCGGTGCTCAGACATTGCCAGAGACGTCGGGGACTCCTCGGTGCTCGAACATCGCCAGCTACTTCTGGACTCCTCCTTATTGCTACGTCTCATCGGTGGGGCTCCATGCTGTTCGGATCAGGGTGCTGATGTTGGGCAGCACATCTGGGGTCTTGATACGCGCATGTCAAATGACGTCGACAAGCTTTTAGACTTCTTTTCTTTGACCCTGCTACAAGATTCATTCTTCATCTTCCAGCAGGCTCGGGGACTAAGTGGCTACACTTCACCTGGCGGTGAATGTAGTGCTTATTTCTTGATTTACCCTCCTTATTGACGGAGTCTAAGTGGCTACACTTCTCCTAAGTGGAAGAATTTTCAAATTTTATCTTGAGCCCCTTACATCCTTCTAGCAAGCCTTACTTGGCTAAGTCCAAGGTCTCCTAACCAGTTAAACTGGTCGGCATTGACTCTCACCGCCCAAGTCACCAGTTAAACTGGTCAGTTTCGACTTCCACTGCTCGGATCACCAGTTAAACTGATCGGCTTCACATCAAAGTGCTCGGACTTGTTCAAGACAGCGTTGCTCAAAGGATACAAGGCGCTTAGGGACTAGCTTAGCGGGGGTACGACCCCAGATACCCACGGCAGACCACATGGGCCGCACCATCAGAGGTGGCCCAGCCCACAAGATCAAGGCGTGCACGGCACTGGTCGACGTGCACCACAGGATATTGTATAATACAAAATAGGATACTTTCCTTGTAACCCTACCCCTCTAGAGTATATAAGGAGAGGCAGGGGTCCCCTAGTGGACATCGATCTCCATATATCTCATATTCAATACAATCCAACAAAGACACATGATGTAGGGTATTACGTCGATCAGACGTCCCAAACCTGTCTAAATCATTGTCTCTGCGACTTGTGTCACCATCCGGTTCCTATCATGCGCACCTCTACTGATCAATCTACCTTCGTGGGATACCCCTCGGAGGACTGCCGAGCATCTTTTGTTGACATGTTTACTTCATCATCACTAGATTCATCACTAGAGTCTATGTCGGATCCATCACTAGATGGAGGAGAGGGTTTATGCTTGGACTTAGGTTTTACCTTTTCTTCTTTGCCCATGAGACAAAAGAGTGTAGACCTCTCCTCATCATCGATCAAGTTGGTGAAGAGCTTTGGTGAAGAAGAATGCTGCTTGATAGCAATTGTTGCAACTTTTTTTGTTTCTTCTTCACTTGAGATATCATCATTTGAATCCCATTCATGACCAATATGAGCTTGACCCGAGTAGTTCTTCTTCTTGTGTTGGGTCTATGTAACAGAACCACCCAATTTATATAAGATCAAGTACGGCTGTCCCCGCTAACACGTTGACACACACATACTTTCACTTATATAAACTCGGTAGTCCGCCGAGTGTCCCGAAAGACCTCGGTACATCAACATCACAACCAAGATCGCGTGATTAAGCAAATACACATCACATACACAGGGTTGCAGTGGAAATAATATTACATATGGGTTCACATATAAAAGTACAAGTTTGGGTTTCAAAACCGCTTAGTGAAAACAACATAGCTTTCAAATGATTACATTAATATAAGTTCTAAATATATTGCTAGCATAAGTGACATCATCCGACAAAAGCATATAGATGAGAAGTAACTATAGAATCAACGAGCCCACCGGCGGTTAGCCACCATCTTCAGCAGGCCGAGAACTCCACCTGCAACATGGTGGGATAAACCCTGAGTACTTGAATGTACTCAGCTAGACTTACCCGTCATAAACCAAAAATAAATGACACCAAGGAGTATGCAAGGCTTTATCAGTGGATCTTGCTGGACAACCTTTTTGCATAAAAGCTGGAGTAACCATTAGCATTATTCACCTGTACTAGCATTGACTTTTAGCCATTACCTACCATCTATATTAGCACCTGTACTAATCAACCATTTGATTTAGTTGCAAACAATAATAACCATATCAGGTATTTCATGGCTCATCATAATTCTCATCATCATTATCATCATCATTTAACCATATCTTTATATTTAGTGAATCTACGTTGCCGCTGCTCAGTCAAGTTCTCACTATCCGGGAGAGACAGCGATTCGAATCGATTCCTATCCAGCTGGAGGGGTATTCCTAAACACAAACCCTGCTTCCCCCGTCAGGGTCGCAAACGAGTCACCTTTGGTACGATTCAGGAGTCGCGAGTCCGAACAGATCGACATTCTCAGAGAACCACTCTGCCAAGGTTGTTCAGGACTCTAACCCGCCTTGGACTTATGCCAATGGCTCTCCGCACATCCTTACTACCTCCAGAATGCACGCCACTGCTCACGTCCCTGGCCTGAGTCGAGCTACTACGCTTCGAGGTCGGAACGACTTATCCGGCCAGCTAAGTGTTAGGCTGCGTTCAACATGACATGAGGACGTATAGCGTATCGGTCCTTAAATGACACAGACGGGGATAGATTCACACCCAAGACCTCCATGCCTTGTTGCTGCACTACCGTCCTCCCGTCCGGTCTCTTTTTCATTATTAACACATGGTTCTTTTTCATGATAGCCATTATAGCCAACCATGACCAGAGCTCATCCTACATCTCGCAGGTGACAGGAAATCACCCGACTTCTACCGGTCTAAGCATAGCTAAGCATCATTCGATCCTACGCTTAATTAGGATTCATAGGATTTTATCTGGACAAGGTAAGGATATAATGCAACAATTGGTTCCAACCAATTCCTATACTTAATGCATCATCAACAATAAAAGATACTCAAGATATTTGTAAAAACATGAGAGACTTAGAATGCTTCGGGGCTTGCCTGGGATCCGACACAAGTCAGTTCAGTTAGCTTGCACCTTCTTGGTGACACCTTCGGTCTTGGCACTTGCTTAGTCCTTCCATCTTCGGGATATATCCACCAAACCAAATCTTCGGGTTTGGCTCCAACATCGCATCCTTCACGTGGTGCATCTAGCGTACCTAGATGAGATGCAATATACAAGTGCATAAATATGAAGAATAGTACCATGAGACGCATCACAAAATAGCAAGCAAGACAAGCATAGTTTACACTAACACACTTAAGTACTTTGCGATGCTTAACTTAAACATCACACAATCTATCATGCTAAGATGGCAAAGAAGACGACAACACCAAGCATGACACAAGTTTCCCAAGATCTCAGGTGCTCTAACTCAGTCATCATTCAAGGCATAAGTCACACTTAACAATATACAAGCAAACACTATAATTAGAATCTACCAATTTCTGGACATGCAAACAGCAGCTACAAGATTTAGCTATAACTGGAGTTACACAAATCCAAATGACTTGCAAAAAGATATTTTGGAAAGCTTATGAAATTATCTACATTTCATCTATAACCATCACAGCATGATTCCTAAGTTAAGTAGGTCGAAATTATACCTTTACAGAAACTGGTTCATACAAAACAGAGAGCAACAAATCCTGTATTCTAACTTTAAACAGTTGTAACTCACACACTACTCAGCCAAATGATACCAAATTTTAACAGCAGCTAGATACATAAATTATCTATGACTTTTGTATAAACAAGTTTCACAACAAAGCACATTATCATGAAGAACTTTACTAAGTTCCCAGATCTGTCCATAAACCACATCGGCAAGAAAATAATTATTAACTTATGTTGCAAATTCATAATTGGGCAAAACCAACTTTACCAACATTTCACACATGACTAAAGAACACCAAAAAGCATGGTGCTCACCTCTAAATAAATTTTCTTAAAGCATTTCTTAATTTAATTAGACATCAAGGTGTATTTATGAACATATACTAAAAATGCACAATAAATTCTACAAAAATTACAGTAGATCATATATCCTCTCAATAGTCTACTGTATAAATTTCATACCATTTGCATAAGTATAGCTACCTCTACAAAAAAGACAATTTGCTATTGCAAGAAATCATGTGAGAGCGAGATAAACCAATAACTCACTCATACTTCATCCAATACTCATGAAATTTTTACCACACATCAACTATCACATGAGTAGGATGCCACAAAAATTTCACTTCATTTGGAGCCCTAGATCTGCAGTTATGGAAAATAACAAATTCAACTAGCATTACAACCTTACTACACAAATCTATTTTACCGCAACATATTGAAACTAAAACATGCCATATCATAGATCTAATGCATAGAGAATTTCACAAGGATTCCAAAAAGTCCTCATTTGCTATTTTACGAATTTCCTATGAATTACTATGAATTTCCAAAGATTCAGCAAATTACTATAAATAGGTCCTTATCGGCACTATTCATCTGAGTCTACAGGTTCACAGAAAGGCCCCTCCCTAAACTCGAATTCGAAGCCAAGGTCCCTACTCGCGATTTTTGAAGGAGCTGCGCAGGAGCCCGCCGTTTGCCGGCCGGAGGATGCTCGTCGGTGGCGGGGAAAGTGGCAGGGAGGGACCAAGGGTCGATGTGCACCGGCTGGGCTCCCCAGCTCGGCCCGAGGCGGCCTGTGGCCTGCCGGCCGCGCGAGCAGGCGGAGCGCCGGTGGCTGCTCCGACGGCGACGGCGCTACGGCGGCTGCGGTGGCCGGAAAAGTGGAGCAGAAGGGGCGGCGCACGACGGGGAAGGTGGTGGCGCACACGGTAGGACGCGAGGGAGCCTGGAGCGGCGGGGACACGGTGGCGGCAAGCTTCACCGCCCGGCCATGGCGGCGGCGCACCGTTCTACGCACACGGCGACGGCGAGCGCGAGCAGAGCAGCGAGAGGTGGCGAGCGCGAGTGAGGAAGGAAGTGGAGCGCTCGGCCGGGGCTCTCCTCATCCGCAATGGCGCAGGGGCACGCGGCATGGAGGTGGGGGCGCTGCTCGTGCATGGCCACCACGCACGGGGCACGCGGCATCCGTTGGGGCATTTCCGCGAACACCTGGCGAGCGATGGAGTGAACATGGTGGAGCGCAGGTTTGGGCCAGCTACCGGGCCGATTTGGTCCATGGGCCCAAAACGAAGTTTGCTCACCTCGGTCTGCTCTACATTTCTTATTAAGGGTGCCAAGTCATTTGAGCAACAGATCAGCGGTTAATTAAGCCTTAATATGATAGTGTCAACATGTTGATAACGGTCACGGGAATGCGCTTTAGGAGGTCAAAACTTGGTCAAACTCAGTGCAACTTTTTGCATGCTCTTCTCCATAATATAACCTTTAACTTTTATTTTGGGGTCAAGTCAAGTTGCCTAACGAAAACACGAGAACGTGGAATGCCAATGGCGACGACGATGAATTCCGGACTTAGAAAAATTCTAAGTCTGAAAACAGCCGCTGATTCAATTTTCGAGCCTCTGTTTGACTTAGTTCCAAGTTGATCTGGCTCTTGTTGCAAAAACAAAGTTTGTTCTACATGATATGGACTACAACTTTCATTTAAGGTCCAACCTCAAAACTGGTATAGAACCTACTGTTCTATTTTGACCAAAGTAAGATCACGATGAAGCTTAAATTATCCTTTTTGATCCATTGGAGCATTTTCTGGCCACCTGCTCAACATGAACCCTTCATAACTTTTGTTCATGAGTGCAAGTAGAGTTGTTTGAGCAAGGTACCAAGGTTTGGTTGACTTCATAGGTTTCCATCCACTTGATAAAGCAATTCATGCAAAGATATGACTTATCATTTCATCTGACTTTTTGATTCCAAACTTCATGAAACTTTTCCACGGGTCTAGATGGATGCATGGGGATGTAATGTACATGGAATAAGCATGTTTAACATTACTCTTGCATAATCTTAACAAGGGTCCATATGTAAGCAAATGTGCGTGGCCCAAGTTTAAGTTGGAGCTCCATCATGTAGATTTGATCTTGACACCTTCATTACCACTCGACATGTAATGTTTGAGCTCAAACCCATTGCTTAACTGGTGACAAACACCTGGGGTGTTACAGTCTTGTCATCTTTCTTGTAGCGGTTCTTCTTATCTTTCTTGTCCTCTTTGTTCTCATAAGGATAATCGGCAATGAAATGCTCCATGCTTCCACAATTATAGCATTTCCTCTTTTGCTTATTGGGAAATCTCATCTTTACAAACTTGTACTCTTCTCTTTTCAACCCCTTCTTATACTTCCTCATGAACAAAGCAACATCACCAATCTCACCGGAAGACACTTCATCATCTTCATCATCACTTGAGTCACTTGATGAATCAACCATCTCAACCTTGCTTGATCTTGATCTTGGTGTCTTGCTTCAGGTGAAGGCCTTGTTTGATTTGTTTGCCTTGAGAGCTACCTCCTTGACTTTCAAGGTCTCCATCTTTGCTTCTAGTTCTCCAAACTTCTTCCTTTGTTCTATCTCCATCTCCATGAGATCATGAGTGAGTATTCTTCCAAGCCATTACTAGGGGTGAACTCTTCAAACCTCTTCTTCTCTCTAGTCAATGTTACAAGAGTTGGGTTTCTTGGTGCAAATGCTTCCAACATCACTTTTACAACATGATGATCATCCAAGTCATCCCCACCCAAGCCTCTAATCTTGCCAACTATCACCATCAATCTATCAAATATCTCTTGAGGGCCTTCTCCATCCTTGATGACAAACCTATTGAGTTGAGCCATCAATAGGTCAATCTTCGACTTCTTTACCTTACTAACCCCTTCATGTGCAAGGTGAAGGGTGTCCCAAATCTCCTTAGCAATCTCCAAACCAATCACTTTGTTGTACTCTTATGGGCTTAATGCACTTCGAAGATCACTAGTAGCTTGAGCATTGCAATGTATCATGCAAATCTCTCTTGGTGTGGAATTTTCGGGATCAATGGGATCTTCAAAACCTACACGCACAATATTCCACATCTCCGGATGGAGTCCAATAAGATAAGCCTTCATCGTATGCTTCCACTTGGCAAAGTTAGTCCCATCAAATTGGGGTAACTTACCTGCGGGTATGTTGATGTGAGTGTTAGTAGGCAAATTTATAGAATCATAATTAAAGGATACACTCGAATATGATCTCTTGGTGTTGGAATTGAGTGTCCTCTTTGGTAGCCTTTGAGCATAGTACTCATCCTCATCATCTCCATTCTCTAACTCGTTGCTTGGTTGTGGGCTTGATTGCACCTTCCTTCTTGCTTTGTGTTTCTTCTTCTCCTTGTTCTTGTTCTTGTTCTTGTCCCTTTGCTTGTCTCCATTGGAGGATCCCATAGCACCAAGCATGAGCTTTGGAAGTCGCTCAAGCGCTGCTGTGGGATCATCCTCAGGAGCTTCGGGTTCCTCTTCACTAGGAACATCCTTAAAGCAGTTCTCTCTGCTTCCTCCGGTACCCTTTCTCTAGGACTTGCCATTTCCTCACACGGTTAAGTGCCATCATGAGGAAACATGCTCTGATACCAATTGAAAGGATCTAGTATGTGGCCTAGAGGGGGGTGAATAGGCCTTTTTCTGAAATTTAATCAACTTATGAAAACAGCCAGAACGCGGAACCTCCGGGTTTGAGCGCGGAGGTTCTGGGACTAAGCGTGGAACCTCCAGGGATCAGAGTATGAAATTGATCTATTGCAGAATTTAGTGAATGAAAAATAGATCGAATGTAATACCAGCCTTCCTGGGGAGTATGTTGAGCTATCCAAATAGTTGGTTGCACCTAGAAGATGAGGAATTCATAGATCGGATGCAAACCCTAAAAATCAATCAAAATCACAAGTAATAGCAACAACAACAGCAATCACAATGAACACAAGGATTTATCCTGTGGTTCAACTTGCCACAAAGGCTTGTCTATGTCCATGTTGTTGAGGTTAGTCAAAATGGCTGTGGAGTCTCTTTCATCTCGCTCCTCTTCTCTAGCCTATCACCAAGGCAATAGTCTAGAGGCTTCCACTAAGTCACAAAGGGTAATACAAACTTCCCGGTGCTCAACCACAGCGGATTGGGAGCTACCGGGCGACCGCTAGACGTCTAGGAGCCAAGCTCCAAGAGTAATGAACACACCAAGCGGCTAGGGCTTCACCAAGTGCAAAAGAATGGAGGAGAAGGATCTTCTCGAGCTTTCTCACACTCTCTAGAGCCAAATCCCTCAAGGAATCACAAAGATTTGAGCAAGGGAGTTGGGAGCACTGAGCTTTGAGAGAGTGAGAGAGAGCTTCTGTTCATCAGGAATGAAGGAATGGAGAAGATGACCGTTGGGGGGCGAAGGGGTATGGTATAAATACCACCCACGTCACCCATAAAACGGTCAGGTCAGACAGACCCCGGAGCCTCCGTGTTAGGACGCGAAGGTTCCACGCAGGCTAGAGCAGATAAGGATTCAGCTCGGCTGGCTTTTTGTGGCTAGGATTATTTGAGTTGAACATAGAGTTTTGAGCACTTGATCCCACCCAGACCACTATTAGTATCCCCCTTGATAGTACGACTGTCTTATAACTCAATTTCAAAATATAAAATGAATTAAACTAGCTCTTGGAGCCGTTGCAAGCCATCGATTCGAGTTAGGGGGTCTCCTCCTTTGTTTCTTTGCACCCACGACTAAACATATACTGTCAAACACTTGTCAAAGCCATTAGTCCTTTAATTATGTGGTCAACATCACCAAAACCCACTTAGAGCTTGATTGCACTTACACCCATTTGTCATTATGAAACGAGGCACACCTGCTAAAATGCCCTGCGGTGGATTTATGGCTAAATTAATTTTTTTTGCTGTGGCATATTTTCCTTCCCGTTTTGCCCCTCAGCCTTATCCCTTCCTTTTCATTCATGGTCATTCATGGAGAGCGAACCAGAGATATAGTGACGCGAGGTCGCCGCCGACTGTCCGCGCTAGGTCGCCGCCGACTGTCTGCGCTAGGCCACCGCCAACCGTCCATGCCACTGCCGCCGTCGCATCCACACCATGCCATGGTCGCCGCCCTGATGCTTCTGCACCAGGCCGCGACCGCCGCCCCACCATGTCCGTGCCAGGCCGCCGCTGGGTCCATGCCAGGCTGTGGCTACTGCCCTGATGCATCCGCACCAGGCCAGGAACTAGACTGGAAGCCCGATGAAGGTAACCTCGACGGGCTCGAGCGCAACAGGTAGCGGCAGTAGTGAGTTCCCCTTTTGCCAAGTTCCATTAGTCTGGATCTAGAGCAACCAGCCAGTGACTTTGGGTGAGTGGTATCTCAAGTGTCCGCACAATATCAAGGTAAGGATTCTTGACATTGGTGACCTCACTGTGTCTCTTGCTGCTGCTCTGATTGATGCATTTTGAGTGCAGGGTGATCCAACTACCTATGGTTACATTCACCCTGAGGTGCAGAATGTGAAGTTGGAAGCACAAGAACACCGACTGAAGGCTAAGAAGGAGACATCATGTGACTGTTGCTCTGAATTGAAAGCAGAATTGTAAGAGTTGAAGCAAACACTTGATAGTGTTGTAGCTAAACTTTGGAAACTGAAGGTGAAGCATGTAGAGCCGATTCCTGAGCCGATTCATGAGCCAAAGCCTGAGCCGAAGCAAATTGTGATCAATTATTTTGTTTTTGTGGGCTTTGTAGGTGTCCTGATTGGTGTTGTGGTTGCTTGTATGTGGAAGTGAACAACTAATGTCTATGTTAGTCAGCCAATGTGTGTGTGAGTTAGCTCTTGTGTGTTTGTGCTGTTGTGTGTGAGTTATGCGGCAGACAGGATGGATCTCAAGATGGACAAGCTTATCGTTCTAGTGCAGCTGGTGGTGGTGCTGTGTTTAGTAATTGTAGTCCTAGTTCTTTTAGTCGTGGTAGTGCTTATTAGCAAGTGAAGCATGTGTTGTAATGACATCTAAGTCCTATGTAATGAAGAAGATGTTTTCCTGGAATCATGAGTCATTTTTCACTTGTTTATGCAGATCATGTGGCCTGATTTTGACAGAATCTTATCTGAATTTAGACAAAATTTTGACAGAATTTGGAAAGAATTTTGACATAATTTCAGGATCACAATAATATTCTATAAATATAGTAGATTTCATAAAGGTTCACACAATACATAGGTACCATTTAAGTTACAATAACGTAGGTCCAAATAAATTAACTAAGGTCCGGATACATAGGATAAGGTCGAGATACAATTTCATGATCGAGATACATGTCCAGATACATAGGATAAATAAGGTCCAAATACATGTCCAGATAACATTCCAGACACAAAGCATCAATTGGTTTATAGTTTCCTTGGCTTTAGTTTTTTTGGTAGGCTCCTCTTTTGCACTGTCTTGTCTGGTGAGGCAGCAATGATGGGATCGACACCTTCACCTAGCAGGATTTGGAGTCGGCTGCAATAAAAGTACCACTATGAGTCATTTGTTGCTCTTGTGTACAAGTATAAAAGAATGAGAATTAATGTGTTGCATACCCTTTTGTCACTGTAATGGGGTTGTTATGTATGATCTGGTCCCTTGTGAGCCTTGTGGGGCTGGAGAGTCCATTTGGGGCTGGTGCAGCCATTTCTTGGTCATTGAAAGCATTTGGGGTTGTTGGTGCCATTTCTTGGTCATTGAAAGCATTTGGGCCTGGTGTAGCCATTTCTTGATCATTGAAAGCATTTAGGGCTGGTGGTTCAGTAGCAGTATCTTGAGATTTCCCTCCCTTCTTTGCTCTCTTTGTTGGGATCTTTGCATTCTCACCATACTTTGTTGTATTTTTCCTTGGCTTTCTTTTCCTACAAGTTTAGAAAAAAAATATTTAAGTTAATGAGCACAACAAGTCAGGACAACAAGTAAATATAGCAGATCTTACCTTTTCTTAGTCCCATTAAGATGTCATTTGTAGCTTGTTTTACCATGGCCCAATTCTCCACATCCCTTGCACTTCCTTTTGCCTCTAATCATTGTTTTCTTGACCTTTTATGCCTCATTTGTAGCTTGTTTATCTGCCTCATTTGCTGCTTCCTTGGCTGCCTTCTTTCCTTTGCTGCCACCACCTTCAAGGAAGCTTTTGATCCTGAGTTTTCTATACCTACCAGCAAGCTTCTTGTCAAAGGGTGCCTTAAGCCCAAAAGGCAAATCAACATCTGGTCACTGTGTTCTATCAGGCAATGGCTCTATAAGTCTCTTATAAGCTGCCTTGAATCTCTCAACAGAGTAATACTTGTGCACAAAATCCTCCATATGTACATTAGTAGACTGTACACTTGTAATCAAAGCCAAAGCATGCTGGCAAGGCTTACCAGTATGCTGCCACTCAAGACAGGCGCACTCATGCAGATAAGACTTAACAACATGTCTACTGTGAGTGTTTGTGGTGTCCCAAATCTCTGCTGCAGCACTACCACCGTCTACAACAGACAAGTGCCCAAGTCCTCTAGTTCTTGCTTTCAACTGTTGTATGACTGCTGGGAGGATCTTCCCACTAAGACTTTCTGGAATTTTTCTCCTTTTTGCCCATAGCACCATAATCATCTCTCTGAGTTTGTCTGCAAGCTCAACAACAGGAAGGTCTTTCTAGTCCTAGATCCAATTGTTAAACACTTCAGCAAGGTTATTAGTGATATAATCACATTTAATCTCTAGATTGAAGGTAGATCTCATCCACAGCTTATAATGGTGAGCCTCCATCCAAACTAACACTTGAGGACTAGCATCAGTGATTGACTTGTAAAAATAATTGAAAACTGATTCTCTATAAGCTCTAGCTGCAGGATACATCTTAGAGAATACATCACCACCAAACCTTTTAATAAAATTGTTCATTAGATGTCTAAAGCATTCCCTATGTTTAGCCTGTGGAAACACTTTGTCTCACCATCAATAAAGCCAAAAGCAACTGGGTACATCCAGTTGTGACCATCTATACCACAAGCTGCAACTAAATGACCATTCCATCTACCATTAAGTGCAGTAGAGTCTATGCTAAGGTATGGCCTGCATCCTTTAAAAAACCTTCAATGCAAGGTTTTATTGAACAGAAAAATCTATGGAAATAGAACATGTCGTCTACCTCCTTAATGCCAATCTCAATAACACTACCTGGACACCTCTTCAAGACCTCTGCCTCCAATTGAATAGCAGATGAAAGCTCTCTTCCCATTTGCCATACAATTCTCTCAAAGCAATTTGCCTACCTCTACAAACAGTGTCATAATGAATTATACACTTGTGCTCATCCTGTAAAGTGTCTTGTAGTTCCTTAGGGCCCATAGTTGTTTTCTTCCTAACATGATGTACTGCCTTTGAAGCAACCCAAGCACTGGTTGGTGTGGTAGTCTTCCTCCTAGCACTTGATTCACATGTATGCTCATCAATAACCTTTGTCACCTGCAACAAAAAATAATTAGTCAAGACAAACAATATAGAAGAAGGACGAAAAACATTGCCAGTCTAAAGTTATTGAAGGGAAAAAATTAACATAATGCAAAATGCAAGTTAGTACCATAACGGTGCACCCATCAGGCTGTCTACGCCCAACAAGATGCCAAGGACAATCTTCTCCATTGCAATCAGCAATGTATCTAGTTGGATCTGTTTTGACAAAGTGTAGTTCAAACTCTTTATTTATAGCAAATTGTCTCACAGCCAATCTAAACTCCTTCATGTTAGGATAAACTGTGCCAAGATCCATACTGGGCCGATTTGGATCATGCACCATAGTCCTCTCCCTTGGTAAATAGTCATCAACTTCAATGGCTGCCCCAGTTGTATCAACTTCCTCAGTCCTCTGTCGAGTATCATCGTTCTTTGACCGCAGCCTTTACTAGCTGCCTTTCTTTCCTTATTAGCCTCCTCATCCTTAGCCCTAAACCCCAACAGTTCATACATCACCTCATCATCAACAATCTCAATTCTTCCCTCTTCATCTCGACTTTCCTCGAGCCGTAGCGTATCCCAATCAACAAGAGGTGTCTGCATCTGCTGTGCAGGAGGTTCTACCAGTGCTAAGCTAAGCTCAGGCTCCCCATCGAGCCTAGTACAGAAAAAGGTTGCACATTTAGATTACCACCACATCTACACTAGTCGAGTCTCATCTACACGATTGGACACAGTTACATTACCACCACAGCAAGAATACATACCCTTGGATGAGATCTGGCATGTTCCTCCATCCAGCACTTGGAGCAGCGCCGGCGTCGGCCGACAGAGCCAGGACGCTTGGCTGGCTTCGGGGAAACGACCCAGGAGGTGGCCTACGGTCGACCGTCGACAGCGTCATCGGAGGCAGCGGCGGGGAGCCGTTCCCTCTCCTCGCTTGACCTAGCGGCGGCGTCTCCGTCTTGTCTCTCCCGCCCGTGAATTACCATGAATGAAAAGGAAGGAAGGGATAAGGCTGAGGGGCAAAACAGGAAGGAAAATATGCTGCGACAATTTTTTTTAATTTGGCAATAAATCTATCGTAGGGCATTTTAGCGGGTGTGCCTCGTTTGGTAATGGCAAATGGGCGAATCCCATTTGTAGGATGGCAAAAGTGCGAAGCCCACTTTTCATAATGGCAGTGTCAGATACCGCAAGAAGGGGTACCCTAAGCAAGAAACCAAAAATATTGCTTAAAAACCTTGCAAAAATCAAAGCCGAAAGACTACCGCAAGGTCTCAGCAGATTTCTCCGATTCGCCCGAGGCCTTGCACCGAAGCCTCATGCGAAAGGCCAAAAGCTCCCCGCCTCGCCGAGGCCCTCTCACCGAGACCCTCTTGCCGAGGCCCCACCCCGAAAGGCCTCGGATGGGATGCCAATTCTCCGATTCGCTCGAGGCTAGGCTCGGCAAACAACCTCGTTACCTCCGTCCCGACCGAACTCCTCTGACAAAATGTCATGTTCGGGTTAATGCGCCCGACTACTCCCGCAAACGTCAGCCGCATGCGGGTACAGTGCGGGCAGAGCGACCGACGGGACGGGAGACCGGGCGCAGCAGGGGTTACCTGCCACTGTACTCATCTCTGTGCTCCTTACTGACACCCGTACTGCCTTGTGCTACCTAACCCCTGCGCCAAGGACAAAGCGGCGTGGAAGGTCAAGTCCAGGTCCCTGTAGTCTCAGCAACAACAGGAGAGCCTAGCTGCTCGTTCTCCGCCTCGTCCGAGACCCCCCGGCAGGGCCTCGGATGTACTGTTCTTTCTCCGCCTCGGCCGAGGCCGGGCTCATCCCGCATCCTCGTCGCCTCCGCCTCAACCATCCCCCTAGCAGACTGTCCCATCCATTTAATGTGCCTGAATGCACCCGCTACGTCAACCACGACCGATAGGGTACAGCAACAGGAGCGATGGGACAACGGTCAAATCTTCTTTTTTACCATGCCCTGCACTTTTCCACCTAAACCGGGTCACTATAGCCTCGGAATTAGTGCATAGGCCCAACTGCTCCCGCTATGGCCTCGGCAAATCAGGCCTCGGCGCGGTCAGCTACAAACACCCGCTAGGGCCTCGGCAAATAAGGCCTCGGTGCGGTTAGCTACAAACACCCACCAAGGCCTCGACAAATCAGGCCTCGACGCGGTTAGCTACATCCCGCTAGGTCTCGGCACTCCACCAGGCCAAGAGTCCACCAATGCACAACATGTCTCCAGCCATGGAAGTCATACTGACTAGACGTCGACAAGGACTCCCATGACCTCAACCACTTCAAACCTGACCAGCACGGCGCGCCAGACAAGTACATATCTCCATTCCCAACGCCATGCTGCTACAGGACTAAACTGCAGTAGGGTCCATGTGTAGCTCACTCATGTACTCCTGGCTCCTTCCTTGCGGTTATAAAAGGAAGTGGCCAGGGATAGCTCGAAAGGAGAAGGACATAAGATAGAACCGCCCTCCCATACTCGCCCTAGACACATCCTGTAACACCCACGCTCCCGGGCTGCTTGAGAGCAGCGTCTCAAGCACCTCACACCATCCCATGCCGAGACCTGGGACTAGCTCCCTCTCTCACCCAGCTTGTAACCCCCTACTACAAGCACTTCGGTGCAAGGAATACAAGACCGATCTCTCAGACTGGACATAGGGCACCAATTGCCTGAACCAGTATAAACCTTGTGTCTCTTTGCATCACCATCCAGGATTAGGGGCACGCAGTTCACTTTTACTAGTTGGTTGAGGACCCCTCGGTCCGAAACACCGACAGTTGGCGTGCCAGGTAGGGGCCTCTGTGTGTTATCGTGATCGTCCCAAAAAGTTCCGGATGGCTGACCCCATACGCCCACTACGTCTCGGCATGGTGGTCTTGTCTAGGAGCCTAGAATTCATGTCTCTAGGATGTGAGTATGATATGGTACTCCTCACACCCAGAGCCCCACCGGCCAGCGACGACGTCATGCATCGATAGCCCGGGCACAGGCGGCACCCGGGGCGCCGCTCTTGTCACGCTCGCCAGGCACGACGCGAGCGGGACTACTCCGACGCCACGCGAGCTCAGAGCTGCATGCCGTGCTCCACCGACATCCCATGCCCGGCTGTTGGTACAGAATCCCTGGCTGGGGACCCGTCTAGCCTAAGCCTGGGCAGGGGAAAGACGCTGGTAGCACGCAGCGATGTCCCGTCGTCAAGCTCGGCCCCGTCACATCCTGAGGAATCAACTCAGGCAGAGCGGAGCCCAGCGGTGGCACCATCCCCGTACCCCTTCGGGCTAAAAAACATCGCTGCCGCCGCTGCCTACGCTTTCGCTTACGCCTCCGCGCACGCGAAACCCTCGAAACACCACCAACGATTCGCCCTCGATATCTCCACCACAATCTTTACTCACACCCACACTGACTCCTCGGAGGAGGATGAGGCATGGGCCAGAGTGGACTTCTCCGGGCTTCATGACCCCGAGGCTATGCGCCGCTTCTTGGCCGCAAGCGGCTACTGCTTCGGCTACTCCGACTCCGATGACGAAAGCACTTACGATCCCACTCGAGAGTGTTTCCACATCGGGCTCGGAATGCCAGGGGCAAGTAATGAGGGAGAGAGGGCAGGCAACCGGTCCCCGCCCCGCCAAGGGGCGGGCGATGCCACACCCCCGCTCATCGAGCTCCGGGCGGCGCGGAACGTGAACGTCGCCCCCGAGGATCTCCAATGCCTAGACCTAGAGCAGCTCCGTGAGCTCCAGGCAAAAGTCGACCAAGATTGACTCCTACTGCAGCAGCTCCGAGAGACTCTCGAGCAGGAGCAGCAAGGTCGCGGTGATGGCGGTGGGGCCCGGTAGAGGGCCCACGACATGCACCGCTGCATCAACAACGACGAAGCAAGTGAGCAACCCCCAATCTTCAATCGTGCTAGTCAGAACGTCGCAGTGGCGGCGATGCTAGTCCGAGCGATGCCCGAGCCCTCTACCACAGAGGGGCGATGGGTCCGCGGCGCACTCCGAGACCTTCTCGAAACCGCCGTAGTACAGCAGGTCGAAAGCTCCGTGTCTCGGCGACGTGAGAACACCTCGAAGCGGCCTTCAGTGCACGATCGCCTCAAGGCCCCCTCAGTCCATGATTGCCTCAGCGACCGACGCGAGGCACAAGATGACCACGATGTGGTCAGCAGGCGACGGTGCCACGACAACAACGGGCTCACCCGAGGCTACCAGCCACACCGAGGTGGCCGCTACGATAGCGGGGAGGACCGCAGTCCTTCTCCTGGGCCGCCTAGCCCTAGAGTCTTTAGCAAGGCCATCCACAGCGCTCCATTCCCTGCCCGGTTCCGGCAACTGGCCAATCTCGCGAAATACAGTGGCGAGACCAACCCCGAGCTATGGCTGGCCGATTACCGCTTGGCTTGTCAGCAAGGTGGCATGAACGATGACCTGCTCATCATCCGTAACCTCCCCTTGTTCCTATCAGACTTGGCGCGAGCCTGGCTCAAACACCTCCCTCCCTCACAGATTCACAACTGGCGCGACTTGGTCAAGGTCTTTGTCGGGAATTTCCAGGGCATGTACGTGCGCCCCGAAAACTCCTAGGACCTCAAGAGTTGTCGCCAGAAGCCGGACAAGTCTCTTCGAGACTTCATCCGGCGCTTTTCCAAGCAGCGCACCGCGTTGCCCAGCGTCGGTGACTCGGAAGTTGCCTAGGCTTTTCTCTCCGGCACCTCCTGTCGAGACCTGGTCCGAGAGCTAGGCCAGAACGTACCAACCTCGGCGGCCGCACTCCTCGACATCGCCACCAACTTCGCCTCGGGCGAAGAAGCTGTCGGGGCCATCTTCCCCGACATCAAAGCAAAGGGGAAGCGGAGGGACGAGGCCTCTGGGGCCTCAGCCTCCCATTTTTCCAAGAAAAATAAAAAAGGGCGCCAGGAGAAGCAAGAGGCCCTCTAGGCCGATTTCGTCGTAGCCGCGGATCGTAGGAATCCTCGAGGCCCCGCCAGAGGCCCCAGACTATTCGACGATATGCTCAAGAAGCCGTGCCCTTACCACCAAGGCCCGGTGAAGCACACCCTCGAAGAATGCACCTTGCTCTGATGCTACTACGCCAAGCTCGGACTTCCCGACGACGACGCTAGAAAGAAGAGTGCCGGCGACAGAGACAACGATAAGGACGACGGGTTCCTTGAGGTGCACAATGCTTTCATGATCTTTGGTGGGCCTTCAACGTGCCTCACGGCGCGTCAACAAAAGAGGGAACGCCGGGAGGTCTTCTCGGTTGACATAGCTACTCCCCAGTACCTTAACTGGACTCAGGAAGTGATCACCTTCGATCAGGAAGACCACCCCGACTATGTCCCAAACCCCGGGCAATACCCGCTTGTCGTCGACCAAATTATCAGCAACACCCGGCTCACCAAAGTGCTGATGGACGGAGGTAGCGGCCTCAACATCCTCTACGCCAACACCATGGAGCTCCTAGAGCTCGACCAGTCGATGCTCCGAGGGGGTGCTGCACCCTTCCACGGCGTAATGCCAGGGAAGCGCACGTGACCCCTCGGACGCATTGATTTGCCGGTCTGCTTCGGCACTCCCTCCAACTACCGCAAGGAGATCCTCACCTTTGAAGTGGTTGGATTCAAGGGAACCTACCACACCATTCTAGGGCGCCCATGCTACGCCAAGTTCATGGCGGTCCCGAACTACACCTACCTCAAGCTCAAAATGCCAGGCCCCAATGGCGTCATCACCGTCAAGTCCACATACGAGCATGCATACGACTGCGACGTCGAATGCATCGAATACACAGAGGCTATCATGGAGGCCGAGGCACTCATCGTCAACCTCGACCAACTCGGTAGCGAAGTACCCGACTCCAAGCACCGCGCCAGGACTTTCGAGCCCGCAGAGACTGCCAAGCTCGTCCTGGTCGACCCCAACTGCTCCAACGGCCGAACGTTGAGGGTCAGCGCCACCCTCGACAGCAAATAGGAAGTCATGCTCGTCGACTTCCTCCGCGTGAATGTCGATATGTTCGCATGGAGCCCCTCGGACATGCCAGGCATACCAAGGGAGGTCGCCGAGCACGCCTTGGACGTCCGGACCAGCTCTAGACCAGTGAAGCAGCGCCTGCGCCGATTCGACGAGGAGAAGCGCAGGGCCATCGGCGAGGAGGTGCAGAAGCTCTTGGCGGCCGGATTCATCAAGGAAGTATTCCATCCAGAGTGGTTAGCCAATCCTGTATTAGTTAGGAAGAAAAATGGAAAATGGAGGATGTGTGTAGACTACACCGGTTTAAATAAAGCATGTCCAAAGGTTCCATTCCCGTTGCCTCGGATCAATCAAATCGTTGACTCCACTATAGGATGTGAGACCTTATCCTTCCTTGATGCGTATTCTGGTTACCATCAAATCAAGATGAAAGAGTCCGACCAGCTCACGACTTCTTTCATCACCCCATTCGGCATGTACTGCTATAGAACTATGCCATTTGGTCTCAGAAACATAGGGGCCACGTACCAACGGTGCATGACCCAAGTCTTCGGCAAGCACATCGAGCAAACTGTCGAGGCCTACGTGGATGACATCGTAGTCAAGTCTAGAAAGGCCAGTAACCTCATCAATGACCTAGGGATCGCCTTCAAATGCCTTAGGGAGAAGGGCATCAAGCTTAACCCCGAGAAGTGTGTCTTCGGGGTCCCCCGAGGCATGCTCTTGGGATTCATAGTCTCAAAACACGGCATCGAGGCCAACCCAGAGAAGATCTCGACCGTGACCAACATAGGGCTGATCCGGGACCTCAAGGGAGTACAGAGAGTTACGGGATGTCTTGCGGCCCTGAGTCGCTTCATCTTGCGCCTTGGCGAAAAAGGCTTACCTCTGTACCATCTCTTGAGAAAATCCGAACGCTTTTCTTGGACCCCCGAGGCCGAGGAGGCCCTTACCAAGCTCAAGGCATTACTCACCAACCCCCCCGTCCTGGTACCACCAACTGAGGGCGAGGCCCTCTTACTCTACGTTGCCGCAACGACCCAGGTGGTCAGGGCGTCAGTAGTAGTCGAGAGGCAAGAAGAGGGGCATGCTCTCTCTGTCCAACGACCCATTTACTTCATTAGCGAAGTACTCTCCGAAACTAAGACACGCTACCCCCATATCCAGAAGCTGGTCTACGCCATAGTCTTGGCTCGGCGCAAGCTACGTCACTACTTCGAATCCCACCTGGTGACCGTGGTGTCCTCCTTCCCTCTGGGGGAGATAATCCAGAACCGGGAAGCCTCGGGTAGAATAGCCAAGTGGGCTGTTGAACTCATGGGGGAGGCCCTGTCTTTTGCGTCTCGGAAAGCAATTAAATCCTAGGTCTTAGTCAATTTTGTGGCTGAGTGGACCGACACCCAGCTGCCACCTGCTCAAATCCAATCAGAATGCTGGACCATGTACTTTGACGGGTCTCTGACGAAGGCCGGGGCAGGCGCGGGTCTGCTTTTCATCTCCCCCCTCGGAGTGCATGTGCGTTACATAATTTGGCTCCACTTCGTCGCCTTCAACAACGCAGCCGAGTACGAAGCTCTCATCAACGGCTTGCAGATCGCCATCGAACTTGGAGTGCGGCGTCTCGACGTACGGGGCGATTCGTAGCTCGTCATCGACTAGGTCATGAAGGACTCGAATTGTCACGACCCCAAAATGGAGGCGTACTACAAACTGGTATGTTGCCTTGAAGATAAATTTGACGGTCTTGAACTCAACCACATTGCGTGGAAGTTCAACGAGGCCACGGACAAACTGGCGAAAATGGCATCGGCATGGGCCTCGGTCCCCCTAAACATATTCGCCAGAGACCTGCATAAGCCCTCGGTGGACTATGCCTCGGCAACACAAGAAGGCCCACCGGCCGAACCACCCACAGGGCCCAAGGCCCCCTCTGTTGCTGAGACCCCAGCGGCCGAGCCCGAGGCCATGAAAATCAATGCAGAGCCTCCCGAGGCCGACCGAGGGGTGCTTCCTGCGGATAGAGCCGAGGCCCAACGGCTGGCGCGATGAGCCAAAACTTACGTCGTCAGCAACGGCGAGTTGTACAAACAAAGCCCATCTGGCATCCTCCAACGATGCATCACCACCGGGGAAGGCCAAGCCCTGCTTTGGGACTTGCATGCAGGAGCCTACGGACACCATGCTGCACCTCGGACGCTCGTCGGAAATGCCTTCCGCCAAGGGTTCTACTGGCCAACGGCGGTTGCCGACGCCACCAAGCTGGTACGCTCCTGCGAGGGATGTCAGTACTATGCGCGGCAGACACACCTCCCGGCTCAAGCCCTCCAAACCATCCCCATCACATGGCCGTTCGCCGTGTGGGGACTGGACATGGTTGGGCCTCTATAGAAAGCCCCCGGGGGCTATACCCACTTGTAGGTAGCTGTTGACAAGTTCTCCAAGTGGATCGAGGCTCGACCGATCAGTCAAATCAAATCCGAGCAAGCGGTGCTGTTCTTCACGGACATCGTCCACAGGTTTGGGGTTCCGAACACCATCATCACCGACAACGGGACACAGTTCACCGGTCGTAAATTTCTGACATTCTGCGATGACCACCACATCTGTGTGGCTTGGTCAGCCGTAGGACACCCAAGGACAAATGGCCAAGTAGAATGTGCCAACGACATGATTCTTCAGGGCCTCAAGCCAAGGATATACAACCGGTTGAAGAAATTTGGCAAGAAATGGCTGGTCGAACTCCCGTCAGTCATCTGGAGCCTAAGGAATACACCAAGCCGAGCCACGGGGTTCACGACGTTCTTCCTGGTCTATGGAGCTAAGGCCATCCTCCCCACTGACTTGGAGTATGGCTCCCCAAGGCTGCAGGCTTACAACAAGCAAAGCAGCCACACTACCCGCGAGGACGCTCTCGACCAACTGGAGGAAGCCCGAGACGTTGCGCTGCTACATTCAGCCAAGTACCAACAAGCCCTACGACGCTATCAAGCCTGGCGCATCCAAAGCTGAGACCTGAAGGTGGGCGACCTGGTGCTGAGACTGAGGCAGAGCAACAAGGGCCGCCACACAGCTGACCCCGCCATGGGAAGGACCGTACATCATCGCCCAAGTGCTAGACCTACAAGCTGGCCAATGAGAAGGGCGAAATCTTCACCAGCGCTTGGAACATAGAACAGCTACGTCGTTTCTACCCTTAAACCTCCAAGCATTGTATATATTGTTTCTCGAAATATATTAAAGAAGCGTTCTTTAGTTATTCTAATTTTTCGAGAATACTCCCCCCTCGACGGGGAACCGACGTAGAAATAACGTTATAAGGGAGACTCGGCTCTGCCTCTACAGAGCCGAGCCCCCCTCGAGGGATAGAATCGAGGGGAGCCCCCTAAGTCCTAGGCTCTATTTTTTAATTGTTTTTCGAATAAATTTCCACGCCAAACTCTCTTGCGTACTCTGACAGGCCATGTGTAAAAATCTAAGGACCGAAAGCGCGCCTCGAGTGCAAGAGGCCGGCCGAGTCGCGAGACTGCTTACGCCTCTGGGCTACGGCAACTCCCTCGCCACCTTTCGCCGGAGGGGCAGCTCAGGTTTCGAGGAAATCGTTTGCACAGACCTTGTCTAGAAGCAATGCAGAAGGCAGAGGCTTGGAAAAACGATATAAACCAATTAAAAAAGCATATGCACGAATACTTTAAAAGGCCTCGACGGCCACAAATGTCACGACACGACAATAACTTAGTTCGTTTACATGGCCCCTTTGGCCCAGGTCAAGGCTCAGGATCTCCTGCATCGGCGGCGGGCGCAGGAGGAACCACTTCTTCTTCAAACAGACTGGCTAGCGCAGCACCAGGGACCTCAACCGCCTCCATCAGCTTGGTGACCTCCTCATCAGCCTCCTCGTCATCATTAGGCAAGATGTAACCGTCACTGATGGCCTCAAGGTTGACGGCATAGTGCAAAGAGACGACGGCCAGGGCACGCTTGACGCCTGTATGCAACGCCGTTCGAAGTCGCTCCCGCATTTGGCCACTCAACGTAGCCAGGCGGCTCCTAAGGGAGCTACCTGACTAAGACCCCTCAATAGCCAGAGCCTCGCATATGGTATAAGCGGCGGCCTGCAGCGCGTCGTGCTCCTCGATCTCAGCCTCGAGTGTTGCCCGCACTGCGACAGAGGCCTCTGCCACCCGGGAAACCTCCTTCTCCAACCCTGCGCCAAAACGAGCAGGATGAGGTTAAGCACGAAAGAGGAATAAGTCGAACAGGGGCAAAGGCCTATGGGACTTACCCTCGGATTTCTCTTTCCAGTGCTGGACCTCGACCCGTGACGCCTCGGTCGCCTTGGAGGCCTCCTTCTCCAGCTCTGTACCACACTAGAGAGTTAGGGGGCCGAGCGCAAGAAAAATAAACAAAATAAAGGGGGCAGAACTTACCCTCGAACTTCTCCTTCCAAGCCAAGGCATCGACCTGGGAAGCCCCGGCCGCCTTGAGGGCCTCGTCCAGGGCGCCCTTTGTCTCACCCAACTACGCAGCAATGGACTTGGCAGAGACCGTCGCCTCTTCAACCCAAGAAAGAAGGGCGTCCCGCTTGCCAGCCACCCAGGTCACCTCCTCCTCCAGCTCCTTGACTCGCGCCTCCAAAGGAGCGACCTGCTCCCGAGCCGTGGCCGCCTCGGCCCACATATCTGCACAACGAAGGCGGAGGTCCTCCGCCTCCGTGCTCCACGCCGACAGGAGCTTGTTGGCATTTTTTGAGTAGGTCCCTCTGCTGCCCAAGTTGATCCCAGACATCTCTCTCTTGACGGAGGAACAACAATTTCCCGAGAGACCGAGCCTCGAGCTCCTGGATAGGTAGAACATAGGTCATACATTGCAAAAATACTAAGAACAAGATGACACCACACGAGAAAAGAGGATGCGTACCTGGGCGACGCCGGGCAGATCGTCGTCCATGATGGACAGTGCCGTTCATAGCGACTACACCGCCAGCCAGCAATATTGCTCGAAGGAGCTCCAGCACCCCCCCTCGACCGCATCCTCGAGGGCGAATAGAGGCTCCCCCTCCAGGTCGTCCCGGCTCAGCCATGATATACGCGGGTGATTCCACCCATGGGGCTCAGGTCGTACCCACGCGAGGGCCGAGTTCCCCTCGCCAGGAGCTGGAACTGGCTGCTCGGCGGTGCTGTCCGCCTTGACATCCGCCGCATCCTTCCCCCGGGAAGTATCGGCAGGAGAGGTCGCTGGAACCTCCACCTCTCGGGCGCTCTCCTGCGACGGCAGCAGGCCTTGGGCCAGGGGCGGCACCAAAGGTTGCCCCACCTCCATCTCCAAATCCTAGGCCACCGGGCCCGCCGCGCACACCTCGACCATCTCGGCCTCGGGAGTCCCAGGGTCCTCGGCCTTGCTCCCGGCCTAGGCGACTGGGGGCGCCTTGGCCCCATCGGACTCATGGGCCTCGGCAACGCGTGGCGTAGGCCCTTCCTCCTCCGTCTGCTCCATAGCCGCCCCGGGAGCCTCTTCCTAAATGACCGACCTCTTTAGGTCGGCCTCGGCCGATGCCACATCAGGCTGCACGGCGGTTTGCGCCTCTGCCGCCTGGTGAGCAGTGGGAGCGGCGCCCACTTTGAGTGCCTTGAGCGGCGCCAAGGCTGGCACCTCCACCTAACTCTTCGGACTAAAGGCAAAACACCCACTTGGTCAGCCGATGACCATGAAGCGAGCAAGAGACAATGCGAATGTCACTGAAAAAACACTCACCTCGAGCGGGGTTGCAGCCGCTTCGGCACTGCGGTTCTCCTCTACAACAACTACGGCGGTGGTAGAGGCACGGCCCCGGCATCCACTAGTGCCGACCGACCCTCGTCGGGCTCCGGCGCCCCCTCGACCCCCTGCGGTGGCAGTTGCGTCGCCCCCGCTACCGTCTGCTCTGTCACTACCGCCGAGCCCAACGGGCTGATGGCACGCTTCCCCAGTGCCCGTAGCTCGGGCTTGTCAGCCTCGGACGCGGGGTGAGCGATCGCCGACCCTGGGGCGCTATCTCCTCCCCCTCCTCCTGGGAGCGCTGGGCTGCTCGCCGACAACCCAGGCGCCGTCTCCTCAACGTCAGGGAGATAGCCCAGGGGACCCCGCCCCCTCTCGCCCTCGTCATCTCCGTCCGAGGCGTCCATCGATAGCGACGGTGACGGGGACTCCTCCAGCGGGAGGCCGTCCTTCCTTTGTTGCCGACGACGCTCATCTAGCTTCTCGCGCGCAAGAATCTGCTTCGTGCGCTTGGCCGCCTTGGCGTCCTTCCATTTTTTCTGCGCCTCGGCGTGCACCCGGTTGATCACCTGCCGCCTCGCGTCCTCGGGAACGGGCAGCGGGGAGGCTCGCACGTCCCTCATCCCCTGCAGGAACGGCGAACGCGCATAAGGGAATGAGAAATGATGAGAAACAGAGAGGGCTCAGGGGCTGTAGCGACGCGTGACTTACCAGGGAGAGATACCCCCGCAACGGGCACATGACAATGTGGGTCAGACCACCGCTCTTCATCTTCCCGTCCACCGTCTCCCTCACCCGACGTAGAACCACCTCCTTAGAGAGGGCGGCGGTAGACATCCGGATGCCCTCGATTGGCTCATCCGGTCTCATATCGAACAAGCGCCGCCGCCGAGCCATCAGCGGCAGCACCCTCCGGCGGTGGAAGGCTACCACGACCACAGCCGCCATAAGGCAGCAGTTCCGCAGCTTCTCCAGCCCGTCCAGGAGCGGCTGCAGCTTGGGCTGCTCTTCTCTCAGGACGCCATACCTCCACTTCTCCGGACAGTCCTCCATGATCCGTCCAATGTAGGGGGGAAGCCCGCCGTCATCATTGCGGAGATAGAACCAGCTGATGTACCAGCGGCGATTGGATGACGCAAGCTGGGCCAGGATGTACAGGTGCTACCGGTCTTGGCGCACCTGGAGAGTGCAGCCGCCGGCCCTCACCATCTTCCTCATACCCGCCATACCCGCCGGCTTGGTGGTATGCCCTGCTCAGAAGAGGTGGAGCCACAGCTCCCAATGGGGGGCAATCCCCAGATACCCCTCGTAGACGGCGATGAAAATAGCCGCCTGCACGATGGAGTTGGGGTTGAAGTTGTGTAGCTCCACCCCGTAGTAATGCGAGAGCGCCCGCATGAATTGATCCGCCGGCACGACGAGACCACGCTCGTGGAAAGAGATGAAGCTTACGACATACCATTCGCATGGCCGTGGCTCCCGCTCACCCAACGGAGCAATCCACTCCGGCCTGTCGGGGTCGGTGATCGGATGAAGAAGGCCGTCGTCGACGAGCGACTGCAGCACCTCCACGGACACGTCGGACGGCTCCCAAGGATCCGCCGGGAGGATGACAGGAGGACCGCCGGCCATTGCGTGATGGAGAATGGAGGCTACGGCGGTAAGTCTCTCTCGCTTCTCTCTCTCTCTCTCTCTCGCTCGCTCGCTCGCTCCCTCTTCTCCCTTCTTCTCCCCGGCGCTCTCTGTTCTCGGCAACGGCTCGAAGGCAGAAAAGGCGAGTACGGGCAAGGTAAGGAGGGGATGGTCGAGACTCATTTCATATTTATGCAGGGAAAGGACGAAACGGTCAGGTGACGAAATCGGGGAAGTTTCCCTCGAGTCCGGGCACAGTAAATCTAGATCCGATTTCACCGCCCATGCGTCCACCTTTTCCTCATTGATCGCACGGGCGGTTACGTCCTGTCCACTGACACCACGTCGCTTCCAACCGCAGCAACAGTAGGCCCTGAGAGACCTTCTCAAAAGGCGCGCCTACCGTTGTCGGTCGATGGGAGGGGAATATTCCCCCAGCCGATTCCTTCCAGACTAAGGAACTGGGCGCCGAGCCCATTACGGTCCAGGGGTTTGAAGGCTAGACCCCAGAGGGTTTCGACAGCTGCCCCAGGGCAACAGAGTTAGGGACAACTATAGGCGAGCCCGTACATGGCCGAGGCCCGAGCAAGCAATCGCTCGGGATGTCCTAAGTCATGTCCGAGACCAGCAGGGAGTTCTCCGAATGGGATCCCACCGTAGGGAGGCGCCGAGCCCCCGGGGCCAATCGAATGGCCCTGGGACCCAATAGAGAAGCCCTCTGGTACTTTTGGAGTGCGTCTCCGGAGCACTAGCCAACCCCTATCGAATGGGGCACAGGCCTCCACTCGGACTTACCCGATAGCAGCTCACCAGAAGTGTCACCGCTCACGCCCACCGAGGGTAGCCTGGCATATTCCACCCCTCCTTCTGAGCGAAAAGGATGCGCGAGGGTCGCATAAAAAGCCAGGGGAACTCCTGACCGCCCTCTCGCTCCGTGCGGAGGCTCGAGGGCTCTCCCTGCAAACCTTGCCGAGACCCAACGACCTAGGCTCGCACTCGAGGGGGCTCGGCAAACAACCCCCTCCTTCCAAGCGAAAAGGATGCGTGAGGGTCGCATAAAAAGCTAGGGGAACTCCTGACCGCCCTCTCGCTCCATGCAGAGGCTAAGGGGCTCTACCTGCAACTTTGCTGAGACCCAGCGGCCCAGGTTCGTACTCGAGGGGGCTCGGCAAACACACCCCTCCTTCTGAACGAAAAGGTTGCGTGAGGGTCATACAAAAAGCCAGGGGAACTCCTGACAGCCCTCTTGCTCTAGGCAGAGGCTAGGGAGCTCTTCCTGCAGATATGCTGAGACCCTACGACCCAGGCTTGCACCCGAGGGGGTCTCAGCAAACAAACCCTCACGCGCGAGGGTAGTATAAAAAGCCAGGAGAGCACCTAACGGCCCTCTCGCTCCGTGCAGAGGACAGGGGGCTCTTCCTGCAACTTTGCTTGAGACCCAGTGACCTGAGTTCGCTTTGCGAGTGGGCTCGACAAACAACCCCTCCGTCCGAACGAAAAGGATGTGCGAGGGTCAAAC